>JAVKLA010000010.1:25506176-25594735 GCA_034782735.1 Sagittarius serpentarius
CGCCCGGGCCCGCCGCGGCGGCGGCCGCCGCCGGGTCCGCGCAGCCCCCCGCGCCGCCTCCCGCTCCCCGCCGTCCCCCGCGCCTTGGGCCGCGGTCCCCGCCTCGATTGGGCTGGCCTCAGCCCGCCGCTGCCCTTGGTAACGCTGCGAGCCGCTGCCGGCAGCTCTGCCAAGGTAGGATGGGGGGGGTGTCTGGGAGCGCCCCGTGAGGTACTGAGGTGTGTGAGGCGACAGCTTGGCCTCAGGGCCCGCCTCTGGAGGGAGATGTCTTGGTGGGGAGCGGATCGTAGCTTTAATTAAAGCACAAGTTGTCCTGGCCTGGAAGTGTTTTCCAGTTTTTGGGAGTGTCTTCAAGATTAGGGGTTCAGTTGGCCCTGCACTGCCGCCGGGGGGTTGCAGGGGCGTGTGCATGTTTTCCCTGGGGACTGCAGAGTTTGAGCACTTCTGGTGAGTCATGAAGAATAAAAAAAATGAGTATTCAGTAATTCACGCAGACGCAGAGAAGCCCGGGTGTTCCTGGTGGCGGTGGCTGAAAGGGTTTTCTAAAAGTGCCATGGGTTTCAGCCCCTGAAAATGGCAGCGGGTGGCAGGCTGGCGAGGCGCCTGCAGAGAGAGGTCCCGTCCCTGACTCTGCGCCTTCTCCTTAGCTGAGAGATAAAACACGAACGTGCACCCGGTTAATTATGTGTTTCACTGTGCTTTCACCATTCAGTTGATGATAATTTTTGGAGATGGGAAGGAAAAATTTTTGTGAATTTGTACCGTTCATTGTTTTGTTTTTAAATTTGAATTGACTCGGGAAGAAAAGCAAATTATGGCCTTACACATAACTGTTGTTTACACTACAGTAGGTTATTAAATCATGTTTACGCTGGGTTTCTGTAGGAGACGGGGACCTGCTTTCCAGCTGCTTGTGCCAAGATTATGAACATGAGCTTTCCATACAAAGTCTCATTTACAGCTTAATTTCTACAGCTTAATTTTCGGGTCAGTTTCTGTAGCCTCATTACAAAGTATGACATGATGTTTCAGATTTGTTTTCATGCCTTAGTTCGTCCAGAAGCTGAATCTTTGCCTAAATGATGTGAACAAAATTGGCTTTCTAGCAGAAATATTGTAGTAGAATTATATGGAAAATAGGTAGCTTTCTTTGCAAAGTTATACGTTATTCAGGACATGACCGTACTGGATAGTCCAAATAATATCTGCTGAAGTGGTACTTTTTTAACATCTTGCTTTGATACCATTAAGAAATTGCCTGGTATGTGAGCCTGAGAGCATGAGTGAATTGCAATGTACTTGGATGATGAGAACGAGCTATTTTTCAGTCCTTATGATGCATCTTGCAAGCATGGCTGTAAGACCCAGAGTTCCTCTGAGGTTTATGTATCTCTGTAGGTTGTCAGCTCCCGTTTTCACAGCAGCTATCTGAAGAAAATCTTCATGTTTGCCTCCTTAAATCGATTATGATCATCTTTGTTTGGATGAAAAATTTATTGTAAGCTACTAAATCTTAAAATATCATTCAAACCATGCTTGGCGTTTAAGAAAATCACACCATTGAATAAATGACCATTCTTGACTAAGCATGTGATGTTGATTGAATTGTTAGGACAGCTTTTGGCAGAAGGTATTATGAGACTATTTTGTTCAGTTTATTCAACTCAATAACTCAGTATTTAAATTTTACAGACTGGGAGTTAAAACAGCATTCTTCCCTCCTCTCCACCCCCTCTAAAACTCCCCTTTCCTATAACAAAACTGAAGAGTAGGAGAATGAGTTCTGAAGCAAGGTGAAGTAGCAGCCATGTAGTACAGCCATGTATGGAATCTAATTACTTCCAGTGGCTGAAAGTAATTAGATTATCTAACTATGACTCCATTCTTTTGCTTAATGTGCTTGCTTAAAAAAAATATATATTTGAGCATTTTTTCCCTCATTTACCTTCTAGTATTAAAACTGCTTGGTTTAAGCAATAAAAGATTTCTTTTTCTACTGGACATTTTTCCTTCTTAGTCAAGTTTCAGTTTCTTTTCAAATATTGCTTTGGCTCATGAACCAAAAAAAAAAAAAATCTAACATTATCCATTATGTTTGAAAATTTAAAAAATACAAGAATCAGAGTAAGTTGAGCTACACAATCCCCTAAATGCGTATTTGTGGATCAGCATGATTTCCTGTCAAAATGAAATACAGAGTAACACAAATTATGATTAAAAAAAGAGAAAAACAGCAGCAAATGTAAGTTTTTGGGGTTTTGGGGGGATGATGTGGTTGGTATGTTTTAAATCACTGATTAAAACGTGTTTATCCTACCATGAGTGCTGTAAGAAGAGCTTGTCTTGTATCCTAATTTACAATCTCAGCAAGTCTAAGGATTAATCAAAAGTATTTTTCTTGTAATTTGTGTGCCTTGAAACTGATCCACAGTAGGACAAAGTGGTGCCAGGCACTCAGTAGCTGTACCTGTCCTGTGGGCAGCAGTGGCCTTAGTCTGGCTGTCATATTGTCACAACTGCTGCTGAGTTCAGATGAAACAAAAAGGCTCTTCTAGTCTTTCCTGACAACTGCTCACTAATTAGAGAAAAATCTTGAAGTCCTTGTGGAAACGTTTTCTTTCTCCAGTTAGTATTTCTTCTATGGCAAGTATGAGGAGGTATCCAAGGGCTGTCTTATTACTAGCAGCTTATATGGTCTTCAAAGCAATCTGATAGTGCAATGCTGGCGAAGAAGTTCTGCATTTTAAATTTACCCAGATAAAAAGCTGTCAATAAATTTTACTATGACAAACATTTTCAGTGAAGTTAGGCTATTTACACCAGCACTGGCATGTCTGTGTAGCTACTGTCTACACCGTGGCAACAGTATTGCTTGTTGCTGTCAACAGTAGCTGTTGCCCAGTTCTTCCTTTTTTCAGCTATCTACAGAGGGTGATTTACAGGAACTTAAATGTTGGACCTCTTATATCAGTAAGTTGTTAGTAAGCCAGCATCAGTGTGGTATCATGTAGGCTTCCAGTGCCATCAGCTGCTTAGCCCTTGAACAAAAAGCTATGTTACAAGAATTCACTCTATAAAGCTGAGCAGTGGGTGTAAGCAAAGATCTCTTTGGCACCTCAGTCTCATCTCTCAAGCAACTGTGTGGGTGTGCCTTGGCACACATTTGGATCAAATGGAAGACTGGGCCTATAATACCTCTTTTTGATCATGAAACTTGCATTGTGTAAGAACTTGCACCAAGCTCAATGCATCCCTTTGATAGGAATAGTTCGGAAAAGGGAGTTTGCCTGGGCTCTGCCACAGGCATCTGCTATCCTGATGTGAAAGAGCAAAAGCGTGTTACTATTTTCCCAAAGCATTCTGAACGGCACTGTATGCAAGCCACTTCTTTCATTATTTCAGATTGGTTCAACTGACAGGAATATGATATCGTACTTAATGCTAATAAATATTTTTAATTGTTTTCTTTTTAGGATGCAGGTGGATCCCCAAAAAAAGCAGCCATGGATTCCAGTGGTGAAAATGAGAAACTCAACAAATCCCAGCAGCTGAAACAAGTTTTTAAAGAATATGGTGCTGTAGGGGTTTCATTCCATGTTGGAATTTCATTAGTATCTCTAGGAATCTTCTACCTGGCTGTGTCAAGGTGAGGTTTGCACAGTTGTCTGTAGCCTCTAGGTAATGGTTTAACCGAGGAAAATATCTTACCATTGTACTTATTTCTGGAAGGAGACATGTACTCTATGCTTATTTCATCTATACACAGTAATCTTCTGAATTTTGAGTATAGATGGATCCATAAATGGATGTAATCTCCTATCAGGCATGAGAGAAGATAGATATACATGGTCTTTTTGCATAGGTTCACGATCCATGGTGGGCAGGTGAAAACAGCGGGGTAGAGACTGCACCAGAGTAACTAACCAATAGAGAGAATTTATTTTTGTTCTGCAGAGAGATATTTTGTTCTCACAGTAGTATGGTCTGTAGAGATAAAGCCATACAAAAGTGCTGGAGCTTGGAGATAAATTTGTTTTTCTGGGTGTTGAACTCAGTTTCTGCAGTTGAACTGCAGAAGGCAACAGCCACTAAAACAGGATAAGAATAAAAAAAGAAAACACTAGATAACTGCGTAGGAGTCAGGTGGGAAACTGTGTATGTGGCTTCTGTTGGGAATGCATCAGTTATAAGTAGGTCTGTTGAGCATGAGGTATTTTAACTGAGGCGACAAGGAAACACATTGTTTCTCAAAACATTCCCTGCCACTTACTTTTGAGAGGAAATATGTGAATGCCTGATTTCTCTTGTTTACTACATGGCGGCACAGGGTGACAGTGAAAATCTTCTCCTTCAGGTATGATTTAACTCCCAGTTACAAGATACTATACTGGCAAGGGAAGGGGGAAAAGTTACCATAACAACTTCTTTTGGAAAATTACTCCAAGCATAGGAACCTTGATGAAAGCTATGTCTGTAGAGAATTAAAATATTAATGGATTTGGTGGCTAATGCTTATTTGAGATCCATAATACTTCCTTTGGTTGCTAGATTTTAGATAAGATACTTGTCGTTTTAACAGCTTTGTACTCCTCTGTTAGAACACTCTAAGCCTAACAACAGGTACCTTATTTGGTTTGGGTTGATCTATATTTATGTGATAAATTTCATCAAGACACAGAGTAGGCTTTATTGTATATTTTGGGAAGATGAATTTCCAACACAAATTCACAAATTTCTAACTTTTTTAAAATTCAAAAATAGAGAAATAGGTTATTTTATCTCCAGAGGCCAAGCATGGGGCTGAGTATTCTCCATGCATATGCTGCAGCTATACAGCTGTAAAACTAAAAACAGACTTGACTTCACAGGGAACTTGTCAATTGTAAAAAAATGTGCATCTGAAAATATTGCATGTGTTGTTGCTACAGAAGTAACTTAAACTGTTACTGCTGAAATAATTCATTGTTTTTATTATTTAACATCCAATTTGAACATAAATTCCAGAGTTGGAAGTGTGCTGTGTTAAATTCCCTGAAAAAAATAGCACTGTATATTTTTTAGCATGCAACCTTAAAATAAACTAAAGAAATCTTTTCTTTTTCCCCAGTGGTGTGGATATGACTGCAGTTCTCCTCAAACTTGGTTTCAGCGAGTCGTCATTGCAATCTAAAATGGCTGCTGGTACAAGCACATTTGTGCTAGCATATGCTATTCACAAATTGTTTGCTCCTGTACGAATCAGCATTACTATGGTTTCTGTGCCATTTATTGTCCGATACTGCCGTAAGATTGGTTTCTTCAAACCTCCTGCCCCAAATCCATGATGATTTCTTACTGGTTTTTACTCTATTTTTTAAATGCTCTATATCCATGTAGCTTTTCAGGTTGCTAAATTTCTTCAAAAGACTTATTTGGATTCATGTTAATGCTGACCTCCTCTTGCATTTCTTTCTTGTTCTTTCAGATAAACGTTACACTGTGAAAAGTGCTCTCCTTCCTTACCTTTTGCCACCTCTTCTTTAGAAAAACCTGTTAAAATCGTATCTGTCTTCCACTGCAAGTAGTAATATAAATGCTTCACAATGAGCAGTCTCTTTAGAACACAGAGTTCTGGGTCTTTATAATCTAGCATTTTGGGCCTTAACTTTTTTCTCGTCAAAATAGAGTGGCAGTATTAGTTTATTACTGTGTAGTTGGGAAACAGACTAAGATTCTTTTCATAATGGTCTGTGGAATAAACAATATCCTACTGTATGAATAGTTCTTTTGGTAAGTGTATATATTGGAATCTAAGGGGATAGGTGTTTCTTTTGTTATAGAAGGCATATGTTATAGCCCAGTCTTGCAGTACAACACACATACTGAACTAAATTAAGTGGGAGTACCTGTCTGCTTAATTATTGCACAGTGATAATTGTTTTACCAGAATAGGTGATGCACTGTTCTGAAACTACAGCTCCTTTGTGGTGCTTCCATGTTTCAAGATTTTATTGTTTGCAAATGTGCTTTATTTATAGGCTACTATGGCCTTACTAAAGTCCTTTTTTTTAAATTTTGGTTTTTATGCCTATAGACTTAGAAGGAATCCCGAGTCTACTGATATCAGTGTAACCAGAATTACCTCCTATGTGAACATGTTCCAAAGATCATCAAGGCAGAGGCAAGGTATCTGTAGGTTTTTAATGTATTGAGATCTGGCTTTGTACTGAAGATACGTTTTTTATCTGAAAACTAACCCTAGCAGCTTTCTGCTCCTGTGGATGAAACTCAGATCTGCACCTGAAGTCCAGATATTACAATTCATAGCTTCTCAAGAGCAATTCCTGTGCTTTTGTCTGACAGATTATTGAATGTACCAATTAGATGTGCTTTTCATTTCCTTACTTGGACACTATTCCTATTAGAATGTAGTTGCACATGCATATATATATTCACATACCACCTTTCACTTAACCCGAAGACTGTATCCCAAAACTAGGTAGTCAGCGAAACATTCTGTGGTAAACCTGGGTTTCAGACTTGGGACTGTGCTTCTGTGAGATACTTTGAGCCAGATCTATCAGTCTTTTGGACCTGTTCCTCCTTCCAGGTCTGCTCTTTTTACATTGTTTGCTCTTTGTGCTTACACTTACCCCAAGGTGGCTCTGACACAGATCTGTTCATGCAGGAATCTGATTAAAGTAAAATAGCAGGAAATTACCCTGGTGACGAGTAATTTTTTTCTGAAATTTAGTGAATTGACAGGAAGGAATAATGTGGCTAGGATGAGAGTTGGCTGAGGGAGGGAAGGAGAAGCAAGTAATTTCTTTTTGTTATGACCAACCTGTTAACTTTACTCAGCCATAACATTAAATTGCACCCTAACTCTGTTCCCATTTAAAAAGTCCAACCCATAGGCTGGTTGGATGCACTGAAGATTCTCAATCTCACCAGGGAGCAGAGTTTGTGCTCTAGGAAGATGAGTCACAGCCACGTATATCCTTGTACCTCTGTATTATTGCTACTCCTTGGTTAATCAGAGATTTTCTCCAAGACAGGGAAAACTGGAAGAGAAGTAGATCACTTCCTCTGCCCTGTGGAAGCAAGCCGATACTGAAGACTGCCACCTGAAAACAAAGAAGCCCTTGACAGGGGCTTGGTCTCAGTGAGGCTGTGCCGTTAGCACAGATGAGGGTTTAGCGTCTTAAACCAGAAACAGTTGCAGCAGTGAGCAGGTACACGTGCTAGATAGAGGCTTGATGTATAATGCGAACAGCCATACATGGCACATACGTAAAGATGCATTACATAATAAAACATTGCTCAAAATACTGACCTTAGGAGCAGGACATACTGAGAATCAGCCTTGCAGCGTGGCCTGCTTCCATGGGAGCTGTAAGCTGTGTCACTAACAGAGCTTATGTCATGCACAGCTGCTTTGCTTGCTTGTTAGGATATGGAGCCAATGTTCTGTTGCTTCATGTACCCATGTGTGCAGGAAGAATGTCTGTCGAGTTCATTTTGACTAGCTGCTTATTAAAAAAAAAAAAGGACTGGATTTTTCCCCTATCATGCCTGCTTTGCAGTATGGCTGCTGAAGCTGGCAGCTTGTCCAGGGTACTAGCTTCAGCTTGCTGCTATCTGAGCCAGCTCTAATTAGAGCATGAGTTTCCAATCAGCTTGTCTTTCAAGAAAGCTCTGCCTTCACCCTTGGCTAATCTGTGTTGTTATACCTGTTACGTGGATGGAAGCTTATTGCTGTTTGATAGGTAAGAACTGCACTATCTGCACAGCAGTTGAAGGGTTACCATGGTATGACAACATGCAGCCAACACTACTGTAGCTTTCTGTGACCTACTACATTGTAGAACAGCTAATATTTTAAATTTCAAGCACAGTCAGTATTTCATAAGTGTAAGTTTTACTTGGGCTTATTTTTTTCTCCTGTTCACAGGAGCCTTTCTGTGGGTTTTTTTTTCCACGTGCCCCTTCTTTGTATCCTTGTTTTGTTACCAAGGATAACAAAAGAATTCCAGAATGATCACAAGGCATCCTTGTTTTCTTCATTTACTCAGTCATTTCTGATAAGTATGTTTTGTCCTAAAGTTGATGGAAGAGGAATATTCAAGCTTTTTCTTTTTAAAAAAAACACTCTCTAAAGCAGGAATCATTTAAAGCAAAGGCACCAGCACTAACTAAGAGATTTTCTTGCAGAAAGAGCTTCACTTAAATTATGACCAGAATTGAGATTACTTAAGATAAATATGGTTGTATAAACTACTGGCAATTTGTTTAGATGGAAGTTTTTTTGCAAAGTATGTTTTAAATTAATTTGAGAATATATTTTGAATTCTAAAATCCTTGCTTGTAAAAGATCATTTTTTAAAATGGTTTGTAAAATAGTGAAGACGATCTTAAAGTCTTATAATGAAAATACAATAAATTGCTTTCTCTTAGTTTGCTTGAAGTGTTTTACTGGAAAATAGTTGGTTTGTATGTTTTGGTGGTGAGTGGCCTGACCCTTGCTACATTTTAGGGAATAACATTTTACAACATCAGACATTAACATTACTTCCTGTTACATACCCCCTTTGATAACAGTGCTTTCCAGACCTTTCTCCTAGAAGTGCTTTCAGACCATGTTGTCTTTGAATAACTGCATAAAAAAGGAAGCAGCAGGCCTAGTTTTCAATGGTTGTAGAAAACCCACAAGATAAGTAGCAACACGTTTGCTACTTACCTTGTAATCCTGTGTAGTTAAGTGACCACACCTACTTGGTGGTACCTGCACTTCAAGCAAGAACTTTGTACCAGCATCCTTGTTGACAGAGGTGGGAAGTAAACTTATTTTGTGAACATAGACAAGGAGTCAAGCTGTACTGACAGTAAAGACACATGGGTAGAGACAGTCAGTGGAAGTGATAATGCCATAAGGAACCTTACCATGATGGTGGCAGTATATAACAAGTCTTTATTTTAAAAAGTTGAGTGCTCACATTGAAGACAAAATAGAGACAAAAATAAATGCACACATCATTTTTAGGACACTTAGAGGAATGCATTCACCTCAGTTTCAGATTACACCACAGTTACGATACCCTTAGCAGCCCAGTAAGTTAGGAGGCAGGTATCTCCAAGATATTGCACTGTCCAATAAGCCAGAATGACAACTTCCTCTTGTTGTTAGAACAATGAACCATTACCAGGACAGACCACATCATAAGAGCCTTGAACAGCTTAATACTTACATCAACAAACATGGCCCACATGCAACTGGATTTCAAGTATATTAAGTATTCCACAACCTCCAGCTAGAAGTCAAATAATTTTACATTGCAATTAGAGTTTAAGATGGCCAACCCAGAGATTTGCATTCCAATTGCCATTAGATTCCAAGATCTGCTTTCCGTATTGTAAGCATTACAGTAGTCACAGTACAAGACTCCTCTTGTTGATCCCATGAGGTTACCGCTGCTAAGACTATGTTCTGGATGGGGCAGCCACATCACTCTTTCTGCTGTTGGGCATCTTCGTAGAGTTTGCTGTAATCCAGGGATGAAGAAGTACGTCCTTCAGGGGCAGTCGATGGAATGGGTTATGCTTCAGAAGCTTTGAAATTAAATCCCTCGCACCTTCTGTAACAAATGGGGGAAACTTGAATTCCACCTAAGGGAAAGGAAGGACACTAAAGATGATGCAAAAGTTCTTTGGCAATTCAGCCTTGTGGGCTATGCACCTTATGCCTATTGAGATAAGTAATTTCATCATCATCCTGAAGAAAACAATGTTCTCACTGCTTGTAGAAGTTAAGCTAGTGTATTTTTCAGTGTACTTCAAACAAGATGAGTTTGCTGGAACTTCTCTAAGGTATGCAGCAGGAAAAGTTAAGCTTATGTATTTTTAGTAACACCTTGAATGTTAAATACTCATTTTATAAATTAGAAGAGGAAAGATGTGGAGAAAATTAGTTGCTTTAAGAAGGAGAAGTTCAGATGCAGGCAGAAAGGTTAGAACCAAGCAAGTAAGGCAAGGTATCTTAAAGTCTCTTATAGTCATTTTACTGAATAACTGAAGGCAGTTCTAGGGATCTAGTTTTATGTGTACTATTTATTTCTTGCCCCAGTTCTAGTTATAATACATGCCCTTCTTCAAAAGGACCATTTGTTAAACTTCAGTAAGACAGTAGAACTGAAAGGCAGCACAATTCAACATCCAAATAAGTGTTGGCACATACCCTGGAAATAGCTCTGTAGGTTTCCTGGTATGTTTCTGCTTCAAAAGGTGGTTTCCCTACAAGGAATTCATAGCACAGAACACCCAGACTCCAAATATCCACCTTTTCATCATGTGTTCTTCCCTCAATCATTTCAGGAGGCAGGTAGTCAAGTGTCCCACAGAGAGTTGTTCTCCTGAAGAAAAGTCTTAACTTAATCATTTACCGATTATGGCAATTATAAGATCCATTTCAACAGTCAGATAGAAACTAATGGTGGCAACCATCTGTACCTCAGTGCAGTCTACCCTGGATCGACTCAGCACCACCAGAATATCTAGTAAAGAAGTTCCAGCAGTAAGTTCTCTACTTTTGCTTTAAAGCATCTCAGTTGCTACATTCAGTCTTAGCCTTCGTTTTTTCATCCCACTTGCTAGATCAAATACAGTCTTCCTTTGTCAGGTGCAGTTCAGACTAATTGAGGAAATGTCTTAGGTGTATGGCTAGTGTGATGTTTGAACACAAGTGTTGGTCTGTCATCTCAGGGTCCACTATAACCTTACAACAGTACACAAACCTTCTTCACTTGTTTCAGGTTCAGCAAGTTTTGAACTATACAAGTTGAAAAAACAAGGTAACACTCCCTCTTTACTACAACAGTCTTGACTATTAAGACCTTTGCTGCAGTGACCCAGTTCCTAAACTATTTTTTCCCTGGTATTTTAGGAAGTTCACATTTACCTCCATTCCACAACTGTAAGCGTGACAAGAAAGCTAACATTTTCACTACAGAAGTATTTCACTGCATAAGATATATATTGCATTCTCACCTAGAAGATGGAGCATGCACAGACCATCCAAAGTCAGCAATTTTTAATTCTCCATTTGAGCCAAGCAGCAAGTTTTCTGGCTTGATGTCTCGGTGAATCACACTCTTTGAATGACAGTATGATAGGGCATCTGCTAACTCTGTTATGTACTGTATTTAGAAAGAGAACAAATCTTTAAAGACATCGTCACTCTAGCTTATCTGGCTACAGTATAGCCTTTTCTAGGCATAATTAGTAGTTTAAGTTAGAGCCATCATTCCTTAAACCCTTGAAGTCTAGCAATACAGGCTCTGCCTGAAGTGACCAAGCACTTGCAGTATTAAGCGATGGTGAAGATAGTTACATTAGTGCTGTGCAATAATTTGTCTTCCCAACTTATTGTTACAAGTGCACAAGCAAACTAGCATCTAAGGAATCTCAGTTCCACACAATTGAATACAAAACTTTAACTGAAGAACTAGCTTTATGCTGCAGATACTCCAGATACAAAGAGCAAGTAATGTATAAGGAGCTAGAACAACCTACAGTAGCAGTTCTTTGCTCATCAAACTTGGTAAGCTTCTGAAGTTCTTTGTAGACTTCTCCACGAGGTGCATATTCTAGAATAAGGTAGACTCTTGTAACATCATGGAAGTAGCCATATAATCTGAGAATGTTGGGGTGCCTGCAAAAAGATTTAAATATTATTCTGAACAAGGCATTTGTCCATAGAACTTTAATTTCCCTTTCCTGCCTCCTCCCTTTCAAGGAAAGCATAAGAACTTCAACATCTTTTAAGTGTTCCTTCAGCTCATAACATACCCATTATTAAAGCTTCATAGCAGATAGATGGTGTTTATCAAAGCAGCAGCTTAGACTCCCTACTAGCAAGCAGCTAGCCAAGAGTCTGGCTAATTCATATCTTCTTGAGCATACCTTTCTACAGCAGCTGGAAGAGTAGATTACCATTGAAGGTGCCAGTTCCTATGAGTTTTGGAATTTAAGCTTAAACACTTTAAACAATTTCTGCAAAAACTATTTTCTTCAGCAACCTGGTCTTATTTTCCAGGAAGAAGAAAAACAGAAACAAGCTCTTGAAAAACTGCAGTTACCTATGTAAATCCAGGCAGCAGATGGGGGCAGAGGGGGGTTGTAATAGGAAGAGTTAACAGAGATTACTTCATTGCAAGGTAGACAAAGGTAAATCTTGATGCAGAAAGGCAAGAATCCTAACTAGCAATTTTGAGGTGTCGTGCATTTAAGAAGACACTTCTCTTTTCTTCAACTGGTTATGTTATCATAAACAAGGTTACTTTGTTTATTTGAACACAAGCAAAGCAAAGAGTGTAACTGGTCACTAAACTTTACCTAAGATGAGACTGTATTTCAACTTCTCTTCGTAGTTGATGTTCTACACCAGCTTCCTCAAGTTGTGTTTTAAAGAGCACTTTCAGTGCAAGAATAAATTTACTCTGCTTTTCACGTGCCAGGTACACATTTCCAAATTTTCCTTTCCCCAGAGGACGACCAATTTCAAAATCATCAAGAGACCATTGCCTTCTGCAAGAGGAAAGAGAGTTACAAAAGCTAGATACTTGTGTGGGCTTTGACTCCTAGGTTTACAATCTATAATGTTCCTGTTCAATAGATACTTAGTGATCTAAGCTAGATTTTATTCTTTAAGAGAACACCAAGAGGGTAAAATATGCATTGAGACTTTTCAAAAGAAAGTTCTGCAAGCTAGTCTCTTCCTACCTAAAGCTTATGCACAGAGATACAACATCAACCACACTACTACAATATCAAGACTGTGTATATCAAGCCAGGCTCATTTCAATACACTTAATACAGACCTATTACTAGTGCATGTCAGAACTGTTTAAGGTAGCCATACGACAAACCTAACTTCATCCTTAGGTTCAAGTCTCTTGCACATATGAAGGAGGCTTTGTTTTCAAGCATACATTTTGTGATTGCAGCAGTGGCTATCAGTGTTCTCTCATGGGAAGAGCTAATACTCATTTAGCCAAAAGTTCTATTTAGATTACAGGAAATCCTTGTTCCTGAGAATTATCAGGTCAACGTAAGCTTTCCTAGTTTCATATGTTGTCTCTGTGAAGTGTAGGGCCACTGGTCCCCACAACCAAGGGGCTCAAGTAGCCTTCAGCTTTGCTGCAGCTTAGTTGCAGCATGAAGTCCTATAAGTCAAAACCAAGCCTAATCCAACAGGATTCAGCCAGCCAGAACAATTTAGGCATAAAACTTACTTTTTAGTCTCTTCACTTTTCTTTTTAGCAGTCTCTTCATTTTTCTGTTTAGAGGTGCTTTCTGCTTCAGAATTTTTTGCTATGTATAGAGAAGTAGATCAGCTTTATGAACCAGACCCATGAACACAATACAAAAATTCACATGGGAGCAAATCTAACCTCTGTGCAGTATCTGAAGCAGTTCTTAGAATACATTCAATGACATTTTAAACAACCTAGCGTAACTTACTATCGGCAAAGCAGCATAGCAGTTATCAGTGCTATCAAAATGTAATTTTAAAAGCTTTCTGAAAAATCAAAAAAAACCATTAAGCTTCCCCCCAAGAAGTACAGTGCTCTTGTGTATAAGAGATTAACATGAATACTGGAAAAACTGTGATGTGTAAGTGCCAATTACATTAGCTCACAGCTAACTAGCGAGCATCTGGAAATTTTTAAACACCCATATAGGCTCTAAATGGGTAATCCTGGCACAAGGGTAGTGCAGTAACATCTACACTGAAGTATGTGCTGCTACTCTGTTTCAGGGCACAACCAAGTACTTCTCTACAGGACTGTCCCACATCATCAACACCAGCTTTAGGTTTTCTGCACTGCACTCTGCTTCATAGAAGTATCCCAAGTGTCACAACTGTATAAGTACATGTACATCATCTTCAGAATTACCAGGTACTGGCGCCTGTTGAGCTTTTTCATTATTCTTGCTTGGAACTTGAGGCCTAGCAGCTGCTTGGACCAGAAATTTTGGTCGGGGCTGCTGCATTGTCTGGTTATTAGACAGTTTTTGGTTTGACAGTACAGATTTTTGTGATTGCACAGGAACTCGCTGAGCAAAGTTTGAAGGACACAGAACACGTTGTGCTTGAACTCCACTGTTCAGTAATCGGCTCTGGGCAGAATGCTGAGACACAGGGACACGTTTCGGGCCATCCCCAATGGGATTAGCAATCTTTAAAAAGAAAAGATTATGTATTAATTGTAGAATAGCATTATGGCCCCATACAGTAGAGCAGAAAAAAAAAGCCACAAAGCACATTAGCAGAAGATGTTCAGGTAGTCTGATCTTATGTTTTACGAATGAAAACATTCTTAAATTTCTACATTGACAAGAAAAAGTTAGCAGTTTTCTACAACAGCATACTTATTTATAGCTAGCAGAAGAACTTTTCTACACACATCTGAAGAACATCAGCCAAAGGTATTAAGATAGCAGATCTTTATTATGAAAACATACACTGCTTTGAGTCATTGCTGCCTTTAACACTGTTCATCTTCACGTAACTTGTACTGCAGTGGGACTTCAGCAGAACAAAGCAAGTTTATTTAGTAAGGTTCAGCAATCTGCTTTTAATCTTTTGCTTCCAGCAAGGGAAGGTAGTTTAGGCTTATATTTAAGAAATTCTTAGTTGTTCTAGGATACTTTGCCTACAGTTAAGTTCAAATGCTAATGATTAGCTTCTGACATTTTTGACCCTCTAATGATACCTATGCAACAACTTAGACTTTTTTTCTTCCCCTAGATATTATTTAGTCTTCTGGTTTGGTTCGCTAAAAATAATGTATTGACAGTCTGATTAAAAAGAAGCTTTGCTTATGTTAGTCTGAAACTCTACCAATACCTATTTGGTTTTAAGTTAATATAGTGAGAATGTGCCTGTATTTCTATATAGAAAAAATATGTAATCAGGGTGATCTTGAGTACTGCTGCATGGGCATGTCAATAGTGATATTAACACAGTGCTCGCTTTTAGAAGCCGTAACTGGAATAAGTTGACTACACATATTTGCACTCTCTTTAAAGGATCTTATATCATACTTAAAATATATGGAGGATTTCCCAATTCAAGTATGACATACTTATATTAGCAATAAAAAAAAAAAAAAAAAAAAGCCCTGGCCACTGTTCTTTCCAAGAGAAAGCTACTGAAAGACAAAATTGGCAATTGTTTCCTGCACACGGAAAATATTGTTTCAAGATAGTTTTTCCCCTTTTTGCTACTTAGTACAGTTAAGAATTACCACAGACGGTTTGAAACCTGTAGCTCTTGCGTGACCAGGAGACACGAACCCACCAGCCTAATAGGTCATTTACCTTTGCAGCACGACTGGGGTATCCAGAATGGTTCTCTTTCATATTCTTGTCCATAGTGCCCCAGAAGAGCAGCTACATATAGCTTAGCCTAGGGATAAGGCACGGCGAATAGGGGTCAGTTCCACAGAAAACACTACGCGCTGGATCTCGCGCCCCCGCCAACTCGAACGCCGGGGGGCCCCGAGGCAGGGCCGGGCCCGGCCCGGCCCGGCCCGGCCCGGCCCAGCACAGCACACCGCCTCAGGCCCCTGCCCCACAACCGCCAGCCTGCGCTCGCCACCTCCCACCGCCCGGGCCCGTCCCTGCCTGCCCCTCCGGCAGACAACGTCCCCCGCACCGCGGCCCCGCCGCGGAGCCCGCTCACCCCCGGCCTCCACTCCCTCTGGCCGCCGCGGCTGTTTGAATTCAAACCGCCCTCCCTTAAATACCCTTTAAACTACCGCCTCTCGCCATTGGCCTCTCTCCCGCCGTTCGCGCCCGCTGATTGGCTCCTTTTTAACCGACCCGCCCGCCGATTGGCTCTCCGTACGCTCCGCTCGTTGCGAGGCCGAGCCTCGTCGCCGCGAGCCTCTGAGGCGCACGCGCAACGGCAGCCTGCTGCGTATCCCGAGTAGGTCCAACCCGCCCGCCCCGAGGGCGGTGTTTGCGCTACATGCGTATTTTACGTACTGTCTCTCCGCCGCTGGCTCCTTCCGTACTCCAACTGCGTGGATCGGCGCCCCGCTTACACACTTTTCTCCGCAAAGTCTCTGCCTGGCCGGGTCTTCCGGTACGCAAATCGCGTACGCCCAGACCACCCACCTGTGGCAACGCTACAACTACCATCCCTTCCTCACAGGCACCGAGGCCTTGGAGCGTGCCGCCGCCGGCGGGGGAAGGGCGCCAGGTTAGTCCCGCATCCTGCAAGGCACCAGCCTCTTCCCTCTCCTCCTCCACACACGCACCCGCCGACCCGGGCCGAGGGAGAGGCGGTGCTGCCACCTCGCGTGGAGCCGAGCACGAGTGGGGTCGGGGGCCATTGTGTCCAGCCGGCGAGGTAGGTGCCCCGGGTGGCAGCTCGCAGCCCCGAGGAGCGGGAGGACGGGCGGAGGGGCGAAGCAGGCCTCTGCCTCGCACTCGCCCAGACGTGTGGCCCAGGGCAGCGCTCCACGTGCCATCAGTTCTTGAGGACAAGTGTGAAGGGGACGCCCGCCTCGGCACAGCGCAGCGCGCCGGGGGACACCTGGCCTGAGGTACCCTCGCCAGCCCACGGAGCCCTCGTGTCACACCAGTCGTGACCCACAGCCTGTGGCAGCTTCCAAAACCGCACAGGTTCTTGAGGAGACACTGAGTGGCAGCGGGACGACCCTGGCAGCGGACAATCAGTGAGTGCAGTTTGTGAGTAGCAGCGTAAAAGGAGCGCGAGGCTGCTGTGCTGTCTCAGTTGCCAGCTGCCTGAGTGGTCCTGCTCACGCCTGTGAGGGGGACCTTGGCCGCTGAGTGACAAGCGGCAGCCAAAACTAGGTTCAGTACTTCGGGCCTCTGAAGAACCGTGATTGAAGGCAACTTTTAACTGTCTCTGCGGTGCTGAAAACAAGTGCGAAGGCGACCCTGGTGTGTGTGTTGGTGTTTACAAGTGATACAGGATAGGTAAAAAGAAGATGTCAGGTCGCCGTGTCGCTGCAGCATGTGATAGACGTCAGCTGCCACGGGGCATGGGTAGCATGGCATCCCCCCTCCTTGACCCTCGTCCACTTCGACTGCCGTTTCTTGAGGCTGACGTGAGTAGGACTTCTGGGAGGGTGATGGTGCGCTCTCGGGACAGGCTGTCAGCCTGCTGAGAGACTGTGCAGTCTGGCAGTGTGAGATGCTTGCGACTGTGCTGCCTAAGCGGCTGAAGTCGGGGAGGCCTGCAGTGCTGAGCAGCAGTGCCAGCAACTTGTTATTTCACAGCCCGTTCACGTCCCCGTGTTTGGGGATCCCGGTGTCTCAGTGGAAGCAGCATTTCGGAGCTTTGCAGCTGGGACACAAAAGAACCCCGGCCCACCCCCACCCCCCGCCTCCATCAGCCACCCCCCTGCTGGGAGCCGGCCCTCCGCAGCTCCCCGAGCGGCTCAGCCAGCGGGGCCTGCCGCCCGCATCCTTCCCGTGCGCGCGGCTCTGCCAGCCTCGGCCAAGGCCCCGACCTCCCCGGAAGGGGGAAGGGGAAAGGGGAAGAGGGACACCCGGCCGCGGCGGCGGGTCGCCCTGTCTCCCCGCTCCTCACGCCCCGGCCTGGCCTGGCCCGGCCCGGCCCGGGCCGCCGCGCCCCCCCACCCCCGCCCCTCCCCGCCCTGCCGCTCGGGGGCTCCTTCGGCGCGTCACCCGTCACGTGACACAGTGGGGCCTGCCAGTGCCGCGGCGCGCGCGCGCGGTGTCACGGTCATGTGATGCTGCAATTCTCTCCTTCAAGAGTCGCCTCCAATCGATTTGCGGGCGCTCGATGCAGCAGCCTTCGCGGAGGAGCATTCTTCGGTCCCGGCCGCCGCCGCCGCCTCCTCCCCTGCCGCCGCCGCCAATCGATGCGCTCAGGGCTCCGGTCGCCATTTTAGGGGGAGAGCGAGGGAGGCAGAAGGAAGGGTCGGTAGGTACCGGGGTCGCTCCGCGCTGTCCCTTGCTTTCGGCCCCGCTGCCTGGGCCGGGTCTTGCCCCCCGCAGCTCCCGCCCGAAGCTGCCTGTCCCCCCGCGGCGTTCGAAGCCCGCTTTCGGTGACCGCTGCGCTGCGGCTAAGCACTCCGCCCTCATTCAGTCCCTTTCCCCCACGCCCCCTCCCTGCCCGGTTATTGGTCTTGCAGGCCGGGGCTGGGAGAGGGTGCACGGGCGGGTGACCGGCATCTGCTGGAGGGAAGGAGGCGCGGGGAGGATGCGGTCTCCCGGGATGGAAGGGAGGGAGTGGGTTGGGGCTGTGTGAGGGTGGCCAGCCGGCTTGACTTCTCTGCACGTTTTATGTTAATCGCCTCCCTAGTGCCCAGGTCCGCCGGTGCTAGCGAGGCTGAGTGAAAGATACTGACAGAATCATTTTGCTAACTAATGCCGCGTTATTTTGGTCTTCTCTCTTGCTGCTCAATGCAGTTTGTGTTCTCTTGATTGGCGAGATTTTCATTTCTACAGCAAACAAGTGCAACAGGTTTTTTCTTTAATTCTTTCATTTCTATATCTCTAATTCGTACCTAAAATATGGTAGTATTTGATGTCTGTGCTGAAACTCAGCAGGATGTGCTTTATTGAAAGGTTGTGTTTGTTTCATGCAACTCTCTTGTATGTGATTTTTCTTCTTTCTTTATTTCAGGCCCCTCCAAGGCATTCCTTGCTCACAATGTATAGAACAAAAGTCAGTTTGAAAGACCGTCAGCAACTTTATAAACTGATAATTAGTCAGCTGCTATATGATGGATACATAAATATTGCCAATGGCTTGATAAATGAGATAAAACCACAATCAGTCTGTGCACCATCTGAACAGCTGCTCCACCTAATTAAGTTAGGTAAGCTGGAATAAAAAGCTAACATAAAAGTCTAGTTTCTAAATCCCTGGCTTAAATTCCTGTGAATGAAGAGGTTAGTGTTACTGAAAAGACATCTTTTATGCAAAAGTTATGTCTAGTAATAGCATAAGACTTTGTATATTTAGATAACAGCCTTTGCTTCCATGGCTTTTTTGAAGGGCAGTTGTAGATCAGTGTTTCATCCTTTAGTATGCATTAAAAGCAAAACAGATCACTGAGCGTTGTCAAAAATCTGTTTGTTTGAACTTCTGTAAAGCATAAGAATACCTGCTCAGGGTCCTGGGTGACTGGCAACCATCTAAAAATACAGTCTAGTAAATGGGATCGCTGACTCCACAGACCTAATAGGAAATTGACCCCCACAGTTCTTTGCCAACTTTAGAAATATTTTCTATATAATTCTTCGTGACAGTGTTGGAAAGGGAGCAAGCCTTTCCATTGGCAATCTTCACTAGCCTTTATATATCAGTATCAACAAAAGCTTCACGGTCTAGGGTCTCAGCAAAGGTATTGCCTGTTCTCTCTCTGTGTATCTTTCTCTCTGAAAGTATATCTGTGCCACAGTATGTAGTCAAAATACTTGAGCTGCTGTTGAAACAAGCTGACTAAGTTACTGGAAGAGGTCTAGCCATAACATCATGTATTGTAACTGAACTGGTTCTGCTGCCTGAACTAGTAGTTGAGTTCCAAGGGTATAAATATGTGAAGCCTTGTGTCTGTTTGAAATAAGAATGGTAGACTTGGCAATTTGTA
This sequence comes from Sagittarius serpentarius, assembly GCA_034782735.1. Classification (NCBI taxonomy): domain Eukaryota; kingdom Metazoa; phylum Chordata; class Aves; order Accipitriformes; family Sagittariidae; genus Sagittarius; species Sagittarius serpentarius. The sequence continues at coordinate 25,525,814 of JAVKLA010000010.1, forward strand.
GATGAAAGCAACAAAAACTTTTCTGTTGCATTTGATTGGTTGATGATCACAGTTGGGCACACAGCTGAAAATTCTTGTGTCTGCCCTGTTACCACTTCCAGCACTGAACTGGTTCTTCTGTAGATGCATCCTGGAAACAAAAAATTAAAAATAAAAATCCGTAGAGTGGGTTTGAAGAGGAGTAAAAATTTTCATTTGCAATGGTGGGATAGTTGTTTGTGGAGTAAGTCTTTTTCCTTCAATGCAATAAAACAGAAAGGAAAAGAATCGATCAATGCTTCAGGTTTTTGCTTTAAATCTCATGTAATAGTGTTGGGGCTTGTTTCTCCCTCTGTGAAAAGCTGGCTAGAGGCCTGTTGATGGCTTCAGTAACTGATTGTCAGTACTTAACATTGTATGACATTTGCTGGCTGTATTTCCACAGTTAATTTTAAGAGCTTTATTCTGCTCTCGTGTAGCCAAAGTAACTCTTCATTTCTCATGAGAAGTACTGCTGTATAACTAAATCTGCTCTGCTAGCTTAGCTCTGTTCAACAGGGGCTGCCTGCCTTAAAACCTGTCTCGTAGCTGTTACAGAAGTCTCTAGCTTAGATCTGGCCACAGCCTATTTGTCTAAGGAGAAGGTTAACCTGGTTTAAGTGCATCAACTTCTCTCTTTTCAGGAATGGAGAACGATGACAGTGCTGTTCAATATGCAATTGGACGGTCAGATACAGTAGCTCCAGGCACAGGAATTGACTTGGAATTTGATGCAGATGTACAGACCATGTCTCCTGAGGCTTCTGAATATGAGACTTGTTATGTCACATCTCATAAAGGACCGTGTCGTGTAGCTACGTATAGCAGAGATGGACAGTTAATAGCTACAGGATCTGCTGATGCCTCAATAAAAATTCTTGATACAGAGAGAATGTTGGCCAAAAGTGCTATGCCTATTGAGGTAAAACATGACTTGAATCGTAACCACTTTGTGAATTCTTGAGGTGCTGTCTGTTTCATGCCGTGTCTGTGCCTTGTGGCTGGCTCAGTGGGTTGGACTAAATATCTGTCTCGCCATATTTCCTACTCCAACAGCGGCTCATAGAGTACCCTTGAAGAAAAGGAAGAAGAAATAGGGCAAGTATACCTGTGCAACTTCTGGCAGCAGTCTGGAGTATTGAGCCAGAAATTGCTTCTCATAGTTGCTAATAATTGCTATATTGTATGAACACAGTTCATTTTTGAACCCACTTACACTTTTGGCCTCTACAGCCTCTAGTGGCTGTGTTTCAGAACTGTTTCACAGAATGCATATTTATTTGCTTCATTTTTTCTTCAATACAGTTATCGGGTAGCAATTTAAAAGTGGGTTGGTTTTTGGTTGTTTGGTTTTTTGGTTTGGTTTTTTTTTGCACAGTGTGCACACCAAATTCTCAGCAGTATCCTGTGTGAGTAAAAGTTGCAGTTTTCCCAGTTGGTACAGCTTCCCTTAATTCTTACAGCAATACAATATTTTGATTTGGACTCTTTGTGAAGGTGGTATGTTTTCTCGCACCAGTTCTCTGCTACAGAAACTAGTTTGTCCTTGAGCAAGTCAATTGACCTTTGTAAAGATACAGGGATCTTGGTTATCTAATAACAATGTATAATGGGCCTTCAAATAATGAAGATAATAGTGATTATGTGTCTAGTCATGCATGAGAAAGGTAGCTATTGTTTGGCTGCTCTGGCAAGCATAAAACCTACTTTCCTTGTCAAAAGCATGTTCTGCTTTCTAACAGTCTAACGTGTTGAATGTTCTTTGTAGGTCATGATGAATGAGACAGCACAGCAAAACATGGAAAATCACCCCGTTATTCGGACTCTATATGATCATGTGGATGAAGTTACGTGTTTAGCTTTTCATCCAACAGAACAGATCCTAGCATCTGGTTCAAGGGACTACACACTTAAATTGTTTGATTATTCAAAACCTTCTGCCAAAAGAGCCTTCAAATATATACAGGTTAGATATAATACCAGTTCAGAGCAACCAAAGCATGAATGTATAAGTACTGACGTATCAGTGAGCTGAATTGTGTCTGAGTTTATAAGTGGTTAGGCATGTAGGAGTGTGCAGCTACAAAATTTGCAGATGTTATGCTAATTATGTGTTAAGAATTTGTGCATAATGGGTACCTATGTTCTTTGAATTTAGTGCCTGTCTGCTCTAGATCAAGTCTAATATGGGTAACTTTGAAGTCAATTATATTGTCTTTGGTTTGGAAGAGAGTTCGGGGATTATGTGGTGGTGGGCTTTGGGGTGTGTGACTGGCTGACAGAGCCTCCTGTCGTTTTTGTGCGATACGCCAAAAATGAGCAGGCGCTGCAGGCTGCTCTAGAACACAAACTACGATACATTTAAAGGTAGCCTGTCATTTTAATCCTATAGGAAGCATTTTCTAGTTTGCAAAAACAGAACACTTTGTGCTGATAATTTAACTAGTTTTTTAGCACTTTAAAGCCACCAGAATTGACACTTCCATTTCAGATTTTTTTTCTTTCTTACACCAATTATGTATTTTTGATCAAACAGGAAGCAGAGATGTTGCGCTCAATTTCTTTTCACCCTTCTGGAGATTTCATACTTGTTGGTACCCAGCACCCTACTTTACGACTGTATGATATCAATACTTTCCAGTGTTTTGTGTCTTGCAATCCTCAAGATCAGCACACTGATGCTATATGTTCAGTAAATTACAACGCAAGTGCAAACATGTATGTGACAGGAAGTAAGGATGGATGCATCAAACTGTGGGATGGTGTTTCAAATCGCTGTATCACTACTTTTGAGAAGGCACATGATGGAGCTGAAGTCTGTTCTGCTATTTTTTCCAAAAATTCAAAGTATATCTTGTCAAGTGGAAAAGACTCTGTAGCTAAACTATGGGAGATATCCACTGGTCGAACACTGGTCAAATACACAGGTATGTGGCAGGTGACCTTTCAAGTACCTTCTTTTTCAGGTACTGACCCACAGCAGGGGTGGTAATATTGTCAGAAGAGTAGTAATTCTTAAAGCCAATGGGAGACTGCTGCTTTGAGGATAAATTGCCCCAAATTTTTGAAAACACTTAATGTAGGCTTAGTTCCAGAAGAGAAGCTGTGATTCTTGTATGTCAGTCAGTGTAAATGTATTTAGTCTGAGCAGATTTTGGAGACTTTTCTGACACCATTATTTCATCGCTTTGGAGAGAAGTTATCACTAAACTAGGGAAAAGTAAAAGGGAACACTGCCCTAAGGACTAGGACATTTGTGCAGAGGGTTTTGTTCTCTAGTTTTTCTTCAGTGTGTTTTAGAAACAGTGTTTATTAAAACAAAACAGCATTGTCACTTTTCTTACTGGTGATCACTTTGATTTTGTGAATTTTCTATTTATTGCTAGACTAGGGGCACAGTTGAAACTGGAAGGGTCAAAACTAACACCTAATCCATTTCTGGCTAGAGTAGGCCACTTTCTTGCAAAGTACCCACCTGACAGGGGGAATTGAACATGCTTTGGGGTAGTTGTTTTAACAGTTAGACTCTTGTGCAAAAGATGGCTCTAGTAAGCCATGGCAATATTCTGAAAAATAGCTACAGCTAGTTTGTTTCTTTTTTTTTTTTTTTCCCCCCTTTTTTAAAGGATGCAATTGTGTGCAAGGTAGTCATACTCTGGAGCATGCTGACAATGCTATGCTTTGATCTCAGCAGGACTTAAGAAATGGTGAAAGATGTAGAAGCTTTGTGTATGATAGCAGCTATGTGATGGGGGAAGCTTTTGGGTCAAGCAGTAATGTGCTTAAGCATTAGGAGTCATAGCATACAAGAGGAGAGGATGTTGTAAATTTTGTGTATCAGCTTTTGGGATGTGTACAGTCCTTTTTGTACGCCAGCTCTATTTTGCTCTCAACCAGCAGGGTGCAGCACCTCCTTGATAAACTTCTACAAAATAGCGGGTAGGATGCAGGTGTGTGCATTGCAAAGTAAATGCCTGTATATGAAACACATTTTATTTGAAGGGTATGAAGGTATGGCCAAGGTAGGTCATACAATGTGCCATATGATACATACATTAAACCCAAAAGTTGTCATTGATAATGAGAATCTGTATATTAAGCCTCATACAAAAATATCAGGCAAAAGTACTCTTAAAGTTAAGTGATTGCACTCACTCTGAGTGGTTGGACTTGACTGACACGGAGTAGTTAATCTTTCTGTCCTTTAAGAAATTTTAGAATATACCATGTATATAACTACAAAAGAATATTCATTATTGATTCATCTGTTGTATGTGGAAGTGGTAGACTAACTGAGAAATAAGGCTCCTTTGTAGACTGCCGAAATTGATACTTATGGGAGTTTTATTCTCAGGTCTTTGGAAACTTCCTAAAACTGATCCTATTTGGGTTAATATTTTGCTGCATATATTTAGGAGCTGGTTTGAGTGGACGGCAAGTACACAGGACACAAGCTGTCTTCAACCACACAGAAGACTATGTGCTGCTTCCAGATGAAAGGACCATAAGTCTCTGCTGCTGGGATTCAAGAACTGCTGAGCGGAGAAACCTTCTTTCTCTTGGGCACAACAGCATTGTCCGTTGCATTGTCCATTCTCCTACCAACCCTGGCTTCATGACCTGCAGTGACGACTACAGGGCTAGATTTTGGTACAGAAGGTCAACAACAGACTAAGGACAGCTTTATAAAACAGTGATTATCCAGATTCATGATATCATCTTGTATTGATTGTACTGCCAACAGATGCCTACATGAAAACCGTGCTGTGTCTGTTTTCTAATTCTGTCAGACGTGGCAGAAAAATACCAAAATACTGAGACAGCTTTGCCCCGCGCTGATTTTTTTATTAGTGTGTGTGGCATTAATTTTTGTAAGTCATCTCTAATTGTACTCAAGGACTGTGCGTGGGAGAATAAAATGATCCTTGCAAGAAGGATTAAACTTGTTCTCCTGTCTTTCTAAATCCTGCAAAAGATAATGTGACTGTACCTTGCTCAAACTGGGCAGTATGAGCCAGTTTTGCTCTGCATTGTATCTGTGCAATCCCACTGAAGTCTGTTTAAAGAATGGATTACACAAGTAACAGCAGAACTTGGCAAATATTTTAATGAAGCCTTAAGCTGCCTTCAGTTCTGATTCATTCTTTGTAAAGCTCTGGTTTGTATCTTTTAGTCTTGGGGGGGGTTGGTGGATTTTTTTTTTTTTATTTTTTTTTTAATTGGTCAAGTGGACCTTCAATTCTGAGCCAGTCTTGTGGCGTAAGAATTTGAAACAGGATTTAAAATTGTTTAGATGAATTCAAGAAATTATGTTCTAGTTCTGGTATTAAAGCTCAGACTTGAAATCTTGTCTTCTTTTGAATTTATCTTAACAAGTGGGACCTCAACGTAAATTCATAGTATTTTCAAGGAATATCCACATTGCAATCGTAGAATGTGACAGTGCTGCAGCATGTGAAAATGAGAATAATTTTGCTATAGGGACCTTTAGTTATCCTCTCAAGAAACTGTTGTGCATGTTAATTTTTTTGTAAGTACCTCAGAAATGTCACCTGGCTTTATTTTATTGGGAAATTTTCATTCTATGTCTGTTACACAGCACTTGAATTACATTCTTTTTTTTTTAATTATTCAAAAACCCAGACTCGTTCTTTCTTCTCCCTGTTATCTCTAGTAGTCCAAGTTTCCCAGACCTCATCCTATTCAACAGAAGTACAGATGATTAAGAAACTCTGTGCTTAAACCTTCTGTAAGTTTGGAAATTAACTACTTATTTTTACATAGTTGCCTGTGCAAAGTTTTAAATGTGTTCATTCAAACATCCTTGTACAGTGCTCTTGGGCTTCACATTTGGGAGGCTTCCTTTAGTCAAAAGTTAAGTGCTTGCTTTCATGAGGTTTTTTAAATGTAAGATTGTTCTTACTTCTGGTTTAACTTTCCATTACCACTGATGAAGTGTCTTGTCAAGGGCTGATGAGGGTACAGGTTTTGTCTGTATTTAAATAAAGATCACCTTTGAAAAAGTTATTTAATATATAAAGAAGGGAAATGTATTAGTTTTCTTTTCTATATAACAAAGGAGAAATGAATATTGGAAAGTTATGTCTTTGGGGACATGTTAAAGCTTCATGAATTCATTTGTTGCATTACATCTGAATCAGATACAACTATAGATTTACGGTATAGAATGTGGGATGGTTTTTAAAGAGGGAGAGAATGAAATTTAATTTCCTTTTAGAAGCTACTGCTAGGCAAAACATTTCTTGGCTTAGCAATCCTCTTCACTCCTCCTCTGCCTCCTGTCAGGTTTCTAAAACTTTAGAAATGTGGGAGGCATGAGATGGCAGTTCTGGTGCCTTTTTGGTGGAGAAACAAGGAGAAACAGAGCTTGGTGGGAGGGAAAAGGGAAGTCCTGACGCACCATTATTAATGCATGCTGTACTCGCTTAGTGCCAACAGCCCTCTGCTATTACAGCCAGCCTGCTAAAGTGATAGTGGCGATTTTTTTGGAGTGCCACATTTGTTTCAATTCTGTTAAAGAAGCTGTCCATAAGTAACACATTTGCTACTGGTGTTTGGACTCTTCTATTTTTAAAACACTATTTTGGTGTTTTATGTATTAAACCGCTGCTGCGGTTGATAAGTTACCAGCATGCTAGCTTTTCACCTCAAGCTTCCTTAATTCTGTGGTCTTTTAACTTGCAGTGTAGAAATAGAGTTTTATTCTGTTAACGCAAAAATGTCCTGACATTGTCACTTTTCTTTCTTTTCATATTGTGTATCATTTTTCTTGAGGCCAGAAGTTTGGAGGTTTTCCTGTTCAAAAAATAAGGGCTGGAAGAAACTTAACTCATCCTATTTAGGTAGATAATGCAACCGCAGAGTGAAATAGTTCAGTACTACACCATCCCAGTGGTACTCTGGTAGTTGAAGGTGGGTGACTGGGGACAAGAACGAGAGGGGGCAAGGCTGCTGTACAGCATTGAGAGCAAAGCATGCGTGGAAGTACAGTGAAGAGGAGCCATAGCTGCATCTCGAAGAACAGCATGTAGTCATCCTATTAGATCTGCATTTGATTGAAGGGGAATACATCTTTTCACTGTGCAACTCTGGAATCTGCATTTGATTGAAGGGGAATACATCTTTTCACTGTGCAAGTCTGGAAGTAGTTAAGTAAACACTGTTCATGTGATCATCCTTACTGCTACGGTCAGAGAAACTTCACACATAGAAGCTGTATTCGATCAATTAAAATTCCAGAGCAGCCGCTTGCCCTTCATGAGTTCTGCAGTCTGTACCTCCTGGTAGCTACATCCCAGCGAGCTGCTCCACTCAGAGAAGCACTGTCATACTTAGGATTTATCACCTCCTCAAGAAAGTCTCCTATCACCTAAAAGTCTGTTGTATCCCTCTGGCACGTAACCTACTGTTGCCTCACCTCGGAAGAAGCCATCATGGAAACATGGCAAGGTGATGCCGCAGCTGACGCGTTAGGCCAACAAGCCACGCTGATGTGAAAGAAAAGCATAATTATGGTTTTGTATCTTCTGGCCTTCAGCACTCCTTGGCACGCTGACTTGGCAGTCAGTAACTGGCACACAGCTCGAGGGTAAGTCTTTCCTGAAAGGCCCCTTCTGGAATTAGGCTTGTTTGCCACCCATTGAAACAGATTTCAAACTTTCTATTTAAGAGGGGGTGCTGGTCTGGGATAAATATTTTTCAGTTCCTGACACAGAGGCTGTTTTTCCCCTAGAGGTGCCCTGTGAGACTGAATCCCAGGAAACACTGAAGTGCGATAAAGGAAAAGTAGTTAAGATAATTGTAGTTCAGGTTAGGAAGTTCTCTGTGGGGCTGTAAGGGACCCTTCAACCATGCTGCAGCAGAACTGCGCTACTTGCTGAGCAGGATATTGCAGGACAGGAGCTGAAGCCCACGCATTTCCTTGCGTACGTGTTTGAGCCTTGGTGCAGCCAGTAGGAGCCTTTCATGCAGCATTCACCCCCAGGTGTGGATGGTAATATATAAGGTTTTCGCAAAGCCCCTTTATAACCAAAAATTGTTTTGGTGCCTTAAAAGTTGAGACAACTTCGAAAGGTGTGAAAAATGTTGGCTTCGAAATCCCGCATTGATATGATTGTGGCAGTCTTATTTCTATCAAGCATTGTGCAGCCCCTTGTGGTACGTAGTACTCTTGTATTCATTACGTTTCTAAAAGAGGAAATACAGGAACATGCAGCAAAACAGAAGGGTGAGACTGCGGTTAATTGCGACAAGTTGGTGACAGAGAGATCAAGGAAAATTCCACTTGCAGACAGACTTCTTTTCTCACTTTTATACACTCGTAGGGTTTTTCTGTTTTGCATTCTGTTCTTTCTAATCTTACCTGTTGTCACAGAAATTATCTTTCGTGAGAATCTTTTCTAGAAATTCCTAAATGCTTTTAGGGGTAGAGCTGTCAGATGCACTTTCTGGAGACATAGTTACTAACACACAGTGACTGTGCAAAGCTGAAGTCTCTTCATCCTGCCGTGATTACCTGTATTGCTCAAAGTGACGCTGCTGGTGAATGGCAACAATGGATAAAAACGTAGGAGTCGACAGAACTGCAAAGGTATGTCTGGGTGTTTTGGTATGTCTGGTTTTTTGAGTACTGCATATAAACAATTAAGAAAAAGGGTCCTAGAGTAGGGTTTGATGCTTGAATTCAGCATGATGCTTGGTGATGTTAGAAATGTTTGCTATTCTCGAGGTGAACGGAAGTCTCCTTACAATGCTTATGTACCTCATGTCTCCCTGCGCTTTTTGTTGTGACAAAACTATTAACTGGAAGAAACGTTGTCTTGGGGAGGACTCTGAATAAGGCAGGATTCCCAAACAGCAAATACCTGTGAATAAGCACATTTGTAAAATAATAAATGTGTAACTTCAAGGTTCCACCTGTCTTAGTGCTATCCTGTAGTAACATTAGAGACACGGTTATATCGTCAGAGACTTTCAGTGACAGTCCAGGTGATCTGTTGCATGATAGATAATTTCCCTATGTTACAAGCAAAACAAAAGAAATTTTGAAGTACTGTGTTTGTTTCTTTTGAAAGACTGGAACTAGTTTATAAGATTTCTTACACTTCTTTGTGTATCCGTATTGTATCTAGTATAATTTTATATATATACACAGAGAAAATAACTTGCTGCAGCTGTAAGGGTTAGAGAATACTGAAGTCTTGATTCAAAGTCAGTGCCTTGATTGTCCTACTGTCTGCAAGTGTAATAAGCAGTGTAAGGGAATTATTATTTTCATCCTGGATTATGATCTCAGTGTTTACTGTAAATAAACTGCCTCCTGGAAATGTGACACAAAATATAGTGGGGGAAAAAAGCTTAGTACTAGCTCGATGAGTCATCCTTTTGCACTCAAAATTTTCCATTGGGGCATGTAAAGATAAGAGGACTATTCTTCACGTTAAATCATCAGAAATTGATGCAGGACATTTTTAATTTCTATACAGAGAAGAAAGTTTCTATTCCTAGGTATGATATTTTCAGATGTCTTAAATGGATTGCCAATGGCTAAATGAATGTAGTGGTAGCAAGCCGATTTCCAGTGAGATCTTTAGACACAGCCATAGCACGTCCGGTCCAATTCAGCTGAGTAACAACTGAAAGTCAAATTTATTTCTGCTGTGTCATTTATGAACTGTTTATAAGGTTCCTACTTCCCTGGCAGTACTGTTTATTATAATATTTGAACGTTGTACTTAATACGAAAATACTAAGGATGTGTTTTTTCTACTATCATCTGGACTTCTTAAAGCACCATGTGCCAGCGACCATCAGTAGCTTTACTGTGACAGGTCATGCTTTGCAGTTCCCTCGTGCCCCAACTGTTCCGCCTTCACAAGGAAAACCATTTCTGAAAATGAATTCAGTATAGGAGCGCAGCCAAAGAGATGATGTTACTTCTTTCTTGTTGTGTATACACCTGCGGAATAGTCTGCACAGGAAACGTTGCACCTCTTGGTGCAATCTAAAACACAGTCAGCACGACAGGCTGCACTTGGGAAATAGTTCTCGTACTGTTTGATAACATTTTCTGTGCTGTTGCCGAAGGAAAAGTAGGAGCGTTTTTTAAACACACATTAAGCTGATCTGAAGTTTGTCTCTCCTTCCAAAATGCCCAGTTCACGTATTCCCGTCTTGTCCACAAAGAAGTGCGTGAAGAACAACGTGAGGTTTGTTTCTGTGAGCTCCTCTGCACCTGGGGATGCCTGCACCTACAGCCCCGGCTCTAGGGTGCCTGCTGTCACCCTCCAGCCTCCATCTCAGACACCTGGGAGCAAATAATATGTTTCAAAATAGGATTTGCTAGAGCTAATATATTGAGCAAGGAGTTACTTAAATAGCCAAGAGGAAATACTGGAGAGCATGATGAAGTCTCCGTTTTCCTGGCCTCAGACAATAACTTTGGGGCTATTCCCAGGGATGCAGTTGGCTGGAAGGGGACTCGAGGCCCAGCTTTCCTTGGGAAACCTTAGAGGTAAAACTTTAGTTCTGTCATGCACAAAACAGTCTTGACCCAGGGAATTTTCACCTCATGTAATTTACTGCCAGTTAACACAAATTTCTAATCACTGATTCGGGTGATTAAGAAAGAATAAACCGTGAACAATTAAGCAAGCACTTAAGTACACACCTTTCCTCCCCCTTCCCGGTCTCTACTTGCCTTATTTTTGTGGCGGGTACGCTCAGTCCGCCCCAGGTCCTTCAAGGAGGTGATGGCGGCACAGGAGGTTGGGGCTGGGGGAAAAACTCTCTGGCTGCTGCTGTTCTGTGATTATTGTCCTTTTTCCTCCGCTCCCCCCTGCCTCTGTCCCTGCCCCGGCGTGGGACACCCACGGCCACAGCCCCCTGGGGGGTCCCTGCCCCAGCGTGGGTCACCCAGGGTCTGCGGAGGGGGTCCCTGCCCCGGCATGGCAGGGATCTTGTCGGGGATTAATTCAAGAGAACATTTAATTGTATTTGAAAGTAGTTTTGTGGCCAGAAGTTGTAGCTTTGTTACTTGTATTTCTGGATCATTTCAAATTCTGGTAGCACCTGAAAAATTCTAGGGTAGTAAGTGAATGGCTGTTCTCGATCTTCTGCGTGGAGTGTGAAAAGAAAAAAAGAAAAGAAAAGAAAAGAAAAAAAAAGAAAAACCCCGAAGGCATTGAAATGAGTTGCTTTGTGCCAGAAATTCTTTCTCATTTGGACAACTGCGTTAGCTGCTTGTCTGCTCCTAGTCCCAGCCCAAAGGTGTAGATTTTGTTGAGAAAGCATTTTCAATTCAGCATTTCTATTCAAGATGCATTGCTTTGCTAGTTACGTGATTGTGGGTTTGGGAGCGAGTGTCTAATTTCATCTTGAAGCTACCGTGGAAAGAGGAAGGAAAAGACTTTTGCCAGAGAAAAGGCAGTGTGTGCAAAGGCAAAACCAGTAGAAGTTTGCAAACCCCAAGATATTCACAAGGACAAAGCTGTAAAACCTGTGCATTTGCATAGGCATAACCTGGGCAGAGCTGTTGCTGAGCAAATAGCAACGATGAATGTTAAGTAACACTATTGTTTAGTAATATTAAATATTTTTTTAAAATAATCGAAGAAAGAAAACCCTTCAGCTGCAGTTAATGTTTAGCTTTCCTCCTCAGGTTTTCTGGCTCTGAAAAGTGAGATTATTTTGCAGGGATTTCTAAAACTGTAAAGGAGATCTGCTCAGTTTTCCAGAGACCTGAACGTGAAAATTTCGAAGAGTCACTTTTAAGTAAAAAAAAAAAAAAAAAATAATCAGGAATCGAAAACGACGCTGGAAAAGGTGCAAAAATGCTTCCAAATCCAACCCTCGCCTTCTGGTTCAGCCCCCCCTGCCCTGTTTCCCCGGCACGATGCAGCTGCCAGCAGAAAAGGCATTTCCCCGGGGGTGGCTGCAGGAGGGACATCTGCGTGTCCTGCACCGGGCCCTCATTAGCATCAGCGGAGGAGGAGGAGGAGGAGGAGGCGGTGGTGGTGGTCGTCGTCGGGTGTTGGCTCCTCGGGTTTCCAGCCAGACCCTCCCCTGCTCTCCCTAACCTGCCGGGCTGGGCTGGGCTGAGGGAGATCTCACCCTCCTCCTGAGGTGATGGAGTAACAGGGAAATAGGAGACAGCAAAATGAAGGTCGGTGTAAGTACTGGACTATTTTATTTCTGTTGTGGTCAATTCAGTGGCTTTACTTACTTCGTTTGTAGTGGGAGTGTATGTAGTGTAAAATCTGTACCTGTCAGGCTTCCTTTTCAGAGCATGCTGTTGATCTTATTTGCACGTTACTAACAGAGCACACGGTCTTAACTTTTACAGTACAGTCCAAGTTAAGCTGAAAAAAATGTTTTATCAAGAACAACAGTATGGTTAAGAAGGGTAGGGTTTTGTACCATCCGTCGTATGGGGCAATAATATGCCTAATTGAAATAGTTACCATGAATGACCCAGGCTGGCCATTAGGATACCCCTTGCTTTCCATATCATCTTGGAAATCGTGAGCTTAAATGATTAACGCTTGAGCCATGTGTCATCTCAAAAAAGATGATGGTTTTTCGCACTGATTACTAGAAGATTGGTAATGGAAATGTTTTAACAACCCGAGTTACTCCTTGACGAAGAAAATGTCAAGTGATTTCGAGTTAACGTGAGCCTGGGAAAGCCTGCACTCGAGGGTAACAACTGACCACGTTCTGCAGGGCTCTTCACAGAGAGAACGGAGGCTCAGAAGAGGAGAGGAGTGGTGGCAGTGTTCATTTTTAGGAAATTCTGCTCTGGGAGGAGGGGGGAATAAGTGGATGGATGAATCCCTGTCGTAGGCACACGGTAATGCTTTTGCCCAGACTTCCAGCACAGCGCACAGGCAGACACCTAGCATTAACTTGCTTTGTGCTAAGCAGAATTTCTTTGGCGGCGAAACTATAACTGGATCTTTCAGCCTGACGTTACAGCTGATTTCTGGCAGCTGTGACTCCGGGCAGGGTCTGCGGGGTCACCGTGTGCCCTCTGTTAATGACTGGGGACAGGCAATGTACAGCTGCCGTGCGGGAGCGGTGATGGAGGCTCGCCATTAGGGCAGGTGACAAACCATCCACTTCTTTTCCCAGAGAAATATTACCATTTCAGCTAAGTGCAATATTGCCCAAAAGGGTGGTCTTGAGAAAGAATTAACGTTTTGGGGCAGATAACAGCAACGAGAGAGCGGGAGGGAGTGGCGGCAGCCTTTGGGAGTTGTGGTGGTGTTGCTGCTGATTCATTATGAATGGGAGAGCACCCACCCCAGAGCCTCTGCGTCTTCCGCTGCTGCTGCCGTCGCTTCGGCCGCGTCCAGGGAATCGGCAGAAGCTCTGCCGCAGGTCAGATGGGATGCAGGGACAGCATCCTGACGTGCTTGCGCGCCCAGCAGGAAGAATATATAGCCGTCCCTGCAAATGAAAAACTTGCTCCTGACAGCCAGTCCTAGGGACTTTTTGCCTGTTGCCTGGGCAGGCCGAGGAAGGAGAGTAAGCACTCTGCTCTCATGAGTCCCGGTGAAGCGTCTATTGCTTAGGAGGCAGAAGGAGAAAACTTGTACTCATCAGAACTTTCTGTGTCTTTAAATCCATGTTTGGAAATAAATGTCGTCGTAAAATACAATTAAGACACTAAAAGAGTTAGAAAAGCAAAAAACAAAGTAAATTAATTTGCATATGGGAAAAAAAACCTGTGGGTAGTAGGAGGAACCAAAACCCAGAAATACATATGTACATAAATATCAGGAAATGACAGTTTATTTTTCCTTTAACTTGGGCATGAGACCACACATGTGAAAATGCTGTGAATGGGAATGAAATCCTGATCACACTGAAAATAGTGGGGGTTTCTGTTGGTTTTAACACAGCTAGAATTTGATTAACTACATCTGTGGAGAAAAGAATTTGGGGAAAATGAACAGAACCAGCTTGTAATTCCCACCCCTACATCACCGACTAACATGAAGCTGCACAATTTCCATCGAAGTGGTTCTGCCTGAAGTATAAAAACTGGTTGTTTTTATTTTATCAAAAATTGATTTGACCGTTCAGAATTTAAAACCTGATGATTAGCACCTGGTTCCACCCTCCAAAAAGCAATGAACCCTTTGAATAGGCAATAAAAGCAAGTCCTGATACCCATTCCTTGTTGAAGCTTGTACAAAAAGATCTGAAACTTCTGTATAACCAGAACGCTTATTTTCCAAAATACACGAACGAAAACAAAAAAATACCATAGAAGGACATTCTGCAAGTCAGAAAATACTGCACATCAAGTGGGATGTGCAAACCCCACACCTAGAAAGGAGGCACATGCATGTAGATGAAAGGTGTGAGCATTTCAGGTAAATTCTTTTTTCTTCTGTGTGTTGACCATGTGAACTCTTGTCTGCAGTGAACTGAACTGGGCAAAATTTAAATTGACTCAGCATGGTCTACTACTGAAAAGGGGCTTTTCTGGGAAGTGTGTTCCCAGCTAACGGGGCAATGGAGAATGTTTATTTCTTCAGCTTTGTTCAGAGGTGAAGAGATTAACTGGAAACAGTTCTGTAAACATGTCAGAGGGTGTCATTGATGCATGAACATAACTGTTTAGCAAACACAACCCACTGCCTTTAGTTGTATCTTTTCTTTCTACTCAAATATTTTAAGTCCCATTTTCCTGCAGTAAAAGTGCTTACGGATTTTTTTAATGTGAAAAATGCAGCTGAAAAATATTTGTCTTCATCCACAAAAGAAACTCCTGTGATTAAAACTATCTTTTTTTTTTTTTCCTAGATTGTTTTAGGAAGTTTTTTAAGACGCAAATTTAAGACAATAGATGAATTTTTGTTTTTATTTGAGATGCTATGAAGTATTACAGTACCTACATATAATGTGACATAGTACAAAGTAGTGAACTGGAGTTTCCCAATACAAACTGAGTGGGAAGGGGGAGAGTAGAGAAATGATTTGGGGAGACTTGCAGGGAAGGTGCTCAAATGACCATTTGATAATCGTGAAGGATTTTTCTAGCAACATTCGCATGTATTTTATGAGGGTGGGGTTTCTTCTGTTGCATAGTACTATAGGTAAGCTGAGGATAGGGACTGGGATAGGAGAGGGATCAGGAGATTTTGGTAATAGTGAGGGTCTTTTGCCTTAGCACAGATAATTACCGTGTATATGGAGCACAGATGTCAGTCTGTGCGAGTACTCCCATTTTGAGGTTATAGAATTTTATATTATAGAATTATACAATTTTGTACAATTATCAGCTTTACTGACTCTTAATTAAAATTTTCCCTCTCTTCATTAATAAACATGAGTTAACAGCTTTCATTCTGAAGACTCCCAAGGGCTGTTAGGTTTTATAGTGGAAGTGTTGCTGGACAAGGATACGCAAACAATAAAGATGTAAAAAGTCCAATTTGTAGGGAGAGTTCCTATCTTAATATCTGATCTACGCTCCAGTAAAAGGAGACACACTTCCAGCTACACAGGAGTTTTTCTTCGCACCTGAGTTAAGTGAACCTCTGTTACCAGAGGTCTTGTACTGGAAATCCGTTCAGTGTGGTTGACTCAATATATGTGAGTAATTTGCATTGCTCTAACGAGGTCATGGACTCTGTGTGGGGGAGAACAATGTCTCCGGAAGAGGTTGCGGAGGATGCAACCTCTGTTTTCTAGGTCTGTGCTCTGTCACCGTTTTGCTAAAACCTGCTCAGTGAGAGAAGAGCACGACACTGTCTGCTGAGGTGCTTTCTCATGGGGTGATGAACTGGCTTTTAAGATGTTCTTTGTCTTAGATTTTTTTTCAGGGCTGCTGACGGGGAAGAAGTAACAAATGTTCAAGAAGAAAAAACACTTTGATCTCATCTGTGTTGCTTTAGTACTTATTACGTGCTGGTTATTGTAAGGACACATTAATGAGATCGCCTAAAATAACACAGAACTGCACACAGCTGGCCCTAGATGGCATTTTGTGGATGATAGTGTTAGACAGCCAGTTTCCGCTCCTCTGGTAATAAAGAAAAAATGCAGATCCCATTGGCCCCAAAGCACAGCTTCCTCCTAGCTAAGCATCCCGTAAGGTCGCTGCGATCCTGGGAATGCAGTATGTGTTTATAGTTAATGGCAGGTCAGAGATGCTTCTGCTTACATGATAGAAAGGCGCTGCCACAGTGATTCTTTACATATGTCCTAGACAGCTGAAAGTGTAGATAGGGCCCAATTTCTGACAAATAGCCTGACATTAGGTGAACCAGAGCCTGTGCTACAACTAACCTCACTCCACGTAACTGGAGATAGCTAAGGTCTACCGAGTCTATCTGTGCTGTCGGATCAAGCGCTCACCTGCCATAAACCTCCTGTAACTTTTGTCTAGAAAACTGTGATAGCAATAGCAGTAGGAGAAAAATCAGTTGGTTGGGATGAGTTCTCTTAAAAGTGTCTCAAAAAATGAGATTTCTTTGGAAACCAAACCGGATCAGATTTGGCATCCAGTAACTCGCGTTTTGCGACAGGAGCAGATGGAGCCCGCGGAGCTGGGTGCCGGTAAGGGACAGGGCACAGATGGGAGAGTGGTGGTTCCTTACCCAGCCTTGCAGTGCTGTGGTTTACTCAGCATGGCCATACCCTCCGCATGGGAGTATTGCTAGGGATTTAATTTCGGTGGAACATGGATATAACCAATCTAGCTTTCATAACTGACCCAGCTCGGTGGCTCCAGCAGGTTTTATCTAGCGCCACGGGATTCGGTACCACCTCAGACTCCACTAGGAAATAGCTAACCTATAGCAAGCTCTTTGCTGCCAGAACTACAGCACTTTCCAGTACCAAAGCTAGCTAGTTCAATGCTTGCTTGTATGTATATCCTATAGAATAGCTAAACACACATCAGCACCTGCGATGCTAGGCATTGCTGTCAGTTTGTTACAGTTTGTTTTACCAGTATTAGGCTGATCTTCAACGTCTGCTTCAGCATCAGCATCCTGGGCTAACACTTGCTGAATCCACAGCTGGGACTCCTAAAAACTAATGGAGCTTAGACAAACAGTATTGCCTACATTCCTTTGGTGATAACACTGCATGAAAGAAATGCTTCACAGCCTCTTCCGCACCAGCCCTGGTGCAGTCAGGTCCTGAGAGGCTGGGTGAGCAACCCAGAACGCTTGGAAAGGAAACATGAAATAAAGGGGACTTACTAATCCTGTAAATAGAGGAGCAAAGGAGAACAGAGAGCAAAAATATAAGGCAGACCTGTTTGACGTGTTGTTTTTACACCTTGTGAAAATGTTCCTTCTTCTGTGTTTTTGTGGAGATTAGACTTCAGCAGAAATTAGTTACTTCAGTGGTGTGGTGCTGCTTGTATTGGTTTTTCAGTGTACTGCTGCAACTTTCTGCCAGGCTGTGGGTGCTGAAAATACACTGAAGAGTCTGTTCAGGGAAGATGTTGGTGAGGGTTTTTTGGTTTGTCTGAGTGGTTTGGATGTTGGGTTTTTTTCATCCTCATATTGCACTTCAACAAGAGGCTATCTTTTGAAAGAGTTTTGCCTGGGACCTTCATGTAGTTTGCTAGTTACAAATTACTAATATACTCTGTGTTATGTGTATCTCTACCTTTTATAAATTCCTTCAGAGACTAGTTCCAAGTCAGAAGGATAAGAACTCTTCATTAAAATACCTTCCTAAGTTTCTCTACCCTTTTTAAAATGCACTGAAAAATATCACCAAGGGCTGCAAGCCAGCGAGATCACTAATGCCTTTCGCTGTCACCTGGAATGATACCTGTACCAGTGGCCAGGCTATTACACCACTGATGGGCTGGTACTCCTGAAAGAAAATAATGCAAAATTGAATTATGTTGCAGTGCACTTATGCAATACTGAAACTGAGAGTGGATGGAAAAGATCTGTTCTCCAACTGACCATGTGTCCTGAAACTTGAAATTTAATTTAGCACTGCTTTAGATGGAAAAACCTTTGCTTTTCGTTCTCTTTTCTTTTTTTCCCCTCTCCTGTTTGAGAGTTCCACTGACCTGCAAAGGTCTGATAATCTTCCAGTTCATTCATGTTCTGTAGTCTTGGAGGTTGGGGTCTGTCTCCATCACTTCTCTATTTAAGGTCTTAAATTTTTCAGTTCCAGCCCCATGGATGGGATATGAGAAGATCTATGAACAGATTTGTTGTTCTGGCTAGGTCAGGTTTCCCAAAGTGTCCTATGATTTTTTTTATTTTTTTTTTTTAATCCCCTGCTTGGCTTGCAATTGAGATGGTTTCAGAGGTTCCTGGGTATTCGTGTTGCTCATAGATGTGAGCCCAGATGCCGTAATTGGAGCTCTACAAATTGGAGACCACCTTTCAAGATTTGAACCACTGCGTTCTGCTTTGAATTGGTATCTCACTGTGAGCTACTTTCCCTTGGATGTTTGCACAGCTTTATTGGCAAAACTTAAGGAACGTGTGCTGTGCTTCAAGCAAAGAGACCCCTCTGTTGAAAAGGTTTGTGGCTTTCATGGTGTAAGTTTTAAAATTTATCGTTTCATTCAGTGGGCGTGCCCCTGAATATCTTTGTCTGACTTTGCCAAACGAAATGTTGGTCAGTTGAGTTTTGGCAGCCTTTCTGTGGAATAGCTTGGCTGTTAAATGGACCTTAGACTTCCCTGTTGCTTTCACTGACCTGGCTGTTCTCTTGCTTCACTCGTTCTGCAGCAAAGCAGACCTAGCAATGTCTAGGAAAAGAGATGAGAGAATAGCAGGAATAATTTATCCTGCCAGTACCTGCTGCAATCATGTTTGAATGTTGCTGAATGGGAAGAGTATCTCCTCACTCTTCATAACTTAGGTTGTAGTCTACAGTTACTATTTGCAGAAATTCTGACTGATGCGTACAGGCCAAATTCTGACTGAGTGAAAATCAGCATACTTACTCTAAACCAAATGACATTTGAAAATAGATTTGTGTAGTTTCATACACTGGTTGGCTAAAGAATTAGGCCCAACAATGTGTTTAGCATGCTATTTCCACAAGAAGGACTTAGCTGGGGAAATGTCAACATTTAGATGCCTTTTAAAACCATACCGTGAACCAACTTTTCCTCTTACTTGTGTGGTGCAACTAGGAGGGAGAGTTTTGTTGTCTAATGCACTAGACAGGGGCTCAGTTCCCGAGTTCAGGCTTCCTGGCTCTGCCACCGATTTCCTGCGTGCGCCTGGATAAGGCTCTTCACATTTCAGTTGCCTCTTTGCAAAAGGGGGAGAGTGTCCCTCTGTCCGTCCTCTTCAGGCCTGAAGAACAGGGTCTGTCTTTCAGTGTGTCTGTACAGCATCCAACAACAAGGGATCAAATGTTAAGCCAGACCTAGAAGTGTTGCTGATGAGTAACAGAAAAAGTTGGCTGTTTTCTCTCTTGTTTTGTTTTGGTTTTTTGGTTTGGTTTGGGTTTTTTGTTACAATTGCAACAACGTGCGAAGCCCAAGCCCACCCCAGGCTGCACTGTGTGGTGGGATTCCTGGAGGCCTGACTTCAACACAGGTGGTTCAGAGCATTTGGCATGGTCCAAATGGAAAGTGGACTCTGATGTTCAAGGCAAGACGACTGTTTTAACCAGTCTAGGATGTAAGGTAAATAGGACTATTGTCCCTCTCTGGCAGCTGCTGATGGACAAGCCCGTGTATCATAAAAAAGCCATTGTTCATGGCCACCCTGACGAAGAAATGCGTGCTGCTAACAACAGGCCATTTTCATCAGCTGAGCTGACAAGTTGGTTTTATTCTGCTGCAACTTCAAGCCAGCTGTTGCTTTACAGCAAATGCTCTGGACAAAAATACAAGGCATCACGTTTCCTATTTGGGTACTATCTCTTTGGACATTACTTGCACTTTCTGATAAGAAACTAAGGCTGAAACAGAGCCAGTGTCCCACTGACTGGGAAGCAGTCAGTCTCATTTTAAAGCTGAAGGCAAATGGTATCTTGTGCTGAAAAACACTGTCGCAGCTCACTCTACCCTTTGCACAAATGCCTTGAGTGAATAAAGCTACCTGCTGCTACACTTGTCATTCTTTTAACTCTCATCTTGTAATGAGTAAGCAAATGCCCAAAATAAATACGCTAAGAATAAAATGTGATGACCTACACACTCATGATTGCCAGAAGTTTGGAGGCTTCAGCTGAGACAGGTAGGGCTGCCCTGTGGTAAAGCAGCTGGGAAATATGAATTTTTGCTCTCTCACACATTTTCTGTGATCTTGGGAAAGTTGCTTACTCTATTCTTCCTTGGTTTCCTGTCTAAAAAAAAAAACAACTTACAATAGGAGCGCACTCTATGAAGATGCTTAAGATATACTAGAGACGGCAGTATTCAGATACAGGTGATGTCTGTGTGATGGAGAAAAACACAGATGCTGTTTCAGGTGTGCTTACCTGAAGATAAGCTCACGAACACAGTGACCTGCCGTGAAGACTTAGCAGGCAGCAGAGCTATTTGTTTGGTGTCGCTGTGTGCATGATTAGTTTTTTCCCTGAGCTAATGTGTCACATAAATGGTTAGCCTGGGATGGTCTGAACCAGTAGGGTCGAACTCCGCAGACTGGGGTGGACACGGACACGGCTAGCTGGAGTCTGGTCTTCACAAGTACTGCAGCCCACTGTTGCTCTTCAGCAGTATTTCTGCCGCCGGTGTTACCACTGGGCACTTGTCAGTGCTAAGGGGGTTAATGTTACTGAGAGGTCTGTCTTCATAAGGCTCTGAGAAAAGAAAAAGTTTAAAGGAAAATAAGCCAGGTTGGGGTTTTCTTTTCTTTTTCTTTTTTTTTCAGGTAAGAAATAATTAGCTTTTTGCATGTGCAGTTGAAGACCTCGGATAAACTGGGTAGCAGGCAGGAAAGCATGAGTTTTATTTTTGGATGGTTGATGCATTTTCTCTGCAGCTTCTGACAATTCACAGAATGCCAATGGGAGAAAACCACCTATTTTTCATATAGGGATGTTCATAAGTAATAAGTCTAAGTAATGAGCGTTGCAGTGCTCTTCAAGAGCCTCAGGGGAAAAGGTGATGAAGAACTATATTGCAGTAGTAGTATTGCCTATTTCTTTACTGCACTGAACATAGCAGACACAGGCTGCAAACATTTAACTCTCTGAAACCAATGCTCTGAGAAATGTTGTTTAATGTGAAAACGGGTGGACTTGAATTAAATTGAAATGAAGGTGGAGATAAACACCGAACTGGAAACTAAGTAACGCTTTTGTTGGTGTAACAGTGCAATGGCGGTGTTTTTTCTCTCTGCAGAATACCTTGGCGAAGGCGCTATACGACAACAAGGCAGAGTGCTCCGATGAGCTGGCCTTCCGCAAAGGAGACATCCTGACGGTTCTGGACCAAAACATCATTGGCAGCGAGGGCTGGTGGAAGTGCTCCCTCCACGGCAGGCAGGGGCTGGCCCCCGCTAACCGCCTCCAGCTCCTCGCTGCCTCTCAGGCTGTCCTGCTGCCTCCTTCCACCCGGAGCGACTCTGCAGAGTCACCAGCCAGCCAACAAAACATCTACCAGGTTCCCTCCGTCCCCAAGCCTACTGTGTTGTCGTCTACCTATGAGAAGATGGAGGGGTGGGTTAAATCTCCAGCTAGGGTTTCTACCCTGCCTGCCCAAGGAATATATCAGGTACCAGCCTTGGCTGCACAACTGCTTAGTGAAAGGACCCAAAGCTCAACAAACCAGGTAAGAATATAAACAGCTATAAAATTAACAAATGTTATTATTAAAACAGTCATTGGGAGTGGGAAAATAATAAAGGCTATTGGCCTGAGCATTTCAGTGGAATTTGCAGCAAAGCCATTCTAATAAACGGTGTTTAGGAAACTGCCATCAATTCTACTACAGTTTATAGCATTACGTGAGAAATGGTGCTCTGGGCAGCAGATGAGAGTCTCTGTATTCTGTAGTCCCTCACTTTTTTTGACAGTTTAAAGCAGCTGTAAAATAGGGCAGGAATTAAAGAATATACCATTTGTTTGGAAGAATCTAGAAACGGTTTACAAACCTACCCTGAAGTTAAAATAACAAGACACAGAACTTGCTCTGCTGGTCTAGAGCATGCATCCATCCAGAGTCCTCTGGGCACATGTGGGGTCTCTGCATCCATCTGCACAGAAACATGGCTCGTAATTTAAAAAAAAAAAAAAAAAAAAATCACCCTTTGGTGTGTGACTGCTGCCTTTGGTCTAGTTTCTGCTATTTCCAGCACCTTGGCAAGCTGAGTGTGCTGCTGCCTCTCTCTTCGGCTACTCAAGGTTGTCACTACGCTTGCACAAAGTAGCAGCACCTACTTTAGACATGTTGGAGGGCACGGGGTTTGGTTGTGTGGCCTGGAGCAGCTTCTCTCCCAGCTTGTTCTTGCTGCTGCTGAGACGGTGACCAGGGTGTGTATGAGATGAGAGCAGCCACCAGTCCTCCCAGTTACGGAGGAGAATTGCAAACCTGGTCTTCCAGGGTTTCGTTACAGATGCCTGGTCTGGTCTATTCTTTCTCCCTGCTCCTTGTTTTTGGCATTCAAATGAAACATGTACATGGAACATGTAATTTGACTAACAGTTGCATCGCATGTCTTAACATCAAAAACTTGTGCTTTCTTCTGCATAAAATGAATGGGGAATCTTTTATAAGGAAAGGTAAATAGAGCAGGTGGGGAGGGAGTTCAAGTGCAAGTTTTCATTCAGTCCCATGAGTTCTTCAGCCCTGGGTGGCTCTTTATTCCATGTATGAAAATCACGTTAGAAATTTTAATTGAAAAAAGAAAGAAATTCAGCCCTGAACTATATAGCCTTTTAGGCTGATTTAATGATCCTTTGATTCATGGGCCTCAGTCAGCCAGCTTTCATCCCACTGTGCCAAAAGGACAGTTAGGGAAACCGAGGTGCTGGTTCCTTCTGTGTGGCAAACGGGTGCTGGAAAACAGACAAGCACGGTGCATCTCTGGTGACTGAAACCTGATTTTCAGCACTGCAGCTGCACATTCAGCCTTTGTCTACTGTAACTGCAAGCTCAAACTGAGTAATAGCTACAAAAGACCCTTTTGCACATGCTCTGATCTGATTCCTAACCCTAAAGAAGGCATTTGCAAATTGAATGTGAGATTGGTACAAATTTTCCATGTTATGCCCGCAAATCAGGCTGAAAATGTCATCTAGTATTCTTTGAATGAATGGCCCAACAGAAGAGCTCCTTGGCTATTCTTGTCTCACTGTCATTTCATGAGTTCATATACCTGAGCCTTGTTTACTTGACTGGGGAAAGAAAAAAATGTCCTAGCCTGTTTTTATTATTTAGAAGTTCAGATTTGCCTGAGCTGGCTCTTGCACAACGTCACAGCTGTTACTACACCAACTGTACCATGGTGGTCGCAAGCCATACACAGATGCATGGGGAGGCGCAGGGGTGAACAGAACAAACCACAGCACTCCAGACTGCCCCGCGTAGATCCTGTGGGACAACTGGCAAAGTTCCTGGCATACTCAGCTGTCCTCTGAGCAGCTGGGTAAAGCCACTGTAAGTCTTTGAGGGAGCTGATAGAAAGCAATAAACCAAAACAAACCCCCTCAAAATCTGTGTGCTTTCACCCTGTTAGAAAAGCCTTGTCACTTCTGCCTAATACACAGGGCACCTTCTTGCTTTACTGTGACTGAAAGTACTTTAAAAAATAGTAAGATGTGATATTCAGTGAGTTTCCTTTTTGCTGTATACCGAGTAGGATTTGTCCATCTGAAAACAGACCTGGGCTAAGGATGGCTTTCTTGATACCACTTGTCTTTTACCCTTTCTACTCAGGAAAGTCTCTTCTTTTCTGCCTGTGTTTGCGAGCAAGATGGCTGCTATCGCAGAGCGCTACGGGGATTTGTGTTCACTGCTCGTTCCCTTTCTTCAGATGAGAGCTAAGAGCTTTTGCAAAAACGAAGCAAGCAGTTGTAAAGCTGGAGTCTTGTTCCTCTGCCATATTTCCCCTAAACTTAGTCACTACAACACTCACATGATGCAGAACGCTACCTCCAGTTTTAAATGATTTATTGTAACATGGCAGTGTTTCTGTGGGTCAGTAGTTTGCAATACTCCATTTATAAACCAGCTGTGGACAGCCAGGCTAAACCTGAACATGAACAAAACTCCACGTTTTGGGGGTTGTTTTTAAAGTCCTTTCCCAACATTCATATTTTGGCATCATAATTGTCCCACAGATCTGGTCGTAGCTCTTAAAATGATGTTTTAAGCAAACAGGAGAATTAGTCAGTAATTGACCTAAATAATGTAATTCCCATATCAATCTTCTCTGTTTATGGAGGTGGACAGGACATCAAGGTGAACTGTGTTTACTCCTACCAAATGAATCAGTCTTTCATAATGCATCTCAGGCTGTACCTTTTTTGCTGCTCTTACTCCCACTAAATATGGCTTGACCTAATGACTCTGTGAGACTGGAGAAGTAGAAATTCCCCCTTTTCTTTTTTTAGTCGTTCTGCTTTTGTATAGTCTAAAGATTTAAGTGATAACTGAAGCTGGTTTTTCTCCAAATCTTTTCCCTCCCTTGGTTAGTACGGCAGATTGTCTTTGATGTCTATGTGCCAGTTCTTACCTGAAATAAAGCAGAAATGCTATCAAGGGAGAATTATGGGGAAAAATACCATGCCTGCTTGTAAGGTCAGTCCCTGTCTATCACCATCAGTAAAAATCTGAACGGTTTTTAATTACTTAAGAGTTATTACTCTAATGGTGGCCTATTTGACTAATTGAGTTTTCAAAGATGTCCTGAGCTTACTGCTCACTGCAGCTTTCTCATTATTGTGTGGTTTTTTTTTTCCCCCTCCCCCCCAAAAGCACCTGTTTACTCTCCCAAGAGCATGCCGGGCTTCCGTCCCAAATATCAGGAGTGAGGCATACGATGTTCCATCCACACAGCGCCGGGAGTCCTTACTCACACAGGTGAGTCCTGCCATGGTCCCCCATGCAGCTGGGACCCTGTAGGACCTCAGAATAGATTTTAAGGTAAATTCTAGTGTTTCCCCATTTGCTTTTTGTAAAATTTGGCAGAAAACCATACATTTTTAGGGAAGTTCAAAACCTAAAGCAGTTTTCTTTTGAATTTGTGAGACATTTAGAGAAATGTCTCTTAAATTTGGTATGTTTCTAATAAATGTTTTCAGTTTTACCATTACTGAGTTCCAGGGCACGGATGGATTCTCCGTATCAAGAGTGTCAGCCACTCTGCCTAGGTTTATCCATCAGGAGATAGGCTTTGTCTCTGTCTCATTTGATCGGGAAGATTTCAAGATGTTTAAGGAAGAGTCACTAGTGCATGTACAGAAAAACTAAATGTCACCTACCCCACCCATCTCCTGGGCAACAGAATGCAAGGGATTAGGTCATGTAACCATGACGCATGCAGGGGAAGGGCAACAGGTCGATTGCATCTACCGCTGAAGTGTCCTGTTACGTGATCTTGCTCTTGATACCATCCTTCCCTGGGGAGAGTGAGTGTCACCACGTTTCCTCTACGTCCCACTGCAGCCTGTGCACGTCACCAGGACACTGGGACAGATGCCAGGCCCAGCCCCATCCCGTCACCATGTTTTGCGGGTCGAAGGTATTAATTAAGCTCAGACACCAGAGTGGAAGGAATAGGCTTATTTTACTGTTAATAACCCCATCACATAGGAAATAAGCAATAAGAGGAATATAATATGGAAAATAAGCAATAAGAGAAATACCAGGTAACGTATCTAATCATTACTACATAGGAAAGACCATAGTGATTAAGAGAGATACAGCACCAACTGCCCTGATACTTTACCATCATCCAGATCCGCAGTCGCTGGCGAGCCCCGGTTGCAGCGAGGATTTGGAGAGCCTGTCTGGGCAACTGGGAGGTCCTACGCAGTGCATCCACTCGTAGGTGCGGCGTCCAAAGTCGCTGCAAGAGGGTCCAGCTTTTATATGGTTGAATAAACATATTTCAGAACTTCAGGTGCGGAACATCTGGTGTTATTCGCCCTATTGGATTCCGCCCAAAGCCTGGCCAGGGCCTAAGGACGAATCCAGGGGAGTTTCCCTACCTGTTTGGATCCTGCCGAATGTCTGGTTTCACATGCCTCTAAATAAAGATACAAGGCCAAATGACTAGTTTCAGATGCCTCTAAATAAAGACAGACTATTCTGCTGGTCAGCATTACACAATAAGCATTATAACAAAGCTTTGTAGATTAGCATCAAAATGTATGTATATTCATACTAAAGTAGATCAGTAGTACGCTATACAGGGGATTAATACTATGCATGTTAGATATATTGTTGGGTTGTGAGATTCATCTAGAGGACAACTTTAATTTAGGGCCTACAGTTCAGGCCCCAGCACTTCATACCTACCACACAAAGGTGTGTGCGGGACTGGAGCACGTCCTCAGAGCCTCCCTGCGCACCTTACGCTCCCTGGCAGCACCTGGCAGTGCAGGGTTGAGCCCACTCTAGTTCACTTATTATCAAGTTATCCACAAGCTGCGTTGTTTTACCCACTTTGTGTAAGTGGGGTGGTCCCTGCTCAGACCCAAAGCCTTGTGTAAGTGGCAGCTGCCTTGCACCACCGAGTGCCCACTGCCCTCCTGTGCGGCGCTGCGGGAGGGTGCTCCAGCAGCTCTCCAGAGTTTGGCCCACGCTGTCCAAACTAGGAGCTAGGCAGTATATGATCCAAAAGCCGTTGATTCCACCAGAGTCTTCAGTGGGCTCTAAAAAGAATTGAAGTCAACCTCTTTTTTTCCCTTTGACCAGAGCAGTGCCACTCCACCCACCACACGAAAGGGCTCTGTGCCGGTCAGATCCACCGAGTGTTTCCAGGAAGAGCAGAAGCAGCTTTACAACATCCCGTCCAGCCCAAAAAAGGCAGGAGCTGTTGTCCAGAAAGACTCACTAGTGGGCAATGTAAGTAAGGTTTGTGGGACGCGAGAGAATAATCTGTCATTACTATGACGTTGGGCACGTGTGCTGAACCTCCCTCAAGGTGATCGTGGGGATCAGACCAGCACATCTTCAGTGCAGTACTTTGTCCTTCGTATTAAAGAGACAAATACTACCTGGCTCCTGGATAGTCGGGGTACCTACCAGGACTACAACTACCACTGCGTTTGCATTTGCTTTTTAGATTGCAGGCAGCAAGATCTCTTGCCTTAACTTCTTTTTATGATAGTGTGAAAAGCGAATTCAATACCCTGCGTTCTTGAATGTCTGTTTGTAATATTTGAGCGGATAGAAACTAACCGTCCTCATTCCATGCGCACTCTCCTGTGCCTTTTTTGGGAGTGGAGCACACCTGGCTTTGGGGGGGATCAGGCTTCCCATCTCTTCCCCACTGTTTGACAACTACCATCCTTGAAGAAAGGGCTGATCGGAAATTTCACAGCAAAGAAAATGCCTCAGTGGAAGCTCTTTATTTGTTTAGTGCCAAATATTTCAGGTTTTCTGAACGGTTTTAGGATCCAAGAGAATTTTGACAGGCTCCTTAGCACACATGCCCAGGGCAGACCATCCCAGCACAGGAAATCTGAGGCTTCCTGTTTTTGTGGATTTAAAGAGAAGTGCTGCAAGGTCATGGCTGCCTCACGACTGGAGAAGCCAGTCTTGCTCAGCAGTGACAGTAGGACTGGTGTTACCCAGAACTGGGGTGCTGGCATATGAGCAATTGCTCACTGAAGCTGGCATTCCTGACATCTTCATGGCTGTTAGCAATTGTACTGACCAGCTGCAACAGCCTGGGAGCAGACTGCCTTTCAGAGACAGGCTTTATCGTTGCTTCCAAAATCAAATTTTCTTAGAATTCTGTTCATGGGCAATTTGGAAAATTCTGGCTTTTGTCTGAAACACCCTTGTCTGGGCTCCCCTTCTCATGCGCTGCTTCTGCAAACAAGGAAGTCTGACCTGGCCAGTTCTTTTAAAAATTGTTATTACATAGCAGTACCTTCAGTTGTTTCTTGTTGCTGCACAGTCCTATAGTTCCTTGCACTCCCTCATGCTTGTGCTTCGTGCTTGTAAGGCATCCAGGTATGACCTCTCCTGAAGTGCCTATCGGTATTAGTCTGGATTTTCTTACGCAAGAAGTGGTCCTGCATTCACATTTTCCAGCTTAGACTTCAGCTGTGTGCACATGTATTTTTAAGGCATTGGGCAAGATCTGTGTCCATCTTAGCAAACCTGTATCAAGTGAAAATTTAAACTCATTGCAGTTATTTGAGAATAGTCAGTGGTGTCTGTTGGTGATTTATTTTTTTGTCAGGGTATCCATACGAATGGAGGTGGGGATACTCGAAAAGCAAGTGTTTTCTTATGCAGAGGCTAATAAAGTCTGATCTCCTTCATTCTGTAAAACTGAGTATTTAACATTGCCTGCTAATAAACTGGCATTTCACTTTTCTTGTAGCCATTCCAGAAAACTATGAGTTTCCCACCCCAAAGGAGCCAGGGAACAGCCTATAGATTTCACTGGCTGGGGACACGGCATGATTTAATCAGCTGTGCTCAAAATATTTTAATCTTCCTATGTGCAGCTTGTGCATTTCAGAAAGAAAAGAAAAATTATGGGCTAGCCTTTTCGTGATGCAGTTTTAACCACTGACATTACTGGTGTTGCATACCTTTACATGCTCTGAGAATTCAGTTTTGTTTCTCATTTCTTGTTCAAAAAACATGGTTTATAAATCCTGCATGCTCTGTTGCAGTTATATGATGTCCCTCCCAAAAGAGAAACTGATGTTTCAGAAAATGAATCTCAGAAAAAGTGCTGGGGCCATTACAATACCTTGCCAAATCCTCGTAAGTCAGAATGGATTTATGATATTCCAGTATCACCTGAAAAAACAGGATTAAAACAAAACCCTTCTGGCCATCCCTTGGAGAACCGGCTGCTGTACGATATACCACCAGCCAGGTACAAGGCGCTAACAACAAATACTGAAGCCAAAGTTGTAAATCCACAGTTATATGATATTCCACCAACACAACGGAAATTAACGTTTCCAGATATCCATCTTTATGATGTTCCGTCCTCACGGGACATGCTCCTTTTGCCACAAAACGGTAACTGTGATGTACCCCCAAGTCTTCTGGCTCCAAAAGCTGAGAATCAGATCTCTGAAGAGAACGTTTATGATATTCCAAAAGGTTTGCCCACTGCCGTGCAGTCCAAGAAAGAGATGGAAAAAACCAGCGATAGTTCTGGAGACCAAGCGTACAGTGCTCCTCCGCAGCTCTCAAGAGATGTCAAATTAGAACAGGACAGATTATCTGTTTCTAGTGTGGATAGCAGAAGCAGCACACTCTCTACATCCTCAAACTCTTCTGCTGAGTCTTTTTCTATGTCACCATCAGAAGAGCCTGCCAAAGAAATTAAACTGGACCTTGATGTAGCCATAGAGACAGTGACTAGGTTGCAGCACAGCGTATCCAGCTCGGTTGCAAGTTTAATGATCTTTGTGAGCAGTAAATGGAGATTACAAGAACACCTAGAGAAAAGCATTGAAGAAATCCATAGAGCAGTTGATCACATAAAAGTATCACTGGGAGAATTTTTGGCCTTTGCTCAAGTTGTAAAGGTAAATGCCTCTTACCTCACTGATAACAACCTTCAGACCAGAATTAAAAAACAGCTAGAAATTCTTACGAACTCATTCAAAATTTTAACAGAAACAAGAGAAGCTCTGAACCATTGCAACTGGTCACTAGAGGCTTTGGTCCTCAGGAAACCTCAGAACAACCCAGATGACCTTGATCGCTTTGTTATGGTAGCCCGCACGATTCCAGATGATATCAAGAGGTTTGTATCCATCATCATTGCCAATGGAAAGCTCCTCTTCAGAAAGAATGAGAAGGAACAAGAAATGAAGCAGTCAAAATTGAACCCAGAATACAAAATGGCAAAACAAATCATAGCGCCAAGAAGAGTAGAAGTAGATTTGCTTCAAAGAAATACTCCTGATAAACTCAACCGAAGTCAGGTCTCTTCTGAGAAAGCAAAAGAAAATGCCACTGAGGACTGTGATTATGTTCAGTTACAGGTTAGTATAACTGGATTTTACTATCTGTATTCTTGATCGTTTGCAGATATTAAGCCATTAGCACTGTTTTATCTTTGCAGTAGTGCGAAATGCAGTTTGTACTACTTCCCATTTTCCAGACTTCATGTGAATTCAGGATTTTGTTAGATGGCGCATGTAGAAGGACCAGTAATTTTAAGTAACAAAGAGAACTAGAGAACTAGCATTTACCCAGGCAGCCAGCCAGCCAGCCAGCCAGCACTGAGAAAAAAAAATTTAGCTTGTCCATTTAAATTCGTTTGAGAGAGAGCTTTAGCTAGGGTTAGCAGTTTGTTCCTTCTCTTTTGAGTTCTCTTCTTGCCAGTACATCTTGTTTGACTCTGACGCAACTATACAAGAAATGTTAGCTTTCTAACTTGAGGTATATTGGAAAGCATGCTTTTGTAGACAATTTTGATTTAACAAATTAAACTCTTGCTGTGAATTATCAAATTTATTTGTTAGATTAATTTTGGATGTTTGTTAGAATCATTCTCCTTAGTATTACTGAAATGTCTACTAAGCGTGTAACTCTCTTGGTTTCACAAAGAAATGCTGGCTTGTCCTTAGAATTTAGGAAATGTTATGTTTTGTTGATGTTGGTTTCAGTCTTAGATCTTGCAGGATCAGACACTAAATTTTTAGTAGGAAAAAAACCTACAGTTGCTTCTAATAAATGTACCATTGTTGTTCCTAGTAACATGAAGGCTGCATAGCAAGGAGTTGTTTCCCCCTGAAATAAGAGAAAAAACACATTTATATTTAAATATTTAATGTAAACCATTTCAACTTTGCTTTCATTTTGATTTGTAACAGGCACAGAAAATCATTTCAGGTAAAGAAGTAGCAAAGAAGAGTACAGATTCAAAACCAAAGGTATTTCTGATTTTGAAGACTATTACTTATGAGGACTTCTAGTGCCTGGTTTCTGTGGTTGCTAAAATTCAAAATAATTTGCATTTGGACACATACCTATACAGAGAGATCTGTTTGTTTTCTCATAGTTCATTTTACCATAACTAGTTCTTAGAATTACTGCTGAAAACCCATGCAAAACATTTATGTTCCTCAAATGTAACAAACCACTTAGTTTAAAGTCATACTATTTATTTACTTGCCTTTGTGTATCATTTGGGGTAAGGCTGGGAGAGTTAGTATTTCAAAATATCTTGTCACGCACCGGTATAAGGATTGACTGTCTTGTTATTGCATGGTTTTAATCATTCATAACCCTCATGAAGTCAGCACCATTAAAGATCAAGTCTGAATGTTTTGTACTATCTGAAAGCTTGAAGTCCAGACTGTATAAAGGATTGATGTTTAGCTACAGCACTCTGTGTGCTATCCATTGTTAAAATCATGTTCAGTGAAATTTTTTTAGGGACAAAAGGCAATCAGGAGAAAATACCACTTTGAAGTCCAGTACTTTATGGAAAGAGAAATGATTGTAAAAGACTACTGGGCTGGGGCAATTTGGAGACTATTAACTAACAAAACTTCCTGTAAGTGGAGAAACATGAATATAGGGTACAGCAAAGAAAAAGAAACAATCAGCATGCCACCAAGCTGAGTGTATTTGCTTTAACCTTTTTCCAGGTTTTGCCATCTGCAAAAAAGCCTGCAATTGAAAGCAAGCAAGACTCTGCAAAGAAATTCGCTCTCCCAGAACACTGTAAGCTGTGTTTCAGTGCACTTCACAAGGCAATTGGTGTATTTACTAATAGTCTGAGCAACAACCAGCCACCCGAAGTCTTCATATCCCACAGCAAATTGATCATTATGGTGGGACAAAAGTTAGTGGATTCTCTCTGCCAGGAAACTCAAGAAAGAGATGCTCGGAACGACATTCTCCACAGCAGCAGCCGGTTTTGCAGCCTCTTGAAGAATCTGGCTCTCGCCACCAAAAATGCTGCAATACAATATCCAAACGCCGATGCCGTGAGGGAACTTCAGTATCAAACTGAGGAGCTGTCTAAGTACACACAGCAGTTTAGAGCAATGATGGAATGAAAGACACTTTGCTGTTTTTACAGATTCTCCATTGTTGTTGCTCCTTTGGCATGTGGCAGCCAAGGGGGGCAAAAGCAGCTCAGTGACACCAGGTTTCAGTCACCTCTAAGAGCTCCTGCTGGGCAGTTCCCTGCGTCCTGCTGCACTTTTAGCTGGTGAAGATCCACACAACAGCAGATGCAGAAGAGGATTTGTAGAATTAAATCTGTACTTTCTTCTGCATTGTTCAGATCCTGCCTGGAAATGTTGTCATCTTAGTGGCTGGGCAGGAATGTTTGCTGTGTATTAGAGCAAAATTATTTTATTATCTGGCTAATTTCTTATTTTTTAATTTCTATATAGATCAGATAAATATATTTTCCTTTTTTTTTTTTCTATTTGGGTGTGTAAAGTCTCTCTTTAAATTTTGCTGCACAGTGTTCTGTAACTTATGATATCCCATTATCAATTGTTTAATCATAAATTGTTTCTTGAGGACTTTACCCAAAATTTGTAATTACAATTTTTCCTTAAACAGCTGCAAAGCTAACTTTTGTTTTTAATACAGAAATGCGATGAATGTATTATGGGACAAAATCTGGCAAGTACTACAGGTAGCCTTGATGTTAAGTGGGAAATGCTCCAGCTGGTACCTGAGCACAGAGGAAAACTGACTTGGAGGAGTCCTGGCTCCCGATAAATCTGTGGGCAGCAGCACGCCGCAGTCGTCCTCTGTCGCAGCCTGAAGCTGTGCAGAGCATTGCTCCAACTGAAACAATTTATTTTAGCCACTAAATATGCAGAAACTTTGGACAAGCTCTTCCTACCAACTGGAAAGGTGACGTTATTTCTTGCTGGGCACCCAGAGGACCCGCGCTGGCGAGGCTGCCCAGGGCTTCTCAGACCGGCCCTTACTCCGTTGGTCTGTGTCGCTCATTAGCTTTGTCCCCAAATCTGCTGGATCTGAAATACAACAACAATGAAGGCCCTGTAACCACGGAGGTAGATTGTACGCCTGTGTTATCTCTATTTTTCCTAATTAATTTATTTTAAAGTTTTTATCTGAAATTTCAAAGTCTGGCCTTTCCTGGCAATGTTGTACCTGTGTCTTTGCCCTGAAAATGGACAATTGGTTTTGGGAGTAGTTACAGCTAATTTGCACTGCACCAGTGCACATACTCCAGTTAAGACCAGCTCCCTCATCTTCCTCTCAGTTGTATTTTTGCTTGGTAGTCACCGTGGTTTATACCGTTATTTAAGCGTCGACATTTGTAAATATTACTGTTTGCGCGGTTAAACGCAGTAAGTGCATTTCACGTTGGCTTTGTACGTTTTGTATTAAACTCGCTCCTGGCATTGCCGAGTGCTTGTAACCTGCCGTCGCTCCCTCCTGCCACAACTGCCCGGGGCGGGGCGGGAAGGGCGAGAGGCGTCTTCTCAGCGGGGGGCAGCCCGCGGCCCAGCCCCTGCTAGCCCGGCCCAACTCGGGAACGCCTCACTTGGCCATAAATCCCCCCGCGGCGGGTCTCCTGCGGGGGGAGTTTCTCACAAAAAAAGGGGGAAGCCTGGTCTGCCGCGGCGGGGCCGGGTGAGGGGCGGGCAGGGAAGAGGCGGTGGCTGCCCCGCCTCCCAAGGGCGGGGGCGCTGCGGATCCTCCTGCGCGCGGTGGCACGTTCCGCGCCCCTCCGGCACCGGCCCGATGGACTCTCCCGCCCCGCCCCGCCCCGCCCCTGGGCTGGTAGCCGCGCCCCCAGCCTCCTGGTTGGTATGGAACAGCGATGACGCTCTCAGGGCACGCCGGAAGTACTTCGCTACGCCGGAAGAGGTGGACGCGGAAGCGTAGCGCTGCGGATAGCGAGATGGGATGCGATGGTGGCACCATCCCCAAGCGGCACGAGCTGGTCAAGGGGCCCCGCAAAGTCGAGAAGGTCGGAGGGGGCTGCGTGAGGGCGGCGGGGAGCGCGGCCGGGGGCTGCTGGACCGGCTTTGTGAGCCTGGGCCCTGACCGTAGGCCCGCGGGGAGAGAGGCCCCGCGGAGGCCTGGTTAGTCCTGCCCGTCCCGCAGTGCCTGCCAGCCGAGCATGGCACTCCTGCTGCTGGCAGCGTGGGGGAGAGCGCCCTCCTGCGCGGCACTGGGCCGGTCTGCCGGTACCGCCGCAGGGGGACTGTGTCTGTGGCGCTAGTGGCAGCTACAGTGGAGATCCCGTTGTCTTCTGGAGGGCTTTTTGGATATAAGTCATTCTGCTGGACGTTCTGCTGCACGCATGGGGTTTAGGGGCCTCCTTCACCTAGGGTTATGGTGTCTGCTGGTAACACTTTTCGTAGATTGTTTAATAGTGTGACAAGGCCATTGGCCATTTCTGCATTCCATCTGCTTGCATTCTGAATGTTGCTTGGGCTCTCTTTAGGATGTTTTAGGGTCACGGGTATACAGTGGCATCAAATGTGTGGATACATGGATGAATATCAGGAAAAATCTCACAGCAAGTGGCAGAAAACTTAAACAAATTACACTTTCTGATGTAAAATAAGTAAATAAAATCTGTTTCTTCCCCACACCTGACTATCAGAGAAGCTGTGAACCTCAGCCTTTCTGTTATGGTCTAAGTGTCATAGAATTCATGTTCTTAGACTGGAGGTTCGGGTAGCATCCTGACATCTCTAGATTTGCTTTTCTTCTTATCTTGCTCCTTACAGGGAGTGGAACTGGTAGTTGACCCGAGCAGAGATGAGATGTAGAACTAGAGAGAAGAGGGTAGTGAAGAACATGTGAAGAGCAAAAAAGGAAAAAAGAGGGAAGGGGACAGGTGGAAGTGGCAAAAAATAAGAAAACTGAGTTAGAGTTAGGAAGATAGGTCCCAAGATGCAGAAACGTTTTCAAGAGAGGTAGACCCTCAAAACTGGTCATGAGTTTTGCTAAAAGGTTTTGCTAAAGTTATTTTACAGATTAGCTTTGAATGCAAAAAGTAGGTTTCGTTAGAGACCTGGCGATCTGATTAATGCTTCAAGTATTACTTGATTTTATGTTCAAATAATTTACAAATACAAAAGCTATTTTAAAATAACAAGTGGTTTTTTTCCTTCAGGTTGACAAAAATGCTGAGTTGGTGGCAAGATGGTACTACTGTGCTCTGAGTCAAGAGAAGTTATGTCGGCCAATTGTAGCCTGCGAGTTAGGCAGGTATGAATGTTTCCATATAGACCGCTATACTAAAAGGCACTAATTTCTAAATAAAAGAATGTTATGAAAATCAGATATGATTATTAAAACTTTTACATTACAGGTTGTATAATAAAGATGCCATCATTGAATTTTTGTTGGACAAGTCAGCTGATAAAACTCCTATGGAAGCTGCATCACATATCAAGAGCATTAAGGTAAACAGGTTGTTTCTAATATTAAAGACTGCCATGAAAAGTAAAACATGCTACAAAACCTCAATTTGCTTGTGTTCTCACTGTATACTAAAAGCATTAAAAATAGTAAACCGCAATGAAAAAAATCTTAGGGAATGTTATGGCTGAAAAATCATTAGTAAACAGCTTAAGGCTTGCATTTGTATTTTTCAGAATGTAACAGAACTAAACCTTGCAGATAATCCAGCTTGGAGTGGTGATAAAGAGAGTATAAAAGGTGACAAATATGATGACATCCAGTCTGCACGCTTTATATGCCCTGTGGTGGGATTGGAAATGAATGGAAGACATAGGTCAGTAAGTTTCTGGATTTTGTTCTTAGAAGTGAGTACTATGCTAAACTGAATATAGAGCAGGTAAAAATGTTTGAATCAATAATGTTGCAGATCATGTACTTACTCAAGCCTTTCTGCAGAGTATTTGTCCTCCTTTCAGAAGGAGGGAGTTCAGGAGACTACTAAGTGTCCTTTCATTTCATGTTCAAGAGGAAAGATAAAAAGTTAAGCCTTTCCTAAATGAATTTATATGTATAATCAAGAGTCGAGGGCTATATTTGCTGAGATAAAGTGACTAAAAGTTGTTTGGGGGCTAAACCACGGGACATTGGTATAGGTAATAAGAGAGAGATTGGATGAGACCTCCCTTTGTGTCACATCAAGCAATTCTACCTCTCCCTGTGTTAGGATCAGAATGGAGATGGATTGTATGTCTATTCTAATCCTGCAATAGCATCTGTTTTTTACTGGGCTGAGGAAGGACATTTCTTTGCATCTTGGTTCGGGCAAATTAGCAGTTTCTTTTTCTATGCATGTAAACCCTTATGGGCGAGAAGAGGCTGGGTTCACAGCTTGATAATTGCAAAGTATTCTTCCAGAGAGTGAGTAGCCAGGAGATACTCAGGTGGAATCAAAGAGAGAACCTGAAAAGTAAACCCATTTTTACCAGAGCCACCTTAGTATTTTTTAGTTCAGTTGAGGGTGATAAAGAGGAAGGGATTAACAGTAGCTCTCAGGAAAGGGAGATCACATGAACCGTGTGTGTAATTGCTTCACATATTCTTACAAGAATCTTCCATATGGACAGGGGAGACATGGGAGAACAGACCCTGGCTAGGGTTGCTTGTTACAGCTCTGCTGGAGAGCTTGAGTCAGAGTAAGTAAAACCAGTACACTTGGTGGAAGGTGGAACCATTCAAATAGTGTAACTTTGTAGTAAAACAGATCATGGTGATGATTCCAGAGATCTTTTAGTCACAGGGTTTCTTAAAAATGATTGTATGTCTTGCCTTTTCTTTGAAGGTTTTGCTTCTTGAGGAACTGTGGCTGTGTGTTCTCTGAACGTGCTCTCAAAGAAATTAAATCAGAAGTTTGTCACAAGGTGAGTTTTTCTTCAGTTTTAGTAGCAGTGGGGTCACATATAACCTCCACAGATAGATATATACATATAGGTATGTACCTGTGAGTATGTATACTTTTGCATTTGCATCCACTGTTGTAAAGTGGGGGTTTTTACCTGAATATGCAAATTGAAATGGAACTTGTGAAAGTTCTGTTTTATGATGGCCTGAAGTAATTCTATATGGCCTTTTTTGATAAAAATGTATTTCTAAGTAGTTGTAAAAATGAGTATTTTTGTTCTCAAAGACAGTTTGATTTTGCAGTAACTACTTTAGAAATTTAATTTATTCAAATATTTGGTCATAATTTCAGTTTTTAAAAAAGGGTGATTGTTTTTGGTTTGGGGTTTGGGGTATTTGGCTTGGCTGGGTTTTTTTTTCCTGAATGCACGTGGTTTGTGTTTTATCAGTGTCGCTCTGTGTTGAAACTGATTGTATTTTTCAGGTTACATTTTGATCCCTGTATTTTTAAACGACATTTGCTGTTGTCTTGGGGGGCGGGAGCAACTCTTCATAGAATTTTCAACAATTACATGAATTATTGTAGAAAATATTGACTGCATTTCATTTTACAGTGCTGGTTTGATCACCAGTGAGATTTGTGATGATAGCTGCCACATTTTAGGCAGAGTTATTTTTCAGCAAACACCCTGATATTTGATAAAACATACAGTATATTTGTATTAAACAAGACCTGTGAAGGAAAAACTTCCTTGGTAAGTTGTTGCAGGTGATGTGGAATATTGTTAGTTAGGTTTAGCCTCATATTGCTGCATTGAGTGCTGATTTTGTTCTCTAGAATACCAGTTTAGTCCAATGGCTCTGCTTTCCTGTTGGCAGATACTATTTTATTTTTGATGAGGGTTTTTTTTGCATCTAAATTTTTGTTGAGAGATAGATGTAACTTGATTATTAAATGCAGGAATTAGATGTTTTGTCCATGGTTTGGCCAGTCTGGTAATCTTATAAAAACTAAATGAATCCCACATGTTTTCTGGATTTTTTAATAATCAGTATTTATCATAGCTTCATATTTGCAAGCAACTATTTTCACATACATCTGAATTCTTCATGATAGTCAGAAGGATGCTTCTAGAAATAATGAAGTGGATATAATACCATCTAGTCTGTCATCTTTTCTTTATTGGATTTTGGTGCACAAAGACAATGGTAATCAGCTGGAGAACACGTTTTAGTCCAGTTTTCCTTTGATTAAGGTTGAAGAGTGATTTGGTAGATTTTTTGATATATACTGATAGTGTTCTCATTCTGTATTCAGAACCAAGAAGGGGACCAGAACTCTTCTAAATAGGATCATGGGGAACTGGTTGCCGTGTTTTCTGGTAGCTAACAGTTTGTTTATATCCAAAGCATTAATTAGCAGCATTCCCCCAGCACGTTCTGTCTTTATGCAGCAATGAGGCATATAGTAAAATGAACTAGAGCTGATGAAGAAGGAAGAAAATTAAGTGGTTTGTATTGTACATATGCTAGGATTAGAAATTGTTTATTAATAAATATAATCCTCTTCTGGTACATGTTCTTTCAAAATGCAAAAAATTTCTGAAGTACAGGATGTTTGAATGTTGTGGGTTGCCATACATATGTGGTGGTGCTACTGGTGCGACCTGCTGTATTGTAAGAATTACAATATGTTTTTTGAACCAAAATCCAACCTGTGGGATCCATGTGGGCCAGAGCATTTTTTTTCAAGGCCTTGCCACCTTCTGTCTACCAGTATGTGCCTAGAAGCCCAGCCCTGTGTGCCCCTGCCATGTCTGTGTGTGCGGAGGCGTTATGTGACTTTGGAGAATGACGCGGTAAGAGTAGTTCAAAAAGAATAATCCTGTATTTGCTTGTTTACACTGTGTATTCAGTCTCTCTCTTCGGCTAGCAGAATCTGTGTTTTCACTTCATCCCAGGGGACGAGTTTTATAGCATGGATATAAACTGGAGAAGTGTCAGTCTAGCTGTGCGGCAGTTCGCTTCCCTACTACTGTGAAATTCAAGCAAGCTCTTTCAAAACAAGCTGCTATTGTGCATTAATTTTACCTACAGAGCAGTCTTGATAGTCTGCTAAATTGTAAACAGCAACGGCTTCCCAAAGGGCTTTGTCAGATGCTGTAACGGTGCAGTGAAAACATTCACCAGAGAATACAGATATTCAGCAGCCCAAACAACAATTCTGCAGTCCTCTCCTTCATGCTCATATACTTTAAACTAGATCATCTGAACTAGATAATGAACGTGTATTTACATGCTACAAGATGCATATCACAAAATGTCATGCTTCATGAAACCGTAGGAAATTACTTTCCTGTGCTCAGAGCCCTTTCCATGCCTTCTGGCTTGGCTTATGGGAATGCTTACCACTTTGTGGGAAGTCCCGCAGACAGTGGTCTCACTGCTCAGTTTTCTTCTCAGTTTTTTCTGTGGTAGCTCATACAAGAAATAGAGCAATCCGTTTGTGGAATGATATGCAGATAATGAAATAAGTGTTTAGGGAAAAATTGAATGCATATGCAGATTTTGTCTAATTCAAATGGAAAACATCAAGATGAAGAATTCAGCATTCCTTGGTTTATCTCAACAGTACTTGCTGTAGCACTAGATTTGAAAGGCATTATGGAGTCTAAGTACAGGGAGGATGAAGCAGTCTTTCTATCAGAGTTCTCTTTCAAAAATCTGTATTTTGCCTCAATAGAAACTTTACATGACGAGCTGACAATATTAAATCCATATATTTATCCACTTTTACTGGAATTGTTAAAAAGACTGTATTGGTACTAAGGAAAGATGCAACAATCTGAGAGGAAACTGTCGTGGATTGAGGTCTTCTAGTGAAGCAACTATAATTGTGTGAGGCCTTTTTCTAAGTGACTTACCTCCCTTGGAAGTAAACTATTCTTTCCTGTTTCACATCTTAAGTAGCAGTATACTGAAGGATTCATGTTAAAAAATAACATTAAAATGTGAAAACTCTTAAGGCAAACAAACAGTCAGGCACTATAACAGTGTTGAGAGAGAGAGAGAGAGAGATTGTCTCTTATTGCCAGAATGGTAAATGCTTTGAACTCTCTTGTCAAAATATCAAACTCCCTGGCCAAAGGTTTTTTGAAAGAGCAATGAGAATTTTTTTTTTAGTGGTGGTTTAGTTTGGAGAATGAGCTTGTTAGATGAGTTTTGAAGCTTCTATTTAGACTCTGAAAAGAGTTGAAAAAGGGCTTTGTCTAAAACAGAGCAACTTACAAATACAAATAAAACTTACAGTACCTTTTTACAGAAGTGTATTTTGTTTAAGCCATATTTTTGAGGTTTTGTATAGTAAGAAGAGAGAATTTTAAACCACCAATACTAGGTCACATGCTAAAATGTGCAGGATAGAACTTTAAATCAGCAGGATGGGAAAGAACTTTGCTTCTAGATAACGGAGTTTGGTAACGTGTATTCTGTAGCAGAAGTCCTGAACATCGGAAGTCTTCTGATACCTTCTGCTTCCTGTTCTTCAGGAAGAATTATATGTGACATGGAAACTGTCAGTTTAAAGTCTGCACTTTTGGATAGGATGTTCTCACCTATTGTTGTGTTTAATTCTCCAACAGACTACCAAAATTAAAAGAACAGGCAAGACTGTTTCTATTCACTCTTTTTGTATTTGATGGGATCTTGAAGGCTGTAAATTAGTGCTAATCTGTGTGGGTCTGTAGATTTTGGTGGGGCCCAAAGTGATTAAATGTTTTGGAACTTCTGTTCTAACTGTCTTCCTGATTCTTGCATGGGCAATCTTTGGTGCCTTCTTGTTTGGAAGTCTGCTATTTGACAAAAATTATGCTTTTAGAAATGATGGAATAAAAGAGTTACCTAGCAGTGTGTACCACCTATTTAACCTTACTTTTGGGAGGCTGAAAAAGGCACCATTACCGCACCATTACCAATTTTTGATGTTGACTCTCCTGTCTAAGAAGTTACTATTGGTGTAATAGTATGCTAGAGGTAGTTTGGAGACAGGATAGTGGTTATTGAATCTGTGACGGAAGTCCTTCTGGGAGTTCAGGTAGTCACTCTGGAAGTTAAGGACAAGATTACATTTTAAAATGTGATTTGTCACTTTGAAAACAACTGCAAAATAAATTTTAGAGTCAACAGACTCTGATACACACTTGAAATAGTATCCTAACTATTAAAGTCTGTGCCATATAAAACACTTGATCAAATGTTTAATTTGGATATAGAGCTATTGAACATGTGCCTTGGGCTTCTGCAAATAGAAATTGTGCAGACATCTTTCAGATAGAGAGTTAATGTGTGTGCAGTGTGTTATAGAGCATAGTGTTTCCTTGAACAAGGTCACATTGACACTATATGCTTTTAAATCAACAGTCACCAAAAGTTAGTAAACATTGGTTGCTGAGATCTAAAAGTTGTGATCGATCTACTCATAACATGATAATGCATACAAAACTTAATGAATGCTTTTTATGTATGTTGAAATGCTCTCAGCTTTCACAGGTTTATTACTTAATTTTTTACTGTTGTTAGAAGTAAAAAATCATTCAAGAATATAATGTGGTTATGGTCACTCAGAATAATGAGTAGACTACTGTTTCTTAATGATTGAGAATGGGGTGGTTTAATTACAATTTTCCTAGGGGTTTTATATATGTAAAATTTTGCTTAAGATACAAAATCCTTTGAGGCAGGAGGGTCACAGTCCAACGATTTTCCTGGATTGACATGGGTAAAGTCATACCTAAATTATATTTTTAAGGGGGCTTTTTGTGCAGACTTTTTTTCCCTCAGTTTGACTGGTTCAGTTTCTGCAAAACAAGCCCATGTTATTTAGCACCTTGCTGTTGAATTTATCCTTTTAATTTAATTCAGAAGTGATACACAATTGTTCTGTGTGATGGTGACAAAAGGTGAAAGCTACATACTAGATTTGCTGCAATGACAGTAACAGGGAACGTTATGTTCACATTTTAAAAGACAACATGGAGTGGATAAATGCTGGCAGTGCCCTACAGTGGACTGGGTGTGGTTTGGAGAGAAATTAATTATGAATATTGCTATGATTAATATGTGCCAGCAACCTATTAGCTTCAGTAATGCTTTTCAGAGGGACTCTCAAGCTCAGTGTGAACATGCTGCATGGCTTTCTTTTTTTTTCCTTTATTTCCCTCCATAAAAAAGTATCTCCAGCAATATTTAGCTGCAAAATAAGTCCTGGATTATACATGAAACTGAGTACAGGCCTTTGGGTTGAGTTTTTAGGTTTCTGTAAATAAATAGGGACCAGATGGTCTTTCTTTAGGTTAAAGTTCATTTGAAAGAAATTATGTTTCCAAGAAACTTGTGTGGGAAAATGAGCAGTACAGTTCCAGGAACCTAGGAATAAGTTCGTAATAAGAAACTTTCATGCTCTATTGTTGGGTCATTTGTTGATTCATTTGATTTTTTTGGAAAAACACTTATCTCTAAGTCAGTTTTGTTCTAAAAACTGAGTGATATTTTGGATGCATATTGAAGCTTACATCTAAATTGCTCCTAGACATTTATCTATAACTTAGTTTCTAATCAAGTGAGTTTATAAGTAACAAGATATATTTTATTAGTTCCCATCAGAGTTCATGCAAAATAATTGGGAGTTTATTTGGGTTTACTGGAATGAAACTTCCATACGCATTCTTGCCAACGTACTTCTAAAGGAGGATGAAGGGTTTGAATTGACTTCCCGCAATTCAAGTTTCTCCTAGTCTCTTTCTGTCAGGAGCACCTAACTAAAGACCTCTGGAGACAGGGTGTAGAGATGGTCTTGTTTAATCCCATGGTAGAGTTGTCATATTGTATGAAAGACCACCACCGATGTATCCTCTGTTTCTTTATATTCCCCCAATCTTTTTGGTTGCACAAGTGAAAGGATTGATCTAAGAGTCCTGAAGAGGAAAGAGCAACTCTTGCCTGGAAAACGGCTGGATTCTCGTTCTTCTTTTATTACTGTTCTCTGGTTTTGCCTGCATTGTGTGTTCAAAGCCACTTCATTACTGTAGATCAGCAAGTGCTGCATTTGGTCTGCAGAGGGTTTGGGAAATGAGATGCTTGTCCTGGTTGCTGCTAGGTGTTATCCGCAATTGCTGCAGACTGTTGCAAGGTTCAGGGAAGTTTTGTTTCCCTCAGTGAGGTAAACTGGGATTGAAAGATGGCTTTTCACTCGGTTTTCCTTGGCCTTAAATTTCCCATGTCTCCTTGCCCTAAACTCCTGCAGAGACTCGGAAACAGGGACTTAAAGGTAAACATGCATTGCAGGATCCCTACTACTGTTACTGGCACACACACCTCCTTTTCATTAGGAGCAAAGCCTGAATAGTGCAAGAGTGATGTTGCCATGCTACACAATGAAATTAGAGATGCAGCTGGCCATGGAGGAAAAAAAAACCAAACAACAAACAGTGAAATGGACTGTCTGAAACTGGTTGTCACTTCCTTATCTACAAGCTCTGAAATTTTAGTGTGAACTTCATTACTCAATCTTTTTCATAAGACATGCAGCAGACATGACTTTAACTTATGCTCTTCATATTTTGTTTGTTCAGTCATTGCTTCCATTTTATTATTTTCATACCAGTTAGTCCTTTTCTTGGCTGCAGACATGAAGAATATGTATTTTTCCACTTATTTAAGTCACTGAAAGGATTATGAACTTCCCCCTTGTCTTCAGGAAATTATAGATTTAGACATGTCGTTTTCTTTGAGAATTAACCCGTTAGCAGTCATTGCTCTTTATCTTACTGTAATAAATAAAAACTGTCTATTTCACTGGCAGACTGGTAGTACAGTATTGTGCTTACCCTCACGCTGTACTGCACAGAGTGAAGTCTACGGCTAAAAATGTTAATCGTTTCTGTCACTATTTTGAACACTTGTTTAGATGTTAGTGAACCTCAAACATTTAGCTTCATGTTAAAGTAGTTATCTTCCTGAAAACGCCAGTGGTCTTCAATCGGGACTTTTGCCTGGTGCAGTACTTTAAGCCTGTACCGTCTCTCTAGGCAGTCCATAACAAGCGGATATGTTGCAGGCTCAAATTTGTTGGCAAACAGATGAGGTGACTCAATAATCCACTGCAAATCCCCTAGTCCGTAGACACAAATGTCTCTGATGTAATGACCTGCAAA
This sequence comes from Sagittarius serpentarius, assembly GCA_034782735.1. NCBI lineage: Eukaryota > Metazoa > Chordata > Aves > Accipitriformes > Sagittariidae > Sagittarius > Sagittarius serpentarius. The sequence continues at coordinate 25,569,947 of JAVKLA010000010.1, forward strand.
GACAAATTGAAGGTATCTGAAAGCAGCAGAAAGCTGAATAGAATCATTTAAAAAACAACAGTTTCACTCTATAGTGTTAATAACAAAAATTACCTTTTGATTTCACATACAGCATCACTGAAATATATCTGGAGGATAACGCTAGATTTTAAAGGCGAGGGTTTGGTTTTGTATTTTACACAAAGGGATACATGTTACCTCCAGGTGCTTCAGTGACATGCTGCTTTGCTTAATATTGTGTCTTGTAGTTGGGCATGCTGAAGTTCTGATCTCCTACTTGTATTTGGATATCTCTGTATTCATGCAGTACTTCACTGTGCTGAGTTTATATGGTATATATTTTAAATTTTTTTTGCATGCTTTCCATGTGGAAAACAACTATTCTCCTTTTTTATTATTCTTCAAATTGAAGAGATTAAACCCAGTGTTGATGAAAGTATCTGACAAACATGCTTGTCAAGTAAACTCCCTACTCTTCACCGAAAACTCATCAGTCACGTTAATGCATTGGTAATTGGAGGCTGAAAGAACAGTTGTCAGTGTATAGATACTGTGACGATCTTTGCAAGAATACATCAGAAGCTATTTAGATTGTATATGGTGGGAGTAATTTAGTAGGGTGGCTTGCTGTTTTGTTTGATACTTCCAAAATAAAATATATTTGACCACAGAGGCACACTTAATAGCGAGTTTAAAGCATAATATGTAATTTGCAATGAATGCTAGTCAGTGAATCAAATTTGAGTTCATGATCAAAATTCACATTACCTTTGCAGCCTTTGTGTATGGTTCCTTCTTGATCTTTCCATTTAATGGCTCGTACGTTTCCTTCCCAGTCTGCATTGGGTGTAGCCCCTGGAGCATCTTTAAAAACATAAGGTTCTGATATGGTTTCTTTCTGCTTATTATGGGGAAAATTTTCACTGCTGAAGACGTTTTAAATGTAGCCACATTAAGTATTTATTTACAGATATTTACATCATAAGAACAGACATCATTCTCAGTTTTATTGCTTTTTTTTTTATTCCTTGAGAGCATGAGCTTTCATGTAGCAAAAAAATATACTCTTTTTTAATCAACATTTTTCTAGCCTTGTATCTAATGGTCTGCACCGTAAGTAGTACTTTTCTGGAACTAAGCTTTGTTTCTCAGCCATCAGGAGATGCGACTTTTTGAAAGGGCAGCATCAAGGCTGAAGAAATTATGCAATGCAATGCAACTCAATTAAGTGGTGGTGCTAGGCTCTGAGTTGGAGCTCACTAGCTCTCCATGTCAGAGACCTTACAATGCTGTTGGTCCAGGGGTTATTTGTAGTAGAAATAACATACATCTTACCATTTAAACGATTCAGTGTGACCCAGTAGTGTTCATCCGGACTGTACGTGTCTCTTGACCATTCAAGCAAATCTTTGGCACGTGCATCAGTCAATGTAAACTCTACAAATTCTTTAGTGAGTACGTAATAGGCACTACCAAAATATATTGTCAAATTATATGGAGGTTTAGCTTTTATATTCTTTGTTGGATACACGTATGACATTCCAGAACGTACATATTCTCTGTAACTAACCTGTGTCCTGTGTTTCATATGAAGTGGTTGGACTACCCCAGGAGTCATATTTTTACCATTCCATTTACTTTTGATGTATTGTATAATGTCTTTGTTTGTTTTAATGGGATAATCTTGACCACATAGATTAATAACATAATTCCACTGAATTTTGGAATGAACTAGATCTCTCATGCAATTAATATCAGCTTGTAATCTTGAAAATCCTGCATAAACAACACTTTCTCTTTTTGAGGAAATAAAAATATTTTCAAAGCAATTAACGATGTTTTGTACAGCAGCTTTGTAATCTTGTGGTGACTTTTCATCAACGTGTATGCAGTAAATATTCTGAGGCATATAAATAGCTCTTAGCAGCTTTACAAACATTTCCAGCTCCTTGTGAATTGTGATAATGTATGCCAATGAGAAATTTCCTTCTTCATCTGACAGTGGTCTTGTGATAAAATGCAGAGTCTTCAAAACTGTGGAGCAGTTGCACAAAGTCTGAATGCAGCTGAGTGGTTTAGGTTGGTGGGTATTCTGACAAAAGTTTCCAATTTTAAAGGCAGCAGTTTTCCCCACAAAAAGAGCTGAACAAAGTTCATCTGGGTAAAAACCACACTCTGCTATATTTGCATTAAATTTTTGTTCGTTTGGCTCTTCAGAAAGCGTATCCTTTAGGTAAATAAAAGTGTAGATGAACATACAGACAGCAATGCACACTAAAAATCCTGATTTTGTTGCATCAAGTGGGTTCATCTTTTATTTTCCAGATACCGTCTTCTCATAGTTTAATTAAGCATTCGGATTATCTGAAAAGTGAGATAAAGAGAGGGAGAGAAGCTTTTTTACTTTTTTTTTTTAACAGATGGCATGTTAGTGATGCATTGATAAATGTTGAGTTTACTCTCTTCCCAGTTACTAGGAGGAATTCTGTGTGTGCTCATGCTCATGCTGCAGTGTACTCGGCCACTGAAAATGGTACTTGCAGAGCCCTTGCAGAGCCACAAAGCAGTCCTCCTAGGAGAAAAAAAATTATCCAAAGAACCCAGAATGGCTTTGTACACTTCATTACTTGAGCAAGGGGGAGCCTAGCCCATCGGGTAGAAGTTTCTTCTACTTTGAGGCAATCTGTGTGCCAGTAGGTGAGTCCAGTGCCATAGGTTGGGCAAGGTCTAGCTTTAGAACAGGGAAGATGTGTGAGCACTGTGTGCTAAGGGATGGCTGCTGCTGAGATTTCCTTAGAGGCCTGGGAAACCTTAAGTTCTGCCAGAGGACTGTAATTCAGTAAATTAAATCAGCAGAAAATGTATTAAATAAACACAAGGAAGAGACTAAAACGTAATCCACAAAATACACCATTTTTATCCTTATAAAGTCAGCATATGTTTCTAACTCTTTGAGAGTTGGTTTTTGTTTTTTTTTTTCCCCTGACATCTTTGTATTAGTGCTTTGGAAAACGGAACATGCAGACAACTTTCTATTTTTAGCGTATGTGCATATCCTGAGATAACTACTCTACTGCCCGTATGAGCATTCAGAGATAACTGTAATTTACATCAGTATTGGCATAGGATTTTTTCCAATGTGATTTTTTTTCTTATGTATACCTTGTTGAAAAGTCAGAAGAATGAGAGCGCAGCAGTCCTGAATTCCACAGCAATTACATGAAATCTTTATCCTTGAAGCATTTGGTATAGAACTTCCTAGAGAAAATACCAGGGAGGGGGGGAGGGTCCATCAACTGCCATTAAGCTTAATAGTTAAATTAAGAAAGATTTCATTTTTATTTTAAAGATAATTAATTTTCTCTTCTTTTATTCAATGAATTTGTTTTTAACAAAATTTGTATTTCACCAGTAAGTATTTCATGCTTTGCAGCTGTCAACATCACAACATACTTGGTTTTACACAGGAACAGAGAAAAAGCATAATTTATAAAGGTAGTTTCTTTATAGGAATGCTGTTACGGTTAGAAGGCTCTAGGTTTTCAATAGAAAGAAATGGAAAATACCTTTTTAATGAAAACTCAGTATACATCTGTCTTAGAAGCTTGAAAATATATAGGGCACTGTAGTTAAAGTAGAAATGAGGCATAGAATTTAAAAAAGCACTAAGAATACAGAATTTGAACCAAGAGAGTGGGTACTCTATATTACCATAATTTTAAAATCTTATTAGGCTCTTGGGAAAGAATGTATTTATCTTACTGTCCTTACTGGTAAGCACTGGATTTCATGCTGGAAGAGTGCCTCTTTTCCACTTAGCATTCCAGAAAGTGGAGTTGTATGTTAGGTGGAGGGTTCATCCATTTTGCTTGTATGTTCTGTCACCAGTGCTCTTCAGTCTGCATTGGATGCATAGGCCAAAGAAAAATATTAGGAAATCAGGTCCCAGAAGAATATTTTTTCTTCACAGCTCCTGAGGGATACATTTACTGGGTAAACAAGCTTGATGTCTTTCATCCACTTGAAGAAAAAAATCCAGCAAGTCAATTCCATGTCAACCTTTCAATATTGTGCAGAATGGAGGAGTAAAGGAAAGCCACTGAAAGGTGAAAGCCAGGATTTTCGCAGTAAAAATGAAATACGCCAGTGCTGTAGCCTGCTCCCAGCTGACTACCAGAGCCGAGAATAAATTTGCATAAGGGCCATTACGTGCCCAATAGCAGAAGTTGGGGAGAGGGAGTGTCTGTTAGGGAAGCACTGATTTTTGTGGACCTGGAGTCAGAAAAACTGTTTTATCCTGAGTGGATAATTACAGGAGGAGCATTGAGTTAGTGTATGTGATGAGATCTCTATGGTATGTCACAGGGAAAGTTCATTCTGGATGTAAGAATTACACTGAAGACACTATAGAAATATTTGGGACTTTATACATGCTTAGAATATAGAACATCTGCACAGAATGAGCTCACTCATCGCGTTTTTTCCTTAAATAGATCTTTATGGACAGGTTGCAAAGGATAGTTCCCTGGGGAACCAAGCTATAACCTGCTTGTTTTATAGACTTAAATTTTTATTACCCTTCAAATAATAGGTTTTGGGTTGTTAAGTGTTTACTATGGATTTTTCCTATTGAACTGTGTGGCGTCTAGAAGCTATATTTTACATGGCAGCATAAAAGTACACAAACACCCCATTACCAGGTAAGAAGAAACAATTCCTTCTCCAGTGTTAACATGTTTTTGGGGAATGACTAAATGATGAAGCCTTGCCTAGGAAAACAGAATTTGACATCTTACAGCCTCAGGGTGTATCATAGAATGAAAGCATTGGCTTTCTGTTAGTGTTTTACCAGATTTAGAGCTAGAATTGCAGCTGTTAGTCCCACTGTGTATGAAATTTGCCACTTAGAAGAATCCTCTAGCCCCTATGCTATTGTCTGCTGTCAGGGACTGTGCTACAGTATTTCCTCCTGCCCTTGAAGAGCAAGATGTCATACCGTTGAGAAGATCCACTGTCCAGGCATAACCCAGTCTGTGACTATCTTGCCTTTTAGTTTTATTATGCAAGTGCGCTATTACAGGCATTTATTGTTATCAGAATGTCTCTCTGAAACTCAATCTTTTCTATGTTATGGATAGGTTTTCTAAATCTGGAAGATGAAGTTGTCTTAATTTTTAGAAGTGCTGAGAGTAGTGTTTGACATACTTCAAAAAACAACCTGTTTGTAGGGATTTGCAAGCACCTTTGTGGCTGCTTTTCTGGATATTACTTAACAGAAAATTGTTGTTGTAACCCTAAGCTCCTCCATCTCAATTAAAAAGATAAGCTCTAGAGAAAAGTGGAATTATTTTTATGCCTGAAAATAAGCCTGTGAAATATCGTATCGGTTCATCAAGACTCCATTAGCTATATACTTTGCTGTGCATTTCATAGTAACAAATCATTTTACAATTCACTGTTTCTTCCTGCCATAGGATTTTGGACCGCATCATTGCACCTTTAAATATTCTATCTGTCTGTACTGTTTCTGTTTGCTTAATATTAAAGTTTACATAAAATTTAGTTTGTATGACTTCATAATTCAGTGAAACATGACTTGGGAATATTTCATCTTCTAATAAAATGGTTAAAAGGCATTAACTCCTTATTTCCAAATCTTTTTATGTCAGTTTTCTGTCTGAAAGGTGTTTATGGAGGCATTAGTGTAGACATTTTATGAACAAGTGAATACTAATTCAGTTCTTTAGAGACTTAATGTTAAAATCGGTGCTTTTAACTGCTTTTTACTTTGCTTTGCTTTTTGCTTAAGCCTGGATAATTATGCTGATTCTCCTTCTGTGTTGTGACATGCATCAAGTAAAAGAAAAAAATTCTTCATCAAACCAAATTAATACTGCCTTAGAAATTTTAAATCATTCTTACTTAAAAGTATTGCACTGGCGTTTACTGATACATATTCAACAGATTTATGGAGGTTTACCTGTTCATCTCTTCTGTTTTTTTTCTTTTCCTGTTATTTTTTTTTTCCTTGTGTATTAGACCTCATAACAATTTAAAACAAATACTATGAAAGCTATTTAAACCCTTAAGTTATAGGGCTGTAAAAAAATTAAGTTGCTTGCAAGAGAGCGTAACAAGTATTTATAAGTACTGTGATTTTTATAATACAAACAGTAGTCATGACCTCCATCCTACTGTACATCTATGACAAAGTAAGAAAGAAAAAAATAAAATTAACCTTATTGCAGTTTTGAGTATTTTTTAAGTTAAATAGTCCTGAAGTGAAAATATTTGTCACTTTACAAAAATTAAAACATGTTGTGTTTCAGTAAAGAAAAAAGCAAAAGCCTGAACTCCTACAATCTAATTTATTCAGTCTTACCTTGTACAAAATTAGCCAGGAGACGGCAGCATAATAAAAATAAATACAGTCCCATTGTCCTTCAGCAGAATTCAGACAGCATTCTTCATTCTGTTGCTTGTGTGGAGATCTTGCATAAGTGAAAGGGGTTAAACATTAACGTGAATGTTTTCATTTAAGACTTCATCTGGCTTCCCGCAATGCTTAGCATATTTATTCTGCAGTAATGCTGTTTGGCTTCAGAAATGTCCTCTGCTTCACAATAATAAGGGAAAACTTGAGCTTCTCCAAATTCTGTTGCCACTTTTCCTGAGACAGTCTTTAAAGGGCTGAAATCAGACTTTCAAGTACGTAGAGTACATTGGTGATGATTATAAATAGTATTGCTTTACCTCAGAGGCTTTAACCTCTGCACTGCTAGCGGAGCATGCTGGATGATGAGAACTGGAAAGGAAACAAACCCTCTCCTCCTCCTCCTCCTCCTCCTCCTCCTCCTCCTCCCCCAGTTCTTAACTGTTTGCCTGCCGAAACTTTCCAATTTGCAGTAAATAAGCATGGCAAAGAATTGCCTCTGGTCATTTCTAGTAGCTGGAAGCTTAAAAGATAATAAATGAAATACCTTCTTCCAAAAGTCAATGTTTACTGTGTTACTACTTTTATAAAGGTTCCTGGGGTTTTTAATAAGTGACAAGTTAGCAGCTTAAATTTACTGGAATTAGGAAGCTTTGGGGTTCTAGAAATGAGTAAGGTGGCTGGTGTGTTTTGGACATGTTCAGATAAAAATAGCATGTTGGTCAGAAATAAATAGAAAACCTCTAATTAAGGCACTGCTGCAGGTATGACAGATACAAAATTATCATTGACTTTAAGGGAAGCTCTGTAAATAGAGGCTTCTGCTTGGACAGTGTTTCTGTAGTAGGTGCTACAGCTTTTAAGTGGAAGTTCCCATTCTGTGAATTAGTGTGCAGGAGACTTTCCACTCTTCCCAAACTGTCATTTACTCTTTGACCCACTGTATGTCCAAGTAGGGTGGCAATGTCAAAAATTGTGTTCATCAAATCCTACACTACTGAACTTCTAATGAATAAACCTCTGGAAGAGTATCTCTCTTAAAACTGTTACAAGAGACAATAATCTTTAATACATGAGCTTGTGTGGCTGGTAAATGAATGGTGATATGGTCCTTGGTTGAACAGGATGTCTGTCAATCCTCTTCCTAAATACTACCCTGTTTAAAGAGAGACAGTCAGGTTGTGGTCATAAATGCTCCATAATCTGGTGGGAGTTGTTTTGGAAAAGTATTCATTATGCATTAACTTACTGTTTATTATTTGGGAAAGAGGTTTAAGGTTTCTCATAAGACATGAAACTGTAACATTAATTTAAACATTTAGATATGAAAATGTTTGTCTTGGTTATTTGTATTATAATAAGACTGGATGGAACTACATTTTAGATGCTGTACAAAAAAAAAATCACTCTGTCAAAAGTAGTTTACAGCAAGAAATATGGTACAACCATTGTCTTGTGTAGCTGAAACTCAAGAAGAAACTAAACTTTATAATTCAAGAAATCATCTTAAACTAAGATTTAGTTATTACTAAAAAAACCGATTGTATTTTATTCTCTAAGAAAGATAAGAAGCTATCCTGGTATATTAGAATTACTTGAAATTTAAAAGGTCTTCATTATTTGAAAAAGTTAATTTCACTATTTCTTTTACTAGTTTAAATTTAAAAGATTATATTTATGCCTAAGCTAATATGTCTTTTATAGCTCATAATACCTTTATTGTTCTAATGATTTTAAATCTTCAGATTGGTTTTGGGTTTGGTTTTTTGTAAAGCTGATTTTTGTGTGTATGTGTATTTATGTATATACACATGGGGTATGTAGGGTACATAAATTTGAGTATCAGACTTTGAAGACTTTTTGATCATACCTGCACACCCTTTAAGTAATTCCTTGATGCAAGCATGTTGAGCCATTTAGATATAAACAGTTTTGAACACGCTTTTATAATTGGACCCTGAAGGGGCTTTTAGACAAAAATCAAGTGGCTTGTCCAGCATCTCCCTCAGTTAACGTCCCACTCTTCTTCAATTACAGATTGAATCTTGCATTCAGATCTGCCAGCTGCTGTTCTAAGGCTTTTGTCTGTTTCAGAGTAGTTTCCAAGTTTGGTCTCATTTAGGAGTGCCTTCTACTCAAGGTGCTGCAAAAACATCAAGGAACTACAGCAAGTACCTTCATATATATTTAAAGTCCCAATATAAATAAGGTACAGCAAGGGGAGACCCTGTGATGATCATAAAACAAAAATCTACCCCAGAAGACCTTAATCTGAAGGAGCAATCTTTCTGAAATTGCAAAAACTGAAATTTCCTGCTGCTTTTTATCTCAGCATTTCAAAACGTTGAGATAAAAATCTTTCCTTTTTTGTATGAAGGTGAGCTTTTTAAAAAATCGGAATTAAAGCTTTGTATCCAACAGTACCGACAATGAGAAAATGTTTGATGCGCATGTATGATGCAACAACAAATCATATCTACTGGAGTTAGTGAAACCTTGGAAGGTGGAGTTGGTTCTATGCCTATAACTTGCTGTACTTATGTTTAGAAGGATTTGGTCTCTGTACTATAATCTGGCTGTTGTCATGGCAAAAAATTATCTGTTTCAGGGAATGGAAAGAGGACACTCTCTTTATTTCCCTATTTCTTGTAAATACTTTTCATTTTAAAACAGTTCTACCTGTGTTTTCCAGATGGGAACCTGGATTTGCTTGCTTTTCCAAAATGCAACATTTATTTAAATTAGAGTCCTTTGACATAAACTTTTACTTGGACAAAATTTCCACTTATTTTGTATGCTTAACAGAATATGTTTTAAAAAATTATTGCAGAAATTACTTTTTAAATCGCTAGCCTGTAGGAGGGTGCTGGTCTTTCATGCTGTATTCGGAAAACACCCCACTAGAAATGAATGTTTAGGGCTGCTTCATAATCAAGATAGCTGCCAGTCACTCCTGCCTCAGTATGAAGACTGGTTGTCTGTCTTGAGTTTTCTAGACTTCTCACTTGCAAGTGTCTGAGATCATACCAAGCTGGTATTTCTAACACTAGCTCATTGAGTAGCAATGGAAAAATTTGGGCTACTCACCCATTTCTTGTGTGTGACTTATTATTCTGCCTGGCTTACTTCATACGCATCTCTATAACCCTTGCTTCTCCTTCATCATCTCTCTGACCACTTCTGTTCAGATTCATTTTTAAACTGCGTTCATCACTTGAGCAGGCTATAGTCAAAGTACTGTCCATATGTCCTTTCATTTGTTTAATTCCTACTGCAAATACATAAGTAACCTTTCTAAACCTTTGTTTAGAAAACAGAAGAGTAATGACAGAGGCAGGATTATAAACTAATCTTGCAGATTAACAGAAAGCTTCTGGATTTAACAAAATAACAAAATAAAAAAAGAAATTAAGGAAATTGAGATCTTGGAAAAGAAAACATCATAGTCAATGTGCTAGCTTCACCAAATGATTGAAAATGTGCGCAGTGAAACATCTGCGTCTTCAACCAGAAAACAAATGTGGAATTACGTGAAGCACATCACATGCATTATCCAGATTAATTTATAAATGTACTTTGAAACTTGGTAGTGTTTAACAAATCAGATGAAGGACAATGAGATGGCAAGGCTGGCTTAATGAATAATGCCGCTTTTATGACACCTTTTTATCCCTGTAGTCATTTAAAAAAAAAAACAGAAAACAACAAGGAAAAAACCAAACAGAACAAGTTTTGCTGTCTAGCTGTTTGGGAGAAAAATTTCCTAGTGCTGTCTGTTCTATACATAGAGGAATAACACTTTCGGTGTTGTTCCTAGTCAGTGTAAAGGAACTGCTTCTATCAGTTGTTTGTTGTATTACTAAGTTGAAAGACAAATTCTAGAGCAGAATGGCGTAATGCTTAGAACTTAATCAAATGCATTCATAACTAAAAAAATCAGTTTTGTTTTTTAGCTGTGGGGTTCAGAAAATTGAGTAGTTTCCAATTAGGACTACTTTGTTTAATCTAGTTGCTGTACATTTTATGCTAGTAAAACAAGGAACCCATGAACAGAAAATACACGATGGGACCTTTTCTTTAAAGAAAAAAAAGAATTAGTTAAGAGTGTTGTTTAGAAAGGACTGATATTGCTATAAATATGCAATTTCCATAGCCCTATTGCATGGAATAGGGCTTTGAAGAAGAACGAAGTATTTTCATATTTATGGAATTCTTTTAGAATTGGCTGCGCAGATTGGTATGCGAGCTGCTTTTAAATGTGGTTATCAAAAGTTCACAATTCACTGGTAAGATGAGTATTTATTCTCCTTTTGTGAAGAGGGATCCTGTCAATCAGTGTTATTTTGCTCAGTGGTAAAAACAACTGAGATTTTCCCTTTGACATTTTAGGTGAGAAGATGTATTAAACTGTATTAAAAGAGAAAGAAATCTTGGAAAAGACACAGCAGCATGGGAAAGGATTGGAGGGCTCCTTGGAGAGCTTAAACATAGTATTAATTCTAATGAAGGTTCAACAGCATAAAGATTGTGAAAAAAATACTAGTTTGGTCTTTTTTTCTTTTTTTTCCTTGAAGTGTGGTGTTCCCTTTCAAGAGGAAGATGTAATTATCCTTAATGGTAATAAAGAAGATGTGGAAATATTGAAGAAAAGAATGGAGGATAGAAGACTTAAAAGTAAATTAGAAAAGGTAATCTTTTTCTACATTGTTTAAACAAAACTGAAAAACTTTTGTCTGTAATGCAATCTGCTATTAGATCGCATAGCTTTGCTAATCTTTATGCAGACTGGAGGATTTACTCAGTAAGCTCTGTTGTACTTCAGTACTGCTTTTAAAATTAATGAGATTGTGTGCATATTTTGCTAATAGCATATGGAAGTTGTATGTACTGAAACTTTTTTTTGACTAGCAAGCAGCGCATAGTGGTCTGAAAAAATCACCAAATTCAATGCTATGGGTGAAATGGACAGTGTGACAGCTATATTTTAGGTTTTTCTCAAAACAAAGAGCTTGTGTTAGTTAATTCTTGTAATGAGCAAAATCTTCCCTGTATTTCATATGGTAGTTCCTGGTTTATTGTGATGGCAGGTTACTAGTTTTCTGATCTCCAAGTATCCTCTGCTGGCCACTGTCAGAAACACAGTATTGGGATATGTGGGCTCCTGGTCTGATTCTGTAAGACCACTGTTAGGAAATTTTGTCATATCCTGAGTGATTACTGGCGATGCTAATTTTCACCATGCTGTTGAGGTCTTTGCAGTTCTCTTTTTTCTGTTGTTTTGTTTTGTTTTTATGCAAAGTGCCATGGAAATAAAGTTGTTGCAGCTCTACTATATACTCTATACTACTACTCTGTGAAGTAGTAGTTCTTTTGCACTGTACTGTCAGATGACAGTTCTGCACATGGGATGTTTTTTGGCATTGCTATTTCTTTCTGAACTGGCATTGCTATTCTGGAGGATGACAAAGCAAGCAAAAACTTTAGCATTGACTCAATCCAGAGTGCAGACAGATTTAGTTGAATCTCAAGAGCATGAATCATCATCTGACACTTTCAGCGACTGAGACTTTAGATGGAGGTTGATCATCTCACCCCTATTACTGTGCTTGATTTTGTCTGCTTGTCTGTAGGATTAGATGGCATACAAATATTTTCCTAGATTGTTTTGAAACGAATACTTGTTTACTTACCAGCGAGCATATGGTTCCTTCTCATCATTGGGTCTTTATTCATCTGCGCCAAGACAGCGTCACTGGGCCTGGGCAATAAAACAAAAGGATGATTACCCGTAGAAATCCTGCTGTTCTGTTTCCTCTCCGTTCATAGCCTCTGCACTTAGTGCCCTATAGTTTCTGGCATAACAGCAATACTGTAAATCTTACGCTGTCTCTTCAGATGTTTTGGGGGTTTTTTTTCTTTTTTTTTTTTTCAGTACTTCGTAATTAAATGTTTGAAAGAATTTTAAAGATAATTTGATGATAGAATATTGCAGAGCTCAGTAGATGAGTAATCAGCTCCCAAAATAGTGGTTGTTTGCACTCAATTTTCATTTGGAAAGTGGCCCTAATGAAGCACCTATAGCTTTGGTTCAAATAATTTGGAATAGTCTGAAAGCTGTTGCTGTCTCCAACTTCTGTGCAAGATAGTACCACCACCTAATTGTGCTGAGCACTTCTGTCTTTTACGGTGTCAGCAGCCACTTGTGGTGGCAGACAAAAGGAAATCATGCTTTGGTCTTTGGGCTCCATATGCGTTAGGTGAATATGCAAACATTTTTTGTTAGTTTAGTGGAGACCTGCATTACAGGCAGGTGCAGTATTTGCAAACCTCTCAGCGGGCCTCTTGCGTCTCATCCTTAAGTTCTGATGGTTTTTTTTCAATACTGCCTTGCCTTGCTGCACCAGCTGGTCTTTTTGCGGCTAGAACCAGTCTTCTCTGCTGTCACGGGCACCATTCATTCTAGTCTGAGGTCTGTGAGTTCCAGTCCCAGTATCAGAAGACAATTTTTAGTTTGGGATCTGTTGGCACTGCTGTTCGAACCTCTTCCTCAGTTCCTCCTTTCAGCTAGAGGAGCAGTCTAAGTGGACCTACTGCTATACTTGGAGCAAGAAGCACAAACTCCTTTTCTTTATACCAATGAGACAACGCATAAGGAAGATGCAGCTAGCACTAGTATAAAAAATTATTCAAGCTCAACTACGTCATATGTGCTCATGATGAAATATGTATAATACATATTCCTTATGTACAATATATAAGCATACATATACTTACAAACACCTCGTAATTCAGATACTGGGAGGTAACTTTTCTTTTTAAATCCACCCATAATAACACAAGGTGGAAGCACCCTGCAAAGAGGTTTTTCACGTACAGTGAAGGCCACCAGGAGAGCAGAGTTTGCTTTTAGAATAGTAACCCTCTGCCACCACCTTCTGGCTAAGCTTTGCAGCAACATGTGGTATGGCATTTTTTTCCTCCAGCATTAATCATATGCTAGACAGCATGGGTTCTCCTAATTTTTGTAACGGATTTAAATATATTTATTTTTTTGAGTTTGCGTAGCTTTCCTGAAATACGTACGCCATTCTGAATGTATACAGAGTCATCTTTTGTGATAACAACACCAGTGACTGTTTTAATACATCTTCCTTTTTCAGCTTGGCATTTATGTAATCAAAGCCAGTAATGGGATTCTTGTTGCTGTTGTTTGGGTTTTTTATGTTTTTTAATCTGGACAAACATAAATTAACTTGGAAAATCTGGTCCGCAGGTGGTTTTAAAAAATTTGGATTAACTATTTGCATCTTTTCTTCCCAAGCAATCCTGCAACAAAGGGCCCAGTTATTGAAAGTTACTCAGGAGGAATTTTTTTATTAACTAAATAAAATTAAGTGGATATGAGATGCAAGATTATTCTGAAATTTTTTATGAAAACCATCTTTATTGATTACAGTTAACTGTGTCCTGTTTAATGTCATGCAATTTACTGTCCTGCCGTGTGGGTTCAGAGTATCAGATTACCTTGATGATGATAACACACACTCTCCCTGCAAAGTATACAAACTAAAATACTGTATCCAGATAGTTTAGTTTTGGCCTGTACGATTTTCTTTAAGGTGCCTTTAAGGTTGTGAAGGTCATTATTTTTCCATATGGAAATAAGACCAAAAGTGTGGAGCAATATTGTGAAAGAAGGGTTCCACTGTATAAGACATAAAAATGTACTAAATGGAATTGTGTTTCTTATCAGATACAAGTTGGGAATTGTATATCCTTTCAGTACATTACCAGGTTTCTGCTTGTGTTGTTTCAGAAATCAAAGAAATGTAAGTCAGCAGAATCAGCAAGATCTCAGCAAGATACCGCTGAAGGTAATATCACAGCTACAAATTATGTGTAGCCTTCTGAGTCATGAAGCAGATTTGAGATTTCATTTTTTTTCTTTCATAGATTCACCAGGTCCATCAAAGGTTAAGAATGGAAAGGATTGTATCAATTCCAGTTCTGGGGAAAAGAGACAGATTATTTTCACCAAAAGTTCAGGTTAGTGTTTGTTCTTTAATCTAAATGTGAAAAATGTGAACAAATAGTTCTGCTTTGAAAAATATTGTAGGAGAGATCCTTCTCTGGCAATTTTGTACCATAGTTTTCATAAGCTACCCTCTCACTTCCTTTTTTGTATCTTTCTCAGTAATAAAAGGTCAGCTTCTCTCTTCAAGTGAGCCATAATGTCATGGCTTACTTTTTCAAAGAACCCCCTCTTTCAAAAGTCTGTCCTAAAAGGCTGTCTTTCCAGGCTGGAGTAGGATGCTGCCTCATGAACATGCACAGATCTCCTTGTTCAGTAGAAATTGTAGTCAATTTAACTTTTTCTTAAAACAGAGCTTTGCTTTACAATCTGCAAAATCTACAAAACTGACTTACAGAAACTATGTGAGGGCTTCTGTTTGTCCGTTTTTCCTTATTCTAGCCAGTTTGCCTTTGTCCCATCTGCTATCCATCATCCTATACTCTCAGTAAATAGTCCATAGAGTAGGGACTGACTTCTTGTTATACTTTCACAAAATACCTAAAACAGGGTCTCTGCTCGTGCTTGTGACTGGCAAGTGCTGTAGTGATGCAGATAACTAATGAAAATAACAAAACACTTTTCACCATGATACATTTTTTTTTCACTGTGAAACAAGCCAGATTTGCTTCTTTATGTCATTCCAATATTGCTTTAAGTTGGTGGGAACCAACTTGAATGAACGACATTAGGAGTTGTTATTCACACAGTGAACAAGTCAAGGGCTTGGTATGTCTGTTTTATTGACTAGAAGGTAGTGTGAGGAAAATGAGTCATTGTTTTCCTGAAGTACAAGTGGTCAAGAAATCTGTTATGGCAGTTTATTTCAATGACGTGTATAAAAATATCCTAAGCTGATGACTTGACTTTTAGTTTTCCGTTTTAGTTGCTAATTTGCTGTGTGTCACTGGGAGCAGTGAAATATAACTTCAGGGGGGTTGGACTAGATGATCTTTAAGGTCCCTTCCAACCTAAGCCATTCTATGATTCTACGACATACTGAGGTAGGTACATGTACCTACAGGAGTCATGCAGCTATGAGTAAATTTGGCAGTCCTTTAGTCCAAAGGATGGTGCCCTCTCTTTATGTAAAATACATTGTTATTTAATATCTCCAATTCATCCTGAGGTTTTCATACAGAACTGTAAGAATGGGTACATTTTTAAAGTCAGTCTTAAGTTTCTGTGTTAAGTATTCAATCATGTCCATTACAGCCACAGAAAAAGTCAGTATAACTTGTTTGAAGAATCTGAGAATAGTTAAATGATGAACTGTAGGTAAACTATGTGAGAAGCTGGGAGGATTTCCATCAGAAATGCCTTACCTGCCCTCTACTGTCTGTTTTTGTAAAGGGTAGACTTTTAAAAATACTTCATTCCAGATGATTATAATTGCTCTTGGACATTTAAGAACTTAGTAATTCTAATAATGTTTGATGTATTTTTCTTTTCTAAGAGTGTAAAAGAAAAAATATGCCTTTTGAAATGTCAGGTCATTGGTTTATGTTTCTAGCAGCAGTTATATTGACCAGCAAGGGATTAAGAGAGGGAATATAAAAGGAAAATCCACGGACTGAGGAATGCCAGTAGCATAGGAATTAATTTGTGAACATGGCACCCTAAGGTTTCTGGACTTGCAGCATACATATTCATTCTTTCAAATCCAGTGTTTGGTAATTTTTTCCAGACAGCTATTGATGGCATTAAAAGCAGCATTCTCCAAATATCAGAAGGGTCTGATCTATGATGATTTAGGATTGCACATATAATTCCTATGACCACATGCAGAAATCAGTTACGTGCATTTTCAGACAGGCTCCCTACCTAGCTATTTACATGCCATTGTGCCCAAGTTAAACTAAATAGGTGGAGTTTCTGCAGACATCTACATATTCATTTCTTTGCACAAGGGCCTTGGCACATGCTTTTTAAAATACTGTCCTTCAACTTTGGAGAAGATTAAATAGTTGTTAAGAAAGCGAGGGATGGGGTTTGTAGCAGTAGGTATAATACACTGAGAGAGTTGGTATCGGAAACAGAGGGATGGGCATTTTCCTATCCCAGATATAAAATGATGTAGACCATTGTTACTGGTCATAAATGACTTTGCCAAGAATAAAGTGAGGAGATAGATCCCCTGGGGACGATATGTCACAAGTTTAGCTTTTGTCATTTGATAGCTAATTTCTAAACAATACTTCAGGGTGGTGGAATACTTTCATGTTTCTTTCTTAAGGCTAGAGTTCAGAGACGTTTTTCACTTAGACGAATAAACGTTGTCAATACTGAATTACAGTGCAAAGGATTTACACAAGTAGGAAAGAATTCCTCTCTCTCCAAGATTTCTAAATGCATTTTGGGCATAAATTCTAAAAGCTGGGAACATATTTGCTGTTAGGAACATGTTTGCTGTTGAGTACAATCATGGGATATATTTGCGATGGCCCTGAAAAAAATGTATATCCTTCATCTCTGTACACATTTGTAAAATACTTTTTCCATCTTTATTTAAATACTTTTATCAATTTAAGTTGTTATGCATGCTTCATTCTGTTCCTTTTTCTCTATCAGATAATGGAAATTCATCTGTACCAGGAAAAGTCAATAAGGCTTCTTCTGCTACTACGAAGAGATCCATTGCAGACAGCGAGGAGAAATCTGAGGCATACAAATCTATTTTTACATCCCACAGCTCAGCAAAACGTTCAAAGGAAGAGTGTTCCAATTGGATTACTCACACAGCGTACTATTTCTGAAACAATGATGAGCCTGATTGTAACATTCATTACTGCTTTCCTTCCCTAAGGCTTTTTCTGTACAACTCTGATATAGAACTTCTGTTGTAATCTGATGTTACCTGGAATTATTCAGTTTTTAAGTTGTTTATAAACTTGTGAATAACTAATAAACTTGTGTTAGTTGCAATTTCTGTTAAATAAGAAATAATTACCAGAATCCATGTTGCATCAGCAGACATCATTCTAAAATGATGGATTATTTGCACAAAAATTTTTCTGTTCTTCTCCCAGTTGGATGCTGTCATTCTTAGTCACGCTAGCTAGTGTCCTCAGTAGTAGGAGTGAGGGTAGAAGGATCTGCCTACTGTCCTCTTCTATTGCTATTTGCCACAACTGTAATTATAGTTTTCAATGTATTAGTACAGAAATTTAAACCTTTTGAAACTTTCTGACAGTAAAAAGAGCAATAATGCTTTTCTTTTGTACTAGCTAACTGGGCCCTCAGTAAAACTAGTATATGTTTCTTAAAGATTCTGTAGGTATTTTCAAGTAATTTACCTTTCGATGGAATATATGAAAACAATCATGAAAATGTTTGTACAACATTCTTCTTGTAAATATTGTTCTAGCCTGTTTTTAATAGCAGACTATTCACTTGTAAATCATTATAAAAATGAGGCTGTTTTTTTTCCAAAAAGGTTTTGGGGGTTTTCTTTGTGGGTACATGTTTTAAAGTTATAAGTATCCAGTCTGAGCTTGCTTTCTTTTGTCAGAGGATCAGAATACAGTAGAACAAAAGTATGAGCTTACTTTTCTGCTGAAACAGTAAGGTTCTGTGTACATCTGAGGAGCAATTTTCCATTTTGAATTCAGCAGCTTGCATGAAAATACGAGCATTTGCACAGGGTGAGAGGAAAAATGGGTGGTGACAGAATAGGAGCAGGCAGATTTTAACTGGCTTTTTACGGAGAAACGATTGGGCACCAGTGTCATGCGAGTCAAACCCATTGGTGGCTGATGGAGGGAACCCTGCAAGGCTGGAGTTAGCTTCTGAGAACATTTCTCTGTCACTTTGCAGGCAACTGAAATGCGCTGCTTTCACAACACCTGTAGTACACATTGTTTTATTTTCTGACATAAAATTCTTAGCAGCAAACAACTATTTGACTGTTAACTGCTTGTTACAGAAAGATGCTAAGCATAGTATGACACTCAGTTTTGCTTTTATATTTATGCTTTTTATCCCTTTGACGTTGATTTAAATAAAACTTGTTCTTGTCATATGACCATAACACTTCGTGTTCAGTCAGATAGACAAGTGCTTATTTTGTCAGTGTTAGAACACAGTAACTTTTTTATGGGCTTTCCTTTGGCGCTTTCATTCTTAGCTTTTTTCAAATGCAGGAATCCTTTTAAAATGTTAATGTTCCGTAGCAATGATTTAGTGGCTGAATATTTGAAATGACCAGAGGGAGAGATGGAAGCTTTTCACCTTCCTCTCTTCCTCTTTGAAAACTAAAATATGCTTTTATAATCTTGGCACAAACTAACCAGAATAGAAATGCAGAAAGTAGGAGGCTTTTAAAACCACTGTGTGATGTTACATTGTTACCTTTGTGTGTGAAAATGATTAATTATCCTCATAACTTATTTTAAAAAGTGTCCCCATTTATAATTGGCAATAGTTAACTGGCGATTCAAATGTTGTGCTTATATTTGCGTAGGTGGTCTCCATGATTCAAGCACGTTGAATGAAACTGCTAGAATTTTATTATTATTTTGATAGGTATAATTAAAAATTGGCTTGGTTTAGAATTTATATAGTGGTAAGCATTTTTGTTTTCCAAACATGTGAATGCATATATACATCACATCAGACAGTTTGAGGTTTACTTGAGCTTCCAGGAAGCACTCCACCATGTTTTGTATGCATGTCTAGTAATCAGCTTTGTTCTCCCCATTCTGCGTTCTTTTCCTCTTCATTATTATCCTTCATTATTTGTTAGTTACAGATAATGAAAGTACTGCACTGAAAGATATACTATAGTAGGCCCTTTATTTGCAGTCTAATTCTGTTTTGACAATGCATGTTAAAGTCTTATTAATGTTTTATAGGAGTGCATTTTTCTTCTATTTAAATGAGTTATAAATCCTAAGAGGAATTAACTTAAGGCTTTTGATTTGGCTATTACTTTGCTAAAGAATATGAGAAAACAGAATATGCCATTTTGCTTCCCTTTTCTTGATAATGTTAGGCAAAGTCCAGACTGCTGACTTCGTAACAGGCTTTCCTGCTCATTGGGGTGTAATAGTGACTTCTTTTTTTTAGTCTGACCTGTTTCTCTATTAAAATAAGTTCATGACTACCATGATTTGGTTGATGTATAGATGCTTCGTATACACTTGGGTTTATTATCTGGGATTGCCTAGTTCATGCTCTGCCACTTTGTTGGGATCTTGTTTGGTAGTTTACCATCCTGACTTTGTGGATGGAGTTCTTAAAATGTTTATGGTTTATAGAAGTGTTGTCAGTGACTGATGAGGTCTTTTCCTTCCCTTTACAAAAAACAGCTGTGAAAGAATGTGATGTATTGTTGGCATGTGATGCAATTCATCGCCACAACTGACTTTTGTTAATGTAAAATAGAGGAGCAAAAAACTGACACTTCTGTTGTTGGCAGGCTGGGTTAGGCAGTTGAGACTGGAACGTTGACTTGGCAAGTTTTAATAGATTCAAGTGAATAGTTTGCTGGAGGATGTTTGCTTTGTTGTGGTTTGCTTTTTGTGGGGGAGGGCAATTTAATTTTCTTTTAATGTAGGTGAATTTGAATGTTGGTGAAAGTTGAAGACTGCAGAAGTCTTAGAATGTGAAACCTATATTTTTTGAGATGCCACATAAGTCTCCCACAGCATTGCATCCATGTGTCTCTGTTCTGGAGAGTTCACAGAACAGTTAGTTTTGTTTCCATGATGTTCAAGCCTTGGCCTCTCTTCTGAAGAGCTTAAAAAGGATCCCGTTAGTGTCAGTTGTATAATAGGGGGATATTTTTTGTGATGTGGAACCTGCCCACTGGGAACCGGACTGAAGTTCAGTAACTTCCTTCCCATAGCCCAATAATCAAATGCTGGTCATGAAACCTGGCCCAGATACGCGCTAGTGAGAAGGGACTGTAGAGCTACGTATCCTCATTTGCCGTCCCGTGAACGGTCTGTCTTTCTGCACACTTGCAGAGCGTTCAGTCCTTTCGATACTGGTCCCTCTAAAACTGAAAACCCGCGGGTGTTCACACATTCAGACTCAGCGGAGATCAGCCTGGTATCAATACTGCAGCTTTATTCCCTAGCCACACCCACACCAAATCGGATGTGGTATTTCACGGTGTTTTGCGGGATACCCAAAAACTACCTTTTCCCCTTGTCCCCAGTGATCCCTAACAGTAGCCTCCGGCGCGGTGGAGCAGCCATGACGCCCTGCTGCAGCTGATAAACCAACTTGTGCTCGCCTGTGCCATGCGCTGATCCGCGA
Source organism: Sagittarius serpentarius (assembly GCA_034782735.1). Lineage (NCBI taxonomy): Eukaryota > Metazoa > Chordata > Aves > Accipitriformes > Sagittariidae > Sagittarius > Sagittarius serpentarius. The sequence continues at coordinate 25,590,715 of JAVKLA010000010.1, forward strand.
AGAGGACCGGCGGGGCTGACCCTGTGGCTTTTTGCCCTCGCGGAGGACAGTGAACCTTGCACGCCTCGAGCCTCGCACGCCGAGCCCCCTGGAGCTGACAAAGGTGGGTTTGCTCTTCCCTGGCTCCTGCACACCGCAGTAAAAGGTGGCTGCCCTCCTTTACTCCCTAACCTCTAGTACCTCCGTTCTTTGCGCAGCCCCTGACCTCACCATATTGCTGGTACCATCGGCTCCTTCCCGTGTGTTTTTACTGGCGGTTAGGCTGGAGGTACGTGCTGATCAGCCTGCTGGCAGGTAGCGGCCGAGCTCTGCAGCCTGTCCCTCTGTAAGGGCGTTGCTGTTGGAGGTCTTGTCTCGCCGGCCATTTTTTTCCGCAAGACCTCTAAAACCGGTGTGCCTTCAAGGGTTTTATATCTCTGTGAATCTTAGTTGAAATTAAACAATGTTTTATAACGTTGCTGGTACGAGTGAGGGTGTAGCAGCCCTGAATCTCCAGAAAATTAGACTAAAATCCTTCAGACGAAAAGCAGTACCCTCAACAGCCATTGGGAAGGCAGAGTCGAAGAGGAGGACCGTTTAGTATCTGTTCCGCAAAGACTGGAATTTAGTGACATCCGGCTGATAAAACTGTAGTTAGCGAACAGTAAGCTTCAAGGGACAGAGTTTGTTCTATAAGGATACGTTAAATCTTATTTCCCTTGACTATTTTGTCAGAAGTAACCGTAGAACTATCTTCTCTCTAATGGGAATGAAGTTCGAGAGGCGTAGAGTGGGAATGTGCATGCGGTTTGCAAAGATGGTTGTGAGATTTTATTGGAATCTCGGAACCTCCCTGCTTCGGTCGCCAGCTTCCACGCCATGAGATCATCACGTGCCTGTCAAATTGACCAAAAAAAAGCTTTACGTTCCCTTTAAAACATGATGCTTGTTAGATTAAAATATTTCTTATTAATGTCCTATTCTTAGCTAAACTGAACGAACACAATTGTCTCTAAGTGTCCTGTCTTGCTTGCCTTGCAGCCTAGACGCCAGTTGCAGTTGGCATATTTTGCTCCAGATTCAGAACTGCCGTGACCTTGCCAAATAGTTTCTTAGTTGCATTTAAAAATGAAAGGGCTGCTTATACGTTTCAATCCACAGAGGGTCTGAAATCAGTATGTCCTAAGATGAATGCAAATCATAGACAAAAAGTGTTTTGTTGGAAGGCTTCACAAATATGGAACTGATTACTGCTAGACAGTGCAGATTTCCTTCTGTAAGACGGAACTGACATAATTCCTTCCTGACAGCTAGAAATTATAATTGAGTTGGTTTTCTTTCTGTGTTTTAAACTTTACTAACCTTCAAAATGACGAGAGGGATGGAATTCCAATCCATCTGCAATTGATGGGAATTCTGCCTATAAGCCAGGATTTTAATGTAAATATCCATCCAGCTGCCCAGTTACTGTGGAGGTACTGCTAACAATTTCATAGCTGTGGTTTTGTCAAGAATTTAACTTCATGTGGATTAAAATATCTCTTACAGGTCAGCGACAGAATTCAATTTGAAGACTGACCACAGATCTTTTTTGGGGAAGAACCGATTTCACTATGACATCAAGTAAAACGAAACTCTCTTTTTAAAATGTTGCCCTACCAGCTCTTTGTAACACATCCAGCAGAACTCAACCTTGGTGTAGTATTCGTGACATCTCTAAGAGGTTTTCTCAAAAGTTAAGGGTGTGAGTTGGTGAAAAACAACCCCTTCCCCTTGTAGAAGGGGTTCGTCTGTCAGACTCCACTACTACTTTTTCCACCCAGTTTTTCCCTTGTTCCTTCTCATTTGCCTCCTCCTTTCTGCTGCCTGCAGAAAGCAGACAGTGCTTTGCTTGACGATGGTCAGGAGAGCAGGGAATAAGGAATGATCCGGGTGATCAGCGCTCTGGTTTTGCAGCCCTGTTTGCTCCGCAGGGCTGATTTGCATTTGTTATGCAGCCAAGACAGGCTGCCTCACCCAGCTGAACTTTCTCCATCTTCCAGGCCACGTCCTGAATTTGATGGCGGTTTGAGTCAGGCTAGGCTGGTAGCTTGTCACTGGATGGATTACTTGTTTTGCTTCCTGTGTGGCAGTTTTTAAAGAGCAGAGTTGTATCCACAGTGGAGAACACCAAGAGGTCCCATCTCCTTCCTTTCCATGTTACTGGTGAGAAGGGGTTTCCCTCTTCCTTCTGTGATCTTGGATGGATGTCCAATCTTTCAATCCCTTCTCTCCCATATAAGTTATTTCCCCACTGTATGAGGATGTCATAAGACTTAATGATTATGTTTGGAGAACGGCTGATGTCCATATTAGGGTAGAGTGTAATTTGTAAACAGAAGACAAGGAATGCTTTTCTGTGGACTGTCAAAGGCTGCCTTGACTCTGGAAAGAGCTATGTTGTTAGCTTAAAATAGAAACAATTTGACAGTTTTCATAACAGTCATGGATATCACATTTTAATGACTTGAGTTTCCTCTTTTTTAATTAAAAGTAATTCTGAGGAATCGCTTAGTATCCACTTCGCAGTGATAAGTGGGGTTTGCCCTATTAGCATTGAAAGGGCTGCACTGAACGGGAAGGGTGTAGCTTTCTTCAACTTGCCTACAAAGCTAAAGAAATGCAAAGCAGCTTATTGCCCAATTATGCTGACTTTAGCAACTAGGTAGGACAAATTAAAAAAAGAAAAAGGGAATATCTAGTCTCAACCTGGGTATTTAATGGGTCCCAAAATGTGCTGAACTCTTTAGTCTAAATGGGCTCTTTAGTGTGGTGTCAAGTAAGTTGAAAAGCAAGGGAGCTTTACAAAGCTTCCTTCATTGTTTAAACTTGTTTAACTCATGTTAAGGCTAATGTACATTTATTCAGACTGACAAAGTGCTGAATTTACACAACAGGGATAGTAATAATTAGGTCAGATACTTTTTAAATGGCAATGGGGGGTGGGAATACTTGACTCTCTTATGCTTATGAATGGAGATGATTCTTAGCAGTGGCCGAGGCCAACCGCAGCACTTGCCTATGCCCTTCTCACCCCCCAACGATTCCCCCTCCACGTCGGCTGCTGGGGGTGCCGGCTGCCAGTCAGGCTTTGCGTTGTATGTTACTTGTGAAAACGTGGTATTCCCAACGTGACGGCATGCATTTTTAGTAAGCCCGTAACTGGCCGTTGCAGCTGGCTCTCCTCTTCCCTGCTGGGGGGAGTCTCTGACGGAGACCAATAAATTACACTAACAAAGATGAAAACTCAACCATTAAAACTGCACTGGCTGATCAAGCTTATGAAGTTGAACTCTAATCTTTCACAGTGTCCACCTAAGACTACCTCGTTCTTATATATTTATTGTAAATGTTTCGCTTAACTATGACCGCCCCTGCGGTTCGGAGATGAGATGAGGTGTCTGTATCTTGCACCTTTCTCAGACATACTGGGTGCTGGTGACTCCTAGGACAGAATCCCGGATTAGTTAGTCCATGGAGCTGATCCAGCGCAGCAGGATTGGTTTCTCCAAGAACGTTCTTTCTGGGCTTTCCTAATATTTGAACAAGCACTCTCGTTTAACTCGGTGAAACAGAATCTGCTTGCATTTGAATTGTGGTCAGCAGCGGGCATGCTGGGCTGGTTGGCTCTCTTAAGCTGTAGCCATTTACTTCCCCATTGAGACTGAAGCTACTCATAGCTCATTTGGTTTGCATGTTTCCCTTCTTTAAGGAATCATTAAACAGTCTCAAACGTACCCGTCGGACTGGCTGCAGCGGCTGCCGCCCGCTGCGCAGGGCAAGGTCGATGGGCAGAACCATCCCAGCACGCCGGTGGCCAAAAACCGCAGGGAAGAGCTGGAATTTGACCGAATGGGTGAAGATTTAGTGTCACTCCCCGCCCCCCCCCCCCAAGACACTACCTGAGAACAAGTACCTGTAAAGGTACACGACAGTGTGCTCCTGCTGAATGCGGCCTCCGAAGCAGTGAGCGGGCATCGGTGCAGCTGTAGCACCCCGGGGC
>JAVKLA010000010.1:25595030-25612228 GCA_034782735.1 Sagittarius serpentarius
CCCGTGTCCCCCCCCCCGCCGGGGCACCTCGGCAAACCCAAGGTCGGCCTCTTCCCTGCTCAACCTCCTCGTTCGCTTTCTCTGCCGCCCCAAGTTTCTGAAAGCCCCTAACTGTGCTGTAAGTCATCTCCGGTTTTCAAGCTTAATAAACGGCTGTAGGTAACAACAACATTGCTAAAGCTTTCCCTTCTGTCACCCACGGAAACACAGGCACTGATGTCCTGTAACTCCGGGTCACAGTAAGTAGATGACGTTGTAGCATTGCATAGGGGTCCAGAAGGCAGAAGGAGCTGCTGCCTGTGCTCTGGGCAGCTATAGTGAAGTTTGCTATGGTGTCTGCCCTGAAGGATCCGTGGTCACAGGATAAATCTGTTTGTCTCTGTTGTCCTTTCCTTCTTTCTCAGCTGTTTTCATACGTGTGTAGTTTGTAGGCACTTACCGTCAGGGAACGCATCGTAATTGTGAGTGGAGAAATACTAATAGTAATAAAGAGATGGACTGCAACAAGGGGGAAAACATCTCTGGAGAGAGAAGGCAGTGGAGAGATAGTGCTCGTCTTTTAATAGGATGGCTGTCAAGTGAAAACAGCAGGATTTATTTGACTCTAATACACTGGTTTTTCAAAGAGAGTTGGTCAGAAAATAGAGGTTTTGTTCCACAGAAAACTGCAGTGCTTCAGAGCTTGTCTCCGTTCCAGATCAGAAAGAGAAGCGCAAACTACTCGCCGAAGTAATGTTCTGTAAAATGTTGATTTGGGACAGCTGAGCTGGGCCCGTTGCTTGAGTTGTTCCAGCTATGTTCAAATATTTTCTTTCTTAAAAACAAGCTACTTACAAAATTAACATCTACTATATCTTAAATTTGAAAGGAAATAAAATATTTGGTTCTGTCACTCCCTAAAACCACTGCAAATAGCTGCGTGTCTGAGATTTAAATCCTATTTTCTGGCATTTGTGTTACACTGAAACGTTTTCAGCAGCTCTCCTTGCACTGTTTAGTACTCCACGTATGATTTGGAGAGATCCCCAAGTCAAGTTGCCAGTAGTTGGAATTTTAAAAACAAAAGAGGGAAAGAAAAACTTGTCTTCTATTTTAGGGTCTTGCAGTACTGGAAATGCAAACACTGCAGAGTGAATATTTAACTAGTGCATGAGAATCTAAAAAAGTGTAAAGCAAATGCAATGCAGCAGTCTATTTGCCTTGTTCAACTAGAGCAGCATTAAGACATTAAAAATAGATTTACAGATTTCATAATGTGATTGCAACATTCACACAGGTTGGGATTTTTAATTTAACTTTGAACTGGATGATGCAGATTGCACGGAGACCAGAATGGACTGTATTCTAATGGGTGAATTTGCCTTGTGCAGGATTAACATATCAAAGGCAGAGAAGGGTTTTTGGAGAAGATGGCACAATGATCTGGCTTGCTTGCCAGGCTGACATCCTACCAAAACTGTTGGCATCAGCGTATACGGTTTCAGACCATTTCGGGCAGTAGGGAGGCACTCGCTCTGCTTTTATCATGTTCCTTTGTTGACCACATGTGGCACAACTGGCCATGGTGCAGTCTGGTAAATTTTGCTTCTGTCTTCTCTTGGCGTTGGAGGTCTGAGCAAACAGCCTTCTGCCAAGAGGCAGCAGAGCGCAATCCTGGAAGGGCAGCGGGCTCTAGCAGCGCGCCGTCCTGGTGGAAGTCACGTTGCTACTGAAAGCAGATGGCATTTTTGCTGGGACTGCCCGTACCTCTGGCGGTCAGTGGCGATTAGCTTCCATTCCCATGTGGTAGGTTTTCTTGTTCACTCAAACTGAAGGCGTTTGCATCTGGACGCAATGCTTGATGTGAACCCTAACGTATTTGCGTACATGTTATCGGTCTGCTTTGGAAATGGGCTTCAGTTGTGATGATTTAGCAGTAAAGCAGGAGTGTGCATCTCTTGGAGATGAGGAGCGCTTGTAGATCCCTTCCCATGTTTGCTCTGGCTGGTTGGCTGGCTCACTGGAGCTGGGCGCCTGCGGTGCTTGTGAGGCAGTGTCACTGCTCTGGCAGAGGTGCTGCACAGTCAGGGCAGTTCCAGGTCAAACTTTGGGACGTTTGCAGAATTTGCAGTTACTAGGAGAAGCCGGGCTGTGTCTGTGAGAGATTCCAGCGCTCACTACTGGGTTACTTTAAAAAAAACAAATCAAAAACCTAAGAAAAGACAGTGGTTTAGCACTGTTGGCTGGGCGAGTGAATAGATGTCATCCTCGCATGCTTTTTCCCTAACAGCTGCCTTTCTGCTCTGACTCAGGGGTAGTCGATAATGTTGGCTTGAATGCTAGTCTAGATAATACTGCCAGAAAAGGAATTCAAGGCAGGTAGGTATTCAAAGAATTTGTATCGCTGACAAGGGTAGGTAGTTGCAGTACAGATTTTGGCAGTAGAGTGGAAAAGGTGAACAGCAGAAAGGACGTAGGCAGCTCCTCAGGAGCAACTGCCAGAGTGATGGAGGGACAGCCCCCGTTGCTGTGAGTTTACCTCTGCCCTGGATACTTCTCCTGGGGATATGCTTGTCAGTGCAGCTGCGCCAGAGATGGACTACTTCACTGCCAAACAACCAGAATAATGAAATCCTTTGCTGTCTCACTCCAGGAGGATCAGACAAACTACCACCACCTGTACTTAGAAAGGCAGAACACAGCCCTGAGCCCCTGCACATGCAAATGTGTAATTTTGAAGGGGCTGTGTGTGTCACACGCTATTTTGCACTCCAACACAAGGACGTCAGATGGGATCATACCACCTTATATTCATTGGCCCAGGCCTTATCCATGTTGTAGCAGTACGTCTTACTGTGAAAATCCCGCTCTGAGTTTTATCTCTTTGATAAAAGGTTCTCCTCAACAGCTGAACTCTCAGTATCGCATTAGTTAGCTTTTTTCTTGTGGAAGTGGAAGCAGGGTGTTTGCAAGTATCAGTAGCCCTATATTCCTCTGCACAAAGGTATTGCCACCCTCCGCTGGTGTGGTAAGCTTTGCGTGCTCTCCTAGGATGCTGGCATTTCATGATCACAAGGATTATCCTTGTTCTTCAACAATGTCAGAAAATGGTCCATATGAAAACAACTGAGTGATGGGATGAACAAAAGGAATTATGAAAACTATATAATTTTGTCTGAGAACTCTGATGCCTTCTGGGAAGTATCATATAATACCCAGCATGAAATATCCCATCAAACACGGACAGCACAGACATGGAGCAATGTTGAGCAAGAAGTTTGACCAGAGCACCGATTATTGATTTCAAAACACCCCAGTGCTATGTCGCCACAACAATCCGAGGCAAAATTGGAGTAGTCAGAGAGAATCAGAGTGGTGCAGACATGCTGCTCACACAACGACTGTTGAAGATCACTTAATGCAGATATGCAACAGCTGCAACAAGTTTCATGCAGAGACATGCCTTTATATTTAATTTAAGTATAGGCATCGGCACTCACAGGGGAGGGAATGCTGTCTGAAAGTAATAGTGAGCCTTCTGCATCCGGAACAAGCGTTCATATTGAATCATATCAAAAGTGAAGGAGTGGTGAGCAGCTTCAGTGCAGCGACTTGGGTTGAGGATTGTCTATAAACTGGGCTGTCTCCTTACATCTTCAGAAAGTAAAAATGAGGTTATTTGTAAGCTTGCGTTGCTGCTGTCGGCATGATAGTTGTCCTGAGGATAAGGATGCTGTGATTTGCCAGAGCACAAATTAAGCCATTGCTTTTACACTTGGCCTTTTTTTTTAATCTACACTGCTGCTTTCCAGCCAGCTACAGCAGCCTCTGGGGTTCATGGGCTATTTCCAAGTGACCTGTGCATGATAACAAAGAAAAACAAACTTTCGTTCACTATGTGGTGATCCTTAGCATCTGCTGGAAAGTGTCTGGACATCACCAAAATTAGATGTGCTGAGAACTGGCCTCCATTAGTAGTTAGTCAGATACACCAAAACCAGCGAATATCTATTTGTGTATTCTAGCTGGAGTTTGAATGGTTGTCGTCTGAAGGGCACAGACAATTCTCCAGTGTGGTCTTTTTTAACACCAAAATGCTGGATTTTGATGGCACAGCAAAAGTGTCAAGAAACAGATTATGCCACACAATACATCTGAAATGTCACTTTGAAAGCCACTGTGTTTTTATGTGCTCTCTTTGCCTTGTTTCTTCTAAACCAGAAGCCATCTGGCTGAGGAATCGGGTCTGTCTTCCTGTGATATTGGCAGGGACTGAGGTCCACCGGTACGTTGGGTAAAATTCGTGATAGTATTTACAACTAAAACTTGCTGATTTTATCTGCTCTTCTTTTAAAGTTACGCTGTATTTAATGACAGGTCTTTTTTTTCTGAAATGAAATTTCAAATTTATCTGAAACAAAGCAGCAAGTGCTTGTGAAATAGGGTCATTCCTCTCTATTAGCTCTGGGTTCAAGATTTGGAGATTATTGAAACTATTTTCACTAATTCAGCTTGGAGCATTCCTGTAGGGATTTTTTAACCTCTGAGGATGTTTCCTTTTATCAGCAGGTATTGCAGTAGTCTGCAAGGATTTTTTCTCCTTTTGGGCAGAAGTTAAATATGAATTTCTAACATGATTGTATTAAGATTTCAGAACTGTGCTGCGAAAACTAATCAATGTTGCTGTGATCTTACTTGCCTTGAGATTACAGGCAAATGACACCCCATTGATATAGTTAAACTTCCCATAGCAAGCTTGGATGATGTACTGAGCTCAAGTGTATTTTTATTAAGCTTCTCTGACACGATTTTCAAAGGCTGAAAACCTAGGCTTAGCTAGCTAGCTACACAGTTTAGTGGAGCCAAACTGCTACCCATAGCCTTTAAAGAACGTGCTGCAACCTTTTGCTAAACAATCTGCTCTGCTGTTACCAAGTTTTACCCAATATTCAAATGAAACTTACTCCTTTTCAACCTTTGCCAAGCTGAGGTTATTAAGAAAGAGATACAAATTAAAAGGATTAAAAATGCAGCTCTAATTAAACACATATGAGCAGTTAAGAGTCGGCTCTGCCCTGGTTATCTGTGCACACAGAAATATCACACACAACTTAAAACAGCCATAGTCTCCATTAAGTTCTTGCTAAAGGCACCACCAAACAATGTAATAATACGCTGTGCCTTTCTCTAGAGCTTTTTCTATGTAGGCCCTAAAATGTTTTCAAAAATTAGATGTGCCATTGCTATCCCCACTTGCAAAGCAGAAGCAGCTGAGGCAGAGAGCGAGGAGAGGAGCATTTCTCTGCTTGCGTCTTCGACAGACTTGAAGTACGTGGCTTCCTCCATGGAGGAGAGCTCCTGGTTGTCCCCGAAGCTGTGGCAGTGGCATGGGACAGGATGGGGATGGCTTGCCTTTCCAAGCAGACCCGACGTTTCTGTTCAGAGGAATGTAAAGTGCAACAAAAACATATCAAGCAATTTAGGCCCTCTATGACAAAAATGAGTTGGTATCTCTTAATAAGTATCTAAACAAGCCCTTGAAGACACGTAATCACAAAACAGCATGTGCGATCACAGCTCGGCATTTTAAAGGATTAGAGGGGAATTAGGACATTTGTAAATTCCTCACCAACCTTTTGTAGAGACAGGATGGAATATTTTTTAAAGAATTCACAAGCAGCAACTGTCTGTTAAAAGCCTTTATTCCCCTGATTTGTGCTGGGTGTGGATCCCTTTGTGATTTTTTTAAAAGGTAGAATAACATAGCTCGTCAATCTAGGCCACATAGAAATCCTGCTTTGTATGATTCCTAATAAGTTTCAAGGGCTTTACGCTCCTCATGAAGAATGGGAAAACCTCCTTGCACCAGAGTATAACAGGTCCTTTAATTCTCCTGCTGGTGTTGCTGGTTTAACACACCCACCCGAGGGAATAATATCACCTGGGGGAAAAAAGTGAGTGAATTTTGATCCCCAAGAAGCGTTCCAGAAAAGCCACTCATATTCTAGTACTTCTGGGGCCAACATATCATGATTGGCTTGAAAAATCACAGTAAATAATCAGGGTTCACCAGACAGGATAACAGGACTTACCTGCTTTTTCTGGGAATGGGAGATGAAGCCGGACAGGAAAGGAGAGGAACACCCTGGCTCGCGCCCGCATCCAGGTGAGATGATCTGACAGATCATTTGGATACGGTGCGTATTAAACAGGGCTGTTCAGAGCATACCTCAGGCAAAAAGGAATAGGAAATACTATGTAAAAAAAAAAAAATCTGTTTGCTTGAATGGGTTAATTTTTCAGTATTATTTTTGGCTACCGGTTGATGAGAAACTTTCTAGGGAGAGTTGTCCAGTTGTCCGCAGGTGGGGAGCTGCTGTGGTACCCAGTGCTAACCTGCTTGTTTTGTAATGGAGGGGAGACTTCCTCTGTGTTCATCTCTCTTTCTTCGTCCAAGATTGTAGCTTGGTTTGGGAGCACGGGTAAAGTTCAGGAACGTTGTAGCTAAGGCTGCAGGCCAAATCTGACAGTGCTGAGGATCCATGGGTTGTCATCTCCTTACCAAGGCTGGTGAGGATGGAGTTTCTGTGCTGCCCCACTCTACCTGCTTCTAGCAGGGTGCAGTAATCCTTGCCTATTTGCAGATCTGCCAAGGATAGGTCAACAAAAAAAGACTGCAACCTTTGGGCAGAGCTTCAGGTGATTTTATTTCCCCCCCCCAAAAGCCTGAACGTTCGAAGCTCTGAACCTGACAATTTCCTCTATGTCGTTCTCTTGCCACTGTTTCCTTAGCCAAAAGCTAATCTTGACCATGAAAGCTACTTTGGATTAAGCGTGTGAATGTAAAGCATCCTATCTAGTCCGTCACAGCCTGTGCATGACCACTTATTACCACTAGTCTGAAGAGGTCTCAGAGTGGTCACCCGTGGAGGTCCTCAGGAATGGGCAAATCTTTCTAGGCAACTCCATGCATGAGCAAACAGCTGCAGCAAGTCTGCCGTTAACAATTACACACATGCTCATAAGCTTTTCTTATTTCTTTTATTTTTCTTGCCTGTGTTTACCAAGGTACAATCATAAGGAGTTTGCCTAGACTTTGAAGAAATATATGCAGGGTTGGAGGAGGGAGGGAGAGTCCCCCAGCCGCAGTGTCAGGCTTCTGGCCCTTTGCTGTTGTATGAGCTGGTGACTGGGGCGTCAATACAAGTGACTGGGCCACCGCCCAGGCAGCAATAGCATCCTCCCTGCAAGGAAAAGAGGGGGGTTCTCGCCCCATGTCAGTCTGACTGGTTCTTTGCTCCCTTCTGGCTCTTCATTCGCTTCTAAGTGTATTTGGAGTGGTGTTCATTTGCCAAATTCTGTGTGGGTAAGTAGGGCATGGGGATGTTAATTTTTGTTGCTACTTGTCCTTCAGACCTGGCCCCGCGCGTTCTGGCCCAGGGCCAGGCTGAAGAGGTTGATGTGTTGCTGGCAACCCTCTAACCAGAGGTAGTTTGCACTCGGGTGCTTCTCTCTGTAGAAACACACACGCAGTATTTCATATGGTCACCCCTTAGGAAATACAGTAATTCACATTAGTTTAATTAACCCGAAGAAGCCATTGTACTGAAATGCAGCCACCTGTAAGGGAGAGCAGAGCACACACCAGGGCTAAATGGGAGAAAGGTCCCAATTTTAAACCAGAAGAGTAGGTGTAAATCTTCCCTTTAGAAGTGGGGAGGGATTAGTACACACAGGCCCAGCAGGAGCCCAGTTTATTGCTAATTGTGTCTTCACATTTTAGCCGTATAGAAAGAAAAATAATCCTTGAATGTTTAATGTCCCATTTCTTCATGACCACAGGGATTAATTGGGAAATGAAAGTAACTGGAGGAGAGGGGCAGAGACCAGAACACCCCAGGGAGCTGCAGCCTGAGCCCGGGTGCAGGTAAGGCACACGCACGGGCCCCTTCCCTCCTGGGTTGTGCAATGGAGACGCGCTCGCCACCTTAAAAGGTGAGGGGTTTGCTCTTCTTGGCCTGCTTTTCTCCTCCTCCTCCATGTTTTAATAATTCCTGGGTGACTGATACTGACCTCGAGGTCAGGAGTCTCCAGCTAACAGCCAGGAAATGCCCTTCCCATTGGTCATTATTGCCTAATTAACAACTTGAAATATTTCACAATCGATGTCAATGACACAAGATGGCCATTTTGAGGGGTGGGGGCTGCAGAGCACTTGGCCGCATTTGCATGTGAAAGCCCCGCCGTCAGCTGCAGAGGCCCCGGGTGCGTGCCTGGGCTCCTGCTCCCGGTGCCGGTGCTGGTCCCGGTGCCGGTGCTGGTCCCGGTGCTGGTCCCGCCCGCCGGGCTGCCGGCTCCGGAGCCGGGCCTCCAGTTGCACTCACACTGCGAAGCCGGTTTTCACAAATAAACGGCTCGAAAGGGCTGGGGTTAAGGTCAGGTATTTCCAACCAGTGCCAGGGTGTCAGAAAGAGCTTGTGAAAGCTGAGAATGACGACGAGGGCTCAGAACAGCCCATTCCCTCCCCGTTACCTGTTCGGGCCTCGGACAATGGGTCTTTGGCTCGAATCAACATCAGGCTGGGCTGAGCCGAGGTGTCTTCTTGGCCTGGCGGGGACTGTGAGAGAGCAGGAGCAATTCCCGGTCCTTCACCCACCCTCATCTGCCAGTCGGGACAGGCTGCCACCCGCAGTGTGCCCTGTATCTATAAAAATATTCACGTATCTTTCACACCTTGTCCAAAGGGGGTTTACAGCGTTTGTGGGACGTTGAAAGGTTTGTTAAAAAAGCTGCCTTTTAGGAACAGCCTCCCTCCCTGCCTGAGAAGGAAGGCAACGGGAGAGGGAAGTGCAGTTTAATGTCCGGGGTGGCTGACATGGGAAAGCAACGCTGAAACCGTTGTGGAGTAAGAGGGCTTGAAGCCTGGAGCCAGCTGCTGGGTGTCTGGTCTCCATGGGAGTCCTCCATTAAGTCCTCTTTAAGTCACTGATCTGGCAGAAAATTCACACAACAGAAGCAGTACACGGAGGGGTCCCACAAACAAGTGCCAGGAGCTGGATCTTGCTGCTAGGAACCCAAAAACAGGAGAAGGAAGAGGTGAAAGAGGAAGCCCTCCCCCCCCCGCCGCCGCCATTTGGCACTGGTGAGCTGCGTTGGTGCAGCTGCCCACAGAAGGGCAACCTGAGGCCGCATTTGCTGCAAGTGAGTGAGTCCCAACACTGCCACAGCATCCAGCATCACCGTCTGAGGAGCATCAGGAGTGCAGGGACACATTTATCTCTGCTGAGGTGGAGCACGGGGCGTAGCAGGTACAACAGCAGGGTGCTTTCTCCCGCTCTAGTACGCGCTTCGCCACGGCCCCAGCCAATTCACCCCTTAAAAAAATATAATAAAATTGAACCAACAGAGGGGATTTTCTTCAGTGTGGACATGGAATTGCTCATCTGGCACCCAGATGCCTTCTGACTGGATTTGGCATCTTCTGGCAGCACAGCCTTTCACAGAGAATTAACATGGAGCAGCTAACTTCATACCCTTGTAATTTAACGTTAACTTCCATCTGCAGGCACTGAGAGTGTTGTGGTGATGTATCAATAGCAGTATAAACGTGTCTCACGTGCCTATATAATGAATACAGCTTATACAGCTGCTCCTGGTGAAGCTGTCGTGGAGGGACCAGAGCAGATGAGTCTGGTCTGAGAGCTCAGTAACTGGCCTGTTCCTTTTGGGGCAGGGTCATGAGGTGTGTAAATGTTCTCCCAAGTTACACCACCAAATTAAAGGGGTCAAGTCAAACATGAATACACTGAAAAGCATTTACTACTATAAATGATGCAGAAAATTAATATGGATGAAATACAACTGAACCCTTTTTTAATGCAACTTCCATTTTAATTCATTTCGTGGGGGGAATACTTGGGCTGTAGTCAATGTCACTGTTGCCTTTGGAGAACCAGAGTCCTTTTATTTGTGTTAATCACGCACCTGCAATAACAGAAAAAGTAATAGAAATAAAAGTAGCCTGTCACTGTAGTGTAGCTAAGGGCAGGAAGAACAGTGCAAAGTAACTGAAGTTTTTCTGTTGAGAGTGTGCTTTTAAAGGGTCACAGAGCTGATCAGCGAGGAGCATAGCTTGGGCATCCTGACACCCCCGTTCCTGCTCTGTCCGTCACAGTGATACCTAAACCCTGAATAAGTCCCTGGGTATTCCTGGGTCATGTTTGCTTATTCTCAGACTAGTTTTCCAGCTAATGCTTTCAGAAACAGGTTTGAAATTAAGATTTCCATATTTATGTTCCTATTAACATAGATACATTAAAAAACTTAATGAGCTTATGTAACAAATTGCTACATAACATTGTTAACAATTCAAGAGAGGATCTGTACTTAGGTAGATAAGAATGGCATTTGCAATGGCACCAGCTCTGGTAAAATTACAAGGAGCATCAATTGCATGCTTCAGGTAGGCTGTCCTGAGACTGGAGCCTAAAGGTCTCTGGCATGGCCCAGTCCCGCCAGCGAGGTGTGTGCGTGGGGAGCCATGTGCCACAATCCACTTGCAGAGCTTAAACAGCGTGATACAGCCCGCAGCCTCTGGCCAGGGACTTTCCATGTCCGAGGGATGAGATGAGGCTGCAGGGCCGCAGCCCAGGTCTCGGCAGAGCCAGCATCACCTCTTTGTCATCACAGCCTTCCTGTGTTGAGCAAGACCCTTTGGGCATGTCTGCAGAGACCCAAGCTTTCTCTGTGCCTGCTCTGAACTGGCTCGGTGTGTCAGCGGGTTTGGGAGGCCGCCGGCCATTGCTGTGCCGGAGCCATGTGCCTGCTCTGGTAGGGAATTGGTGTCTCAGGCGCTGCAAGGGCTCCTGGAGCTCCCAGATCACATCTGGCCAGCTTGGGGCAGGGGCAGGGTGAGCTGGAGGTGTTTGTAGCTTGTAGATATGCTTTACATTTCCGTGTTTCCTTCTTCCTCACTATAAACAAAGAAACGCCGCGTCCTCAGACTTTTGGGACAGGAAGACGGCGTGCTGCCTACGTGCATAGGTAGTGCAGAGCTGGCGAAGACCAGCAGAGCTCGGCAGACGTTCAGCCGGTCTGAGACTGCAGAAGATGTAAATTCTCCCCTCCTTGTGTGCAGGCACAGTCCTCACTACCGACCAGGCTCGTGGGCATAACACGCTCTCCAGAGAAGCTGAGGCATGGCTTTTGGGAAGAGAGGGCTCAGGATTTAAAAAAGCAAGTACTCAGACCCTCCCCAGTTAGTGCAGAGTTTTGTATAGACAAGTCAATAGTCTGGGCTCTTTCTCCTGGTCTCCCAGGAAGCCACCACTGGCCAACAGCTGTGGCAGCGAAGCGTGAACTCATCCCTCCCTCCCGTTCGTTGCAAAGCCTCCCTGTGACTATTTACATGCCACCATTATTAAGCAGGGCCAGGTTTGGGCTCCAGAAGGCACCGCGGGCTTGATGAGGTTTGGCTTGCTTTGCTGGAAGAAGCCACAGGCCTAAGTGGCAACTGGTGCCCTCGGCATGGACAGGAGCCTGGGCGCTCCCAGGGTCCTGGGGGCTCTGGGGGGCTTTGGCCTCATGGCCATGTTTTGCTGGCCACTGTGGTGGCTGCGGTGGCTTTATATGCTGGGTGGGAAAGAGCAGACGATACCTGCCCCACCAGAACAACACTGTGCCTTGGAAACCTCAGAACAAACTGGAACTGGTGAAGAGATTTGTGCTGTTCGCGGCGATGTTGCGTTGAGCGGCTCCTAACCGCGCTACAACAGATTCACAGTCTTGCTGAAACGCAAGCAAGGATTCCTTTGGCAAAACTATGCTGGGATAAGCTACGCTGACAGAAGAGCACTTTAGCTGGTGTATTCTGTGTTTACACAAGAGGAGTGCTTTATCGGACTAGCTGTACTGGCAAATCTCCCCTCGGGCTAGTTAGTCTTCTCTCCGCAGCTTTGCTGTGTAGCTGTATGGACAAAGCCTCCACGGAGAGATGGATGCATTTGGCACTTGGCAAGGGGACCTGCGAGAGAGCCTTGCCGTGCCTGCACGGGGCAGTTTGCCAGGCTCCCCCCTCGGGGCAAGCATTGCCCGACAGCCTGGACCCAGGCTGGAGTTCAGGTCATTCTGGCAGCGCACCAGCACACACCCTCGGCGGCGTGGACACGGCGTGCTCTGGGGTAACCCGTCATTTGCATGGGTGCAGCCTGACCTGCTTTGAGTCCGTGTCTGCCGCTGGATTTGCATCTGTTCGGCTGAGCTGGTTTTGTTTCGCTGCTGTGATTGTTTTCAATTCTAATGCAGCCCAGCACAAGGAAGTGGTGGCCTCGTTCCTCTCCTCTCAGCATCAGGGCTGGCTTTCAAAGGCAACCATCCGTCTGATACAGCTGATGCGACTCTCAGTTGTACAAACTGCATTCCCTGCCCTCCAAGTTCCCTCTCATTCCTCGACAGACCCTTGCTCTGTGGCCTCCCAAAGCAAAACTTCCCTGTGCCCCAGAGGGAGAGAGCAGCTATTCTCATGTCCCCTCCTAGCCTTGCCTCGGCTGCTCTCGAAGACTCTGCTCCCAGTGTCGTTAATCTCAGCTTTCTGGACCACCAAGTCATCTAACAGTATAAATTTGATCTGGATCAGGTGTGGACTTACAGCTCTCCTTCCTCTGAGTTAGTCAAAGCACGTGGATAGAGTCAGCTTTGGAGTTTTTGTAAATTTGTTTTGGTGACAGGATGACAGACCAGGTCTGGTGCAGTGGTATGGGCGAAAGACATCTCATGTAGCATAAAACCGCTGCTACCAAGTTAACGTCAGCCTCTTTTTTAATCCATTTGCATTGGTAGAGTGAATTTATTATGACTTAGTGTTTTCCCGTGACAGATTTTTGTACGAGCAGTGGGAGATTTGAAGCTGCTTGAACTGTGTTGCCCAATGGGGCCTGGACTGTGGCTCCTAATTCCCATGGGACGGGAACTCTTGACTCTTTCCTGAAACAGCTATGTCAGAGGTTGGAAATCCAGCAAATACCTTTGATACAGCACTTCAGCTTCTCTGGACTGGTACATACTGGGCTCTTTTCACTACTCCAGCAGGTTGAAATGTGGCATAGGCAAAGAAAGAGCTAGGGATCAGGCATGGAGAGCCACAGCTGCCTGATCACAGTGGTGTTCCTGTGCAAAACTCTCTTTAACAGCAGTGACAGGAAATCTTGGAGCACGGGTGCATGTGCGCAAGTAGAGAGGAAAAGGGATGACAGAGGAAAAGTTGGAAGCCCCAAAATTAAGATGCCTGAAAGGCTGCCTGAATTCAGATTTGAACTGAAGCACCCTGAATCACATTGCCTCCATTTTGTTACTGAATGGCGAAGAGTGTAGGTTTTTAGTACAAGAAAAATCATCTGGACATCCCAAGTCGTGTGTCCTTCTGCAATCGTACCTGCATGCAACTAGTCGAACATAGATAAGAGGTTTCTAAGTAGTGTAAATGCTTTCACCTCGGAGTATCTCCTTTGTGCCTTTGTAGTAGTAGTGCTGCATGAAGTTTTGCAAATAATTTTGCATGGAAAATACAGATCTATTAAAAAAAACCCAGACCCTGCATATACTTGCTACAGTAGGTGTGCAGCCTCATCCTGGGCTGTTTCTGCAGATACACCTGCAAAATCATGTCCTTGAGAATGCAGTTTGGAGCAGGTTTGGAAGAATTTGGAGGTATTTGCTGGCACCTGATATTTTATAATGCTGACAGCCCTTCACTGGTGCCTTATTAGCATGATTATGAATGACAGAGTGCATTAGGTGTAGAGTTTTGACTGATGTAATTTTTCCCAGCAGTTCAATTTTTTTTCCCCACACAGCTCTGCTTCATCTTGCCATGTAATAGAGTTGCTGCTCACCAGCGTACCAGCAATGGAGAAACACAACAAAGGAGGAAATGTGGTACCAGCAAACCTTCTGTATTTTCCAATGCATCGAATTAAGCAAGCACCTGTGGTAATCTTTTAACGGGGGCATGGAAAGGAAGAGACTGTGCTTGTACTCTCCTTTGCTGCTAAGTAATAAAAAGGCCAAAGAGTTTGAGAGTTTTATGTTTGTCTGTAAACATTTTGTCCCTCTGAGCTTTTCCCCCTTATGTGATACATTGTGGATTTTGTCCAGCCAAGCTTTGATGGAGGACTCTGGGGAAGCCTGGCTATTTAGAGTGATTAGGAATTTTCAAGGAACTGGAGTATGGAAGTAAAAGAGTAACTGAATTTGTTTTCTTTACTAACTTAAATTGCCTACAGGGCAAATCCTCAGCTTCAACTCACACGACCCGTTTCCCTGACATTGAGGTCAGTTTACTGATTTCATCACCCCTTTAAGATGACTGAAGAGTGAAAGGTAACTAGAAATAAGGCATCTGACTGTTCTGTAAATTCCTTTCCTACTGTACAGGTACCATCTGCATCTCTGCTGAACTCCTTTATATTGTGCTCAAAATCATCTTTGAAAGTGTTTAGATTATTTATCTATTAGTATTTTAAACTTGTGCATGTCTGTGTGTGTGTATGTACATACATGGAGAAGTGGATATTAAAAAAACCACACTTAACTCACTTGACTGATTCCCTGAAGATGCACAGGCTGCAGGACCCCTCAGAGCTGGGGATGGAAAAGACCTTTTGTACTTGGTGCCTATCTCTGCCAGTGGAGGAACCTTCCTCAAACCATCACCGTTGTGCCCCAGCAGTAGTTTTTTAAAAACATGGTGCATCATTTGAGGTATCATGAAGGCTGCATATACCCTGAAAGCAGAGGAAAGGATAAAGTTAGCATCTCATGGCAGATGTTTTTACAGTGCAAGTATAGCTCAGTGGCAATGCCCATTCCCTTTTCTAAAAGGGCAAAATGAATGGGAGACTCATTGAAGGATATGTATTAGCGACAGCCTGAATTGGGCTGAGCAGTGTTTTTTCAGCTCATTTCTATGTCTGTATTTGAAATGCTTGGTTTTCTGCTGTTTTAGCCTATGGGATTCTTTCTTTTTGTGGTACAGGGGCTTTTTTTTTTCTTATTGTAGTATGAGCAATTAGCTCTAGGAATGTATGATCCACCAAGGCTTTATTTTTTAAAGTATGAATTATGTATTGTGCCAAGAGCCTGTTTATCTTTTTGCTTTCAGAAAAGAGCCTAACTAAATACATGAATCCTGATTTCACATTTAGCATTGCGGTGTTTTGACTGTTTTTGAGTTTTGATCTTGTTTGGGTTTTTTTTTTCTGATGTGGAGTCTGTTTCCTGCACTAATGAACTGAGTTCAGTTACACACAGTCCAGCAACAACATCCTTTGGAGCAACACTCGGGCTAACAGCAATGAAGTTCCTGGCACTGCTGTTCCTAATGGACATAAAATGGAGGAAATAAAAAAAACCAGAGCATCTCTCCAGAATGGAGAGATCACACCACTGCAGGCAAAATGTCAGAGCCCTGGGGAGGTACCCCAGGATCCCTGGGCAGAGATGCAAGGGTCTGGGAGACCACGGCTCCCACTTCTCCCATGGTCCCACCTGATAAGAATGCAGCTCTCGCCAGCAC
The DNA here is from genome assembly GCA_034782735.1 of Sagittarius serpentarius. Lineage (NCBI taxonomy): Eukaryota > Metazoa > Chordata > Aves > Accipitriformes > Sagittariidae > Sagittarius > Sagittarius serpentarius. Next base: position 25,610,581 of record JAVKLA010000010.1, read on the forward strand.
TGGGATTATTACCTTTGTTTTATGAACGAGCAGATGGAGGTAAATGTAGCTGCAGTCACATTTGTGGTCATCCCCTGCTTCCAGAACAGGCACAGGCTGGGATTTTGGGTGTTCCTCACCCCTGTCCCACGCTGTGGCTGCAGGCAGGCTCATGTGAGCTCCCTCCCTCCCAGGTATCCGTCTCCTGCCACAACCCATCCAGCTCGACAAAATTTCTTGTGTACAAAAGCCAGAGAAACTTCTTTGCAGGAGCCCGAGGCAGCTGCGCATCGCTGCTGAACCTCTGCCACATGCCATGCAGGATCTAACCCAGGGCCCGAAAGCGCCTGGTGTCAAAGTCTGTCACTTCTGCCCGTGAATTGCTAAACACATCCTCCCCGCTGCAGGCTCACGGCACGCTCTGGCCAGGGGACTCTGCTCCTCCAGCTCCATCGGGAAGGAGCAGGAAGAAAACAAACCTGGAATCGTGTTTATTAAGCAAATTAATAGGTTGGGAAAAAACTGGCCGCGGTGTGGGCACGCTGCTCCTCGCCGGTTGCAGAAGCAGGGGCTGGAGGCTGAGGCCGGGAGCCGGGCAGGTGATGAGTGCTGGGCGGCCCCTCTCCGCGCCCCGTCGTCTTCGCTTTTTCTCCTGGGGGGGCAAGCCGCGGGGCGGGGGGGGGTGTCGAGGGCTGGGGCCGGCACTCTCACAGCCCCCGACGGGGCGCCGGCTCCCCCGCTGCACCTCAAACACCGGTGTAATACTGGCGTGGGTGCCCAGAGCCCCGCTGGAGTCCCACGTTGCCAGCCCCGGGGCTGCGGGAGCCTCGGGGGAGGGGGAGGCAGCCCGGCCCGCCGCCGGGGCCGTGCAATTGAGCCAGCGCCTCCCGAGCGGCCGCTGCCCTCCTCGGGGGCGGGGAGGGGGGCAGAGGGCGAGGAAGAGGCTCCCGTCGGTCAGGGATGCTCGCGGTGCGAGCAGCCACGGAGGAACACGCACACCCCCCACCCCCCCCGAGGCGCCGTAAAGGGAGGAGAAACGGCGAATCAGCGGCAAAAAAACTCCTTAAAACGTCCCGGCTCTGCCGCGGCGCGGGGGGATCCGTCCGGCAGCCGGGAAGGACCCTGCGAGGCAGCCACCGGGAGGGCAGCCCGGCGGGGGAAGCCCCGCGCCTCCCGCGGCGGCGGGAGCGTCTGCTCGTCCCCCTCCCGCGGCTGGGGAGCCCGCGGGGCGGGGGGGCTGCCAGGGCCAGGGTTTGGGGAGGGGGAGGACAGGCCGGGACGGGAGGGGCCGGGGGGGGGCGCGGGTGGGGTGCGCAGGCGCGCTGCTCCGCGCCCAGGTGTCCGCGGCTCCGCCACGGAGGCAGCTGCCGGCGCCGCACGCCCCATGGCTCTGCTGGGGAGGATCGACTGGCAAGTACGTACCTCTGCACTTGTCCCGGCCCCCCCCACCCCGGGGACCCCCATACCCCCCCGGGAGCCGTCCCGCCTGAGCAGGAAGCCCTCCGCAGCCCGGCCGGGGCGGCTCTGCCACCCCCTGGCTTTGGGCTGGGGGGTGTGGGCCAGGGCGGTGTCCCAGCCCCTCTCTGCCCGGCCCAATTTCCCATTGGATTTGCCCTTGGATCTTGCCCCAAAAATACATATTTGCCCCAACCAGAAAATTGCCGCACAC
>JAVKLA010000010.1:25617366-25665064 GCA_034782735.1 Sagittarius serpentarius
CACTCCAGCGACCCCTACTCCCACCTCGGCGACCCCTTCTCCATCAACCCGCTCCACCAGCCGCCGCCGCCGCCCCCCAGCCAGCAGCAGAGCGCCTGGCCCAACCGGCAGAGCCAGGACCCGGCCAGCCTCGCCCCCCACGGCCGCCCCGGCCTCGTCCCCCACCTCTCGGCCCTGGAGAGCGGCTCCGCCGGCGGCCGCAGGGAAACGTACCGACGCTCCGAGCTCCTCCTGCCCCACGGCCACGGGCTGGACGCCTCCGCGCTGGCCGATAACCTGGGCCTGCACGACATGGCCCATCAGATGGAGGAGGTGCAGGTAAGCCCCGTGTGTCCCCGTCCGTGACTCCCCCCCGGCCCGGACTCCCCCCGGCCCACCCCGCGCAGCGTGGGAGGCGGGCGGGACAGGCGCTCCCGGGCTGGCAGAGATGCCCGAAGGCTCCGCTGCGGAGCCGGGCACCGTCCCCCTCTGCACACCCCAGCTTTACTTGCCCCATCCCCGTCCTTGGAGCGAAACCTGCCTTTTCTCCCCTTCTGCCCTGAAAATGGGGACAGGCAGGGAGGGGGTGGGTTTCCCCAGAGCCCCCGTCGCATTCCTTCTCAGCTTTTCAAGGTGCGAAACTTTCTCCCCTTTCTCTTTCCAGAATGTGGAAGATCAACACTTATTAATGCATGACCAGACAGTCATTAGAAAAGGTCAGTAAGGTGGCACTGTAGTTTACTTTCCCTTGTCAATAGTTAAAGTTTAATGACGCACCGGTGAATTGACGCCTTATTATCTTTTAAAAGGCAGATCCTTTCGGATCGGGAGGGCGCAGGAGTGTTTGTCCCACTCTCTCCCTCGCTCGATTTTTCGAACGCCATCCGAGGGAAGGTGGCGGCGGGGACTAACGCCCGGGGTGCTGAGTCCCTGCTCTTGTGTCTGGCTTTAATTGAAACTGGGACCTTGGACTGAATTTAATGCTGCCCTGGAATATGTGTGTGTGAAGTGACACGGGGCTCGTTTTGTTTTGTTTTGTCTGGTTGTTTTTTGGGGTTTTTTTTGGTTGTTGTTGCTAGCACTTGGACATGTTGGGGGTTTATCCTCCCCCCCCTTCAACTTCTTTACAAGACTTGAGAAGGGAATGAGTTTGCTGGCATAAGCCTGCTCGGCTTTACCTTAATCGAAATGGTTTTGTAGCTGAGGTTTTAAGGAAGAAGGACGTATTGACTCAATTTACAGTCATTTAAGGGTTTTTTTTTTCCCTGCTTTTGTTTTTAAACAAATTTGTGCTTTAAAAAAAAAATCAGTGGAAGTTTCCTCTGAAGACTTCAAACAAATACCTAACTGAGGAAAAGCAGAAGTGTTTGTCAGAGCGCTGATTGCTGCGTTTAGCTCATGGGAGAATAATTTCGCTGTCAGATGCACCACTGAAAATCTTTCCCCCTCCGGGGAGCGGGGCCGACCTCGGCTCTTTAACCCTTTCCGGTCGGTGCTGTGAGCCAGCAGCACACCACCGGGGGTTAACTGGGTGGATTTGCAGCGGGATGGAAAAGCTGGATCTGTGGTTTGCTCCTTGGAAAGCCTTTGTTGTCCCTATTCACCTAAAGGCTGAAGCCGTTAACGAGCAATGTTTTACTTTCAGTTCAGTTCTGGGCTGCATCCCCTCTCTCTGTTGTGCTGCCTGTTAGGAATTTGTTGGGATTAAATTCCAGAGGCAGTTTCTTAAATCCGCGTGTGCGAGGTGAAGATGAACCCCAGCAGGAGCTGGGAGGCTTTTCCCTGCCTGGCTCGGAAAGAGTTTTTGGCAGTAGCTGAAGGATGCTAATTTGGAGTCTGTAGTTGTATCGGGCTTTTTATAAGCACGGATTTGCTAACTTGCAGCATGCTGCTTTGGAGATGTGTTTTTTGTGCATTTTAAAAAAGGATTCTTAGTCGCACTCGGCAGCTCCTTGAAATGTACTTGGCAAAATACAGCTGTTCAGGAATAGCTGTGGGGACCTTTCGGGTGCAGCCGAGCCCTGTGCTGCAGATAGATGCTGGGGACGGGGGTCAGTGGTGTGAGCATCTGATGCAAAACGAAATCCTGTCTCCTGGTCTTTTTTTGTAGAAAGGAAATGCACTTGCCAGTTCCTCTTTATTTTTCCCTTTTTATAAAATACTTGCTTTCCCTCCTTCTCTCGCAGGTCCCATTTCCTTAACGAAAAACAGTGCTCTGAGTCTCCCCTGCCAAAAGGATGGATTAATTGGAGTGGTCATAAACCCCAATGAAGTATTTTGTTCGGTTCCGGGGAGACTTTCCCTCCTGAGCTCCACGTCAAAATACAAAGTGACAGTAGCAGAGGTACAGAGACGGCTCTCGCCCCCGGAGTGTCTCAACGCCTCTTTGCTAGGAGGAGTACTCAGAAGGTAGGCTGCAACTCCCCTCACAACCATCCCCATCCTGTCTGTTGTTTGTGAGTTTTCTTGTGCTTGTGTCTGTGTGTGTAAGCAGCCAGATCACCGTAACGAGGAGCTAAGAAAGCCTTTTAGGAAATTTCTGATTTTTAAGAAGCCCAACAACACTGAATCCTAATAGGGTCTGGAAATAAAACTTCTTTGCACTTCTGCTGCTTCTTGAGAAGTGCTATTAACGGCTCTGACAGCAATTCTCATTCTCTGTTTAAAGTTGGATTTTTGCCTCAAAAACGGCTCCTGGAGTTTTCTTGTTCCTGTGACAAAATGTTTCCTCATGGAATGATTTTTGGATTAAATCTCATGGTCTTGATTAATCATTACAAGGACACTTTGTGTCCTTTTTTGCATACACTTAATTCGGCTTGTGATCATTCTATAGCTGTTGGTTTCAATGGTGCAGTTTGAAACATTTTGATTTTGACCTCTGCTGTGTTTTATCCTGGCTGGTTTGTAGTACAGCATTTAAAAAGTAGGTCACTTGAAAAGAGCCTGTTTTTTATCTTCCCCCCAGTAGAACCCTATTGAATGTCAGTAACTGGAATTTCTCATCTTTAAAAAGAAGTGTTCCCTGAAGATAAATAAGGGCATTTTCCCCCCCCCTCTTTAATTACAGAGCCAAATCTAAAAATGGTGGCAGATCATTAAGGGAAAAACTGGATAAAATTGGCTTGAATCTTCCCGCTGGTAGAAGGAAAGCTGCAAATGTGACACTATTGACATCTTTGGTGGAAGGTCAGTCTTGAACATGTCTTAAAAATAAACTTTTATCCCTTGTGTACAGCTTTTTTCCTCTAGGCTGAGCATGGAAAAGGGCTAGAAAGTCAATGAATGTAATAAAGAGGTCTTGTTTATTTTAAAGTGAGCGTGATGGGGACATTGCAGCAACTAACAGCTGTGTTGCCTTTGAGGAGCTCCTCTCCCCTTCTCCCTTCGCTAAGACCTTGGCCTCAGAGCCCTGCCCGCACAAACCCAGCTAGCGCTCCTCTTCCTCACGGCTGCGTCACAGGGATGCAGTAACTCCGATGTGCCAACATATTCAAAATGCATGCTTGTCCAGTCTGTTTCTTGAGGGGGGTGAGTCGTTTTGGGTTTTGTAAGGGTGTGTGCAGGCAAGGCAAAAGGGGTGAAACTCATCCCCTTAGTGGGTTTGGTTCCTTATCGGAAAACTTTAAAAGTCTGGGGCAGCTGACTCCCAATGCCTGGCCCTACCTCAGCGGTATCCTCAGAAGCTTTTCTAATAAACAAGCATATAAAGTGAGATTTATAGCTTTTGACTTCCTGATAGGAAACTGGAGCCCCTTTAATCTGTAACATGTTATATGGACCCTCTATCAGTTAAGCTGACTTGAAGGGTGTATATATGTGTATGTGTGTGGTTATGTTTTGTGTTTCTGTTTAAAGCAGCTCCTGGTAGTGGTATAACTTAATAGGAATAGAAGCAGCAATTAAAAAGTGAAAAATGATCTAAAAATACCTTAATATTTCACTTACACATTAGCTCAAATAATAAACAGGAGTTGCTATAAAACTTTTCTTTGGAAATTGGGTTTAAGAGAGCTTATGCATGTACACATGCACACATGTACATTACAGGTAACGCAATGATCATGCCAATCCATTTTTTTTAAGCCTGATCAGATTGCCTTAATGAAAAAAAAGTGGCCTAGCTATACACCTTGCAATTTTATTTTCTATATGAAAACGCTTATTAGAAGGTATTTAGAAAATATACTAAAATGATAAACCCTTTATTATGTAAGTGGAATTTAGTTGCCAGGTTTTTTAAATGTCAGTGGACAATTTGATCTAGACTGAATTCTAGTCTTAGCTGCACACTTAATCTGGATGGAGGTAGGAGTTTTTCTAGTATAAAGGCAAGAGAATTCTTTTTTGTAGTAGCCACCATGTAGGTCTTTTTCTCTTGATGCAAACTTACAAAGAAACACTGACTATTGATTAGAAAATGGTAGTGAGTGGTATAGTGGTAACATAGCAGTGTCCCTTTCTAAAACAGGAATATACTTCAAAAAATCATGGCATTTTCCTTATTTTCCTCAATCTCCTTATAATAAATAGGTGTCACTACATTTAATAAGCACTGCCTTTTACCCACACCAGGTGAAGCTGTACATCTTGCTCGTGACTTCGGTTATGTATGTGAGACAGAGTTTCCTTCCAAAGCAGTGGCCGAATATTTAACTAGACCACACATGGGCCGCAATGAAATGGCAAACAGGAAGAACATGCTTCTTGCTGCAAAGTAAGTTTTCAGCTTGGATTTTTTTGTTGTCTTCTCTTTTTTTTTTTTTAAGATGCTTTTGTCTGACCATGAGTATCTGTGACTGTGGACAGTTTTGTACGTTTTCATGTGTAATTTTAATACGAGAGAGGAAGCAATATTTTTTTATTTGGTTTTGGTTTGAATTCAACTACAGCAGCAGTTATTTTAGTCTAAACCAATCATAACAACAACCCTGTACGATAACTCTAAAGCAGTTTGGACCAGTTCTGTTCTTTATTCTTTTAACTGTAGTAAAAACTTCAGAAAAAGCCTTATACTGGGACAGCTATATCTCTTAAGAAAAAGATGTCCCTAGGTCTGACAGGGTTGAGGACCTGGAGTGTGGCCTGGGAATATGAACCAGTGTCAGGACTGGGAGCAGGAGATGGTTTTCCCACGTCTGTGTATGTGCAGCCCAGAGGGGCATCTCCAAGGAGACTTACTGGTGGGCATGCTGGGTGCAAGGGAAGCTCTGCTGCCATGTCCTCCTAACTGCTTTTGGCAGTAGCAGTACGCAGGCTTCCCCCATGGGACTCAAGCAGTCGAGGACTGTGGATAGTCCCTTTCCATTATTATAGCTGAAGATTTTTATATTTCAGTGAAAGCCAACCTTTGGTAGATGTGAAAAGTCCCTGTACTTAACTAAATTCCTATTGCAAAGCTTGATGAACGGGGGAGGAAGGGTAGAGCAGAAGCTTTGTTGTGGCCCTTCTTCAGACACTTGTACCTGTAAATAAACCGCGTACTGAACAGGTCTCTGGTAGGAAATACCTGTGTTGAGTTACGCTTCTCTTGAACTGATGGCTGGAGTGCTTGCTGTCCCCTTCTCCCCCAGCCTTCCCAGGCTGAGGTTTAGCAAAGCCTTCAGTTCATGATGCGTTCTGGTCTGAGATGTTTTCTGGTTTGGGGTCGATGCAATTCCTTGCTTTTGAAGTCACCCGCGCTCTGCAGAGGATCTGAGAAAAACCTGCTTAAACTGCTGAGACGAGTTGGCCTGACTTTGGGCTCAGATCAGGCATGCAAAACACACTCCTCCTGTTGCTGAATTAATACATCTTTCCCTGAAAAACAGACCTTCTTTTACAACAATATCTCTTAGAAATAGTCTCTGTCTTTCCTATAGCTTGAACATTATGCTTTTTACTGAGTACTACCCTTTCCGCTCTTCAGTATTATCATTATTGTTATTGCTATTAGCGCTAATAACAATCATCTTTTGGAAGATGTTTGTGATGGAGAAATTCTGATAAAGTGATGATTCTGTTAAGATTGTTCAGCTCCTGTGAAATCCCATCAAGGGGACAGATTTAGAAGCAGCAAACAACATATGCTTGAACATCATTAACCATTCATGTTTTGCCAGGCATATGTGTTAGTGTTTGCAGGATCAGGGCCTAGGTCTCTGTAAAAGGGCATATACATATACTATGCACAACTGAATTGTGTCTCCTATGCAGCTGGTTTAGTCTTTCTAAATGACTTAACTGCAGCTGTGGAAGTTCTCATAGAAACTGGCCCTAAATTCCCACTCCCCCCTTAAAATCTAGAGCAGATGATGCAGAGCCAGCAGACACCAGAGGTGGAGAGATTATTTTGCACAGTGCGCGTGTGTTTTTGTGACATAGATATAACAGAAGGTTTATCAGAAACTAGTGCTAATAGGCTTTAAATTTAGACACTGCTGCTGCTGGAGTAATGAATTTCTGAAAACTCTTAATTCCCACAACTGCCAAATATTTGATACAGACTTTCTGCTTTGTATTTATTTATTTGCTTTTGCATAAATTCCCACTGTGGTGTAAAGTGTGATCACTGTGTCTTGCAGGCAGATTTGTAAGGAATTCACAGACCTCCTCACTCAGGACAGAACTCCTCTTGGAAACACGAGACCTAGTCCCATCTTGGACCCTGGCATCCAGGGCTGTTTGACTCACTTTAGCCTGATCACACATGGCTTTGGGAGTGCTGCCATCTGCGCTGCCATGACATCCGTCCAGAACTACCTAAATGAAGCATTAAAAATAGCAGACAAAACATACATGAACGCTGGCGACCAGAGCCCTGCAGAAACCAACAAAACCATTGATAAAATGGATAAGCACAGGAAGTAAAAGGAGAGAAACCAGACTTTAAATCTTTAAACTCTTCCTCCTAAACACGGACTGGGATCTTCTTGTTGGGGGGGGGGGGGTAACATAGAGATTTGGGGTGGGTTTTTTTGTTGGTTGTGGGGGTTTTTTTGTTGGCTTTTTTTTTTTTTTTTTGAAAGGAGGGTCAAAAAAGGAGAAAAAAAAATCCACTTATTCAGGATCTTCACTCCCCCTGGATCCATGAGACAAGTCTTTCTAAAAGCTGCAGTATCCCTTTTCTGTGGAAGCAATTACCAGAAGATAAGTACTTGGTACAAGTATATTGAAATCCTTTGCTGTAAAAGTGGTGCTATAAAGGGGTTTTGATGGAAATATACGAAGATATATTTAGATTTCTTTTCCATACCTAAGTATCTAGTGGTGACCAGCTTCATGTATAGTTTTTAAGATACAGATTTTAGATGGAAGCCTATTTGTTATCTGATACAATTTCAGGGTTTTATTCTCTCTAAGTGCAACAGTAACAATAAAGCAGTATTAAACAATGGTATATAGATTTATGTACATTAAAATTTTTTATAAACACCTGAAAACAGCAAGATTATTCTGTGGGTTGTTTTTTTGTTTTATTTTGATTTTTCTTTATTTTCAGATTACCATAGGAGAGAGTACTAAATTCCTGCTAGACTTAAAAGTTATCTGATGGCATCTGACATGCTTATTTTTATGGAAACACTCAGTCTTTTAAAAACTGCAGTAATGTTGGCTGCAGTGAATATTACCTTGATATTTTTTTAACAAGGAATAGTTCAAAAAGAAAATGCTTTTAGAAAATTCACTTTCTGTGTCTAAGGATATTGCAGCTTTATTCACATATTTATATTGTCTTGTTTTTAAATTGGGGGGTAAACTTGAAAGAATAGGCACATAACTTTTTTTTGAAAAAAAAAATATTTTTTTTTTTTTTGCCTATTAAGGCCAAAAAATATTTCCAGGGAGGCTTTATGTGTATTAAGGGAAAGCAGTGTGTTGAATGTAAATATTTATTTATGTGTAATTTAATCGGATTTGTAAATAGTGGTGAACTTTTTAATACTTTTTTTTTTTATAAATGGGTTTCAAATTTTAATTTTGGTAAGTATTTCAAAGGTAATGGGTAAGCTAAACATATCTTTAGGTTTATGCACAGGTATGTTATACAGGGTATTTAAGACTTGATTTTTTTAAATATCTCAATTCTTGCCACTGAAGATTAAATCTAATCTGAGGTGTATGTTCACAAAGCAATAATTTTGTGCATCATTCACCTAATAACTGACTAGACATGCAAAATGAGTGTGTGAGTTAGTGTGTATGTGAATAATGGAGGTTCTGAACTATCTTTACATATTTGTAAATGTTCCCAATATATTTCTGATGTATATGATAACCATATAATAAAAGTATTCTGGATAGAAGCATGGAATGTTTTGTTAACTGAGGACAGTTTTGTTTTCTTTCTATACTTCGGGAATGTGGGGCGAGTAGCACTAGAGGACGTTATGTATTGAGTCATAATTGCAGCACTTTGTTCGGATTAACAGAACAGAAATATGAAGCTGTTTGCCAGTAAAACTAATGGTTTCAATTAAACACATTATGTATCTCCAAGAATCTTTTTTTTTTTTTCCTAAGATGTCATTATCATGCTAGCTGCCTATTCAAATAGGCAGCTTAAACACAAACTGCAAGGCTTCTTCTAAATAAAAATCAATCCTACCAGCTTTGTCTTCTAGTTAATCTGACTTTATTAGTATAATCTGTCTCTAATGACAAATATTTGCAAAATCCTGGCATGTGAAATTTGATAGGTCTCCCATCTGGTTTCAGCCCAGTTTTACCAATTTGAGGATGTTGATAGCATTTTGCAGAAAGTCCCCAAAGTACTTTGTGTGGTAGTAGTAAGGCAGGATCTGAGGCTTTCAGTGGCATTCAGTGTCTCTGAGGCAAAATAGCCAAACAAACCTTCCTGAAGAGAAACTTTTTTTTTTCAGTGCTATCTGAAAAAGGAGCGACATGAACCTGGGCCTTGGCCTGTCCTTGGCATTTCAACACCTGATCAATCTGTCAGGCGTGTGGCTAGGGCAAACATTACGAATGGTGACACTGGACATGATGGCAAGTAAGAATTTGGTTCACATTGTGGCAGTGTGTTTCTTTCACAGATGTGGAGAAGAGGTGATATGTACAATTTCTGAATACTTTGTTTATAAATTCTTTTTATGTTCTCACTATTTTTCCTCTAAAGGGTAAAGGCAAACTACTGAAGATGTGCAGGGAGAAGAAAGGAAAGGGAAGCTCAAAGAAATGAATGAATGTATCAGTGGTGAGCTGGGAGAAAGCTGTTTTTTGAGTTGCAGTCCAGTTCCCTCCTCTCCTAAAGAGGGGTGAAATTCTGGTCTTTGCATTTGTTAGACTCGTAGCATTTGAGAAACAAGCATTTTGGCCCATCCGTATATACATGCACAGCCAGGACACGTGATGACTAACAGAACTTTTAAAAAATACAAACGATACCATTCTGAAAATATTAATTTTATTGATCATATATACACACAAATATGCTAGGTATGGTAAGAGCTTGTTTAGAGAATCTGATGCTAGAGTTCTGGGGTTTTCTTCTGTTTCTGCTGCTGGACTGCTTATACAGCATATATAGTAAGATATTTTAGCTACCAGACAATGGAATCTTGCTTTTTATTAATGCACAAAACCAGGCTCTGAAATAATTGCCCCTTGGGATAGGAAATAAGGATGTTTCCATTTATTCCTGCATGCACTCAAGCAAAGCCAGTCAATTGTCTAATGTACTGACTCGGGTTCTATTTATATGTTTGGAACATTAGAAATGTTGAGTTTCCATTACCTTAATGCTTTTCCCTTACTGTATGTTTTAGATGGTACGTTATTTTGAGGCTCAACTACCTTATAAGCTGTGCCAGTAATACGAAACGAGCAATGTCTTCTGCTCCATTCACTGAAGAGAACAGTTAAACTCTGACCTGAACTTGTCTGTCATCCAAAATTATTAATCTTAAGGAAAATGTAATAGGTTAGTAACTTCTTGGGAAATATAAAAAGCACAGAGTTATCTGAACATACAGGAAGGTATTTATTTGCTTTTTCCTGATCCTCAAAATTTCTTGCTTTTTACTGTTTTTACATAGGCTATTCCATGGGCTGGCTAGAAGAAAAAGTAGTTCTAATGTAAGACTCCTGAAGTTCCACTTTTTGTTTCCTTTGAAAATGGAATATTCAAATGACTGTCCAATCTTGTCCCTTGCCCTTCTCCCAGAAAAATAATGGTTTGGCCTTTATATAAAGGGAAATTACTTTAAACTATTAGGATTTAAAAGTGACATTTCTGAAGTTGAAATGGACCATTTTAAGTGTTGCCCTTCTGCAAAAGTGTGAGTTGATACATACTCACAAAATAGATGAATTCATGTCGCTCGGTGTAAAAACAGCTTGTGGAAAAAGAAAATATTTCAGCCATCTCTCGCTTGGCCATCAGCATCAGCTAGGCAGTGGAGGGTGCTGGGGTCTTCCCAGGCAGTGCTGGAGCCATGGCAGGCAGCAACGCTGCTTCCTTCCACCTGCGGCAGCTGACGGCCTGACCTTTGCCACCCCATCACCTTACAGGCACCCTGATTGTTACAGATTATTAATTGCAAACCCAATGATTATTCGAGACACTGGCTCATGAAATCATCTGACTTCATGGCAGTGCTGCTTTTAGTTTAAATTTTTTTTTTTCTAGTGTTCACAGCTTCAGAGAGAAATAATGACGCAAAACTAGTAATATACAAGAAAACAAGGAAAAAGAATGTATTTGTCTTAATTAAGAATTAATTTAGTAACTGATTTCAGTTACCTTCATTTTTGACTCTCAGTTTTTGCTTTACCCTTCACTTGTTTCACTGTTACTTACAAATAGTTCATCTTACCCGTCTCTTGGCTACAGCCCTACTGCTGTCTTTTCCTCTGCTCCCTCAGATTTTTGCAATATGAATAAACCCAGCCATGCATCTTGAAATGGGTCTAACTTGCTGTGATAGCCTGCTGTGCTTATTTATTGTAGCCCTTTCTTCTCTATTTTTTTCCCACGTGATGTTTATGTACATCCTTGTAGTTATTTTGGCCTAATGGTGTGCAGCCTCAGTCCTGGCAGTGGGCTTCAGCTGCCTTCTGGGACAAGTTCTGCCATAAGAGCTTGATTTTTTTTTTTAAAGTCTTTTTTTATATTTTTTTTTGTTAAAAGTTAATTTTATATATTTTTTTAAAGTTAATTTTTTTTTTTTAAAGAAAAAAAAATAGGGTGCTGTTAAGATTTTGTCCCAGAACTGTTTCTTCACTAAAAGAACACTATGAGGTTAGGGACAACGATGCTTCCCTCTCCAAAGTATAACATGTTTCTGTTCATTGATATTTGCACGGGGACCCTGGAGCCAGTTCTGCCAAGCGCTCTGGGGTCCTCTTGGGATTGTTACCCAAGGCTTGGTGGTGAGCCACAGGAAATGCGTATGGAACCATGCAAATGAGAATTTGTTCCTAAACCCTGGCCACAGCCAGATACACCGTGTCTTTGCAAAATCTGTGCGTTATCCAAACCAGTTGTAGTCTGTCATAACATTTCTATGGTGTCTGGCTATTGCTGCTGCCTATTGCCTAACGTCACATTATCCGCGGAGCTGTATGGGTGACAGTCTCTGTAGAAATTACACGGGGCCTACACTAGAACTATATTTTTAACAAATCATTAAATCCTGTTCTGTATCATTTGCTGCCTTCTCCCTCTTTCATTTGCACTTTCATATGGTTACATAAATAAGCTTTCTCCCAGTTTCAGATGCCGTTTTGCATTCATTGGGTGTTCTTGCATGTCTTGCAAGGATGTTCCAGCTGGTTTCCATGGGCCACTGTTGTGTAAGGGCTGGCCACAAATATTCCATTTTTCCTGTCTTTTGGTTAACAGCCCTTTTTACCTGGTCCTTGTGAAGGCCTTGCGCACAGGTGACTACTATTTCATGACATGTTCTTTGAATATTCCATTCGATCTACGGTTTTAACCATAATTTAAAATTAAAGACATGTAGTTGTACAGACACTTGCTCTCTCTGCCATGAAACTCAGCACTTGTTTATTAATATAGCAGCAAGTTCGGAGATATACAATGAACATAATAACTGAAGTCATCTTTTATGTGAGCTTTAGAGCTTGTATTTCCAGGTCAATTGGCATAAAACTGAGGGAGAAGTAGCAGTTTAAACTAAGGATCTGAAAGGTAGTGATTTTCAGCTGATCATGGCAATAAAAAAATGATTTCTGGTTAATTGAAAGAGTTCTTCAGTAACAACAGAAAGTGGTCTAAAATGATGCCAGCTCCCTTGTTACAAGACAGGGATGCTAAAGCAGAGAGAAGGGAAAATATTTGATTGTAGCCCTCTGGCAGGATGGTGCCTATCTCGGAGCAGAAACCACTTCTGCCACATCCTCATCCTGTCCTTGGCATCACATCAACTCCGTAGAGAAAGGAAAAAAACCCATCCAAACCACCTGAACAGTGCAGGTTTTGAGGGGTGTCGAGTGAAGTGCGTTATTTTGCCTTTGTAAGGTGGTGAGATGCCCTTTACTTTGTGTCAGGCTGTTGCACCTCTGCTTGTTCATGGAAGACGACAGACCTGAAAAAGCTGCAAAGGGCAAAGGAAAAGACCTGCAGCCATGAGACCTGCTGCCAGGGCCGCAGCTGTGGGTTCGTCCTGCACCGAGTCTGCTGGAGGACAGAGGGGCAGAGGCAGACCACTGCCCATGCCTTGGTGCAGTCTGGCAGCTGGATGATGCTGGAGCTGAGCTGGGTGCTGGACTGTGAGCTGGAGCAGCTGGGATGGAGGCACAGGTGTTTTTGGCTGTGCAAGAGAAACAGTAATTAACCTCCAGCAGAGGGGCAGGGCAGGTACTCGGGACCAGTAATTTTCTCCAACTCTTGCAGCAAAATTTACCTGAGCTCATTTGTCAAGCTTTGAATCCTTAAATCTATAACTCTAATTAATTAAGAATCTCTAATTACCCCCAAACTGTGCTCTATATTTAAGGCTAAGGTGTGGTGAAATCCAGAGAAAACATGAGAGAAGCTGGAGGCCGTTCAGAGCTGGAGATGCCAGGAAATAGTGCATTTTCCGAGATCAAGGGGCACGTAGGTGCAAAGGAAGCCAGATGTCTCAATGTGTCAGTAAGGGCAGGGCCTAAACTGCCAGACGCCACTGTCCAATATTTAGACATCTATCCCTGTGTGTCCTAAGAAAGCAATGACCACCAGACATCTCAGCAGGGGGTTCTTACACTTGAGACCCAACACCAAGCTACCTTTGGCTTTTAAGCCCAGATCTGGGTATTTTCTATACAAGAAGCACATTGGATGAGGCTCTGGTTCTTTACAACCTTGAACAAGAAGCCCCAGTGGGGATAGTATCTGAAACATCAGTGCAGGCGGGTCCTGGCCCTGCCCTCATAAGAGGAAAAAGCCCTTTCACACTGTAAGTGTTGTTATATTAAGTTAAAAATTTATAGCTTTTAACTAGGCTGTAACCAGTTAATGTGACTCAGGCAAAGATGTAACGTGGACAGAGGGACTACTTAGAGCTGCCGGTTTTGCCTTACTGCGCGGGTTCCTGTTTTGCGGACCTCACATGCAAGTTCCTAGAAGCCCAGGCTAAAGCACGTTTAGGAATTAGGCTATGAGGTCATCTGATTAAGTGAGGGGGATCAGCTGGGATTTGGGCTGATTGACTGCAGCAGTGCAGCAGACTTATGCCTGAAACGCTTCTTTCTGAGTGTGGTTGGGCTGTAGCTCCTTCCCTGGGACTTGCTAGCACCGTCGTTTCAGCAAAGGTAAGGCTTCCCCTTCGTCTGCTCTGGGTGTCCGGTAACCGCGTGTACAGCGGCTGCAGTCAGGGTACATCTGCATGTGTATGAGGTCGTTGTGAAGATGTTAAAGGAGGAGAAAAATTATGCATGCTTCAGTGTAAGCGGTAGGGTCTCCCCTTCAGAGCCTTAAGTACTGTTTTCTAGTTCCAATAGTAGGAAATCTTTGTATTGTCTGGCAAATAAACGCCCGCACTTAGTGGCTTTGTCTGGGAGAAGATAAAAGTTGATAAGATCCTGGTAAGGCTGTTGTGAAGCGCTCCTGTTAACTTCCCTGCGGAGGGTGCTCGTAGGGATTCACTTCAGAAAAACTGCTAGACTGGGGAAGGGTTCGGAGTGATCAGTGATCCTTGTTAACGTTTGAGGTAAAAACGATCTCTGCCTGCTATTCTTCAGGACTCGTGTGATTGCGGTGTTAAAAAGCAACATAAGTGTAGTTAAATCAATCCTTTTTTTTTCATATTTGCTGGCAAGGTGTGGCATAGCAAATTGCATCAGAAAGGTAAAGATGAGAATGAGTCGTTGGGTGCTAGCTAAACAGGTGAGAGAAACGTGTTAAATCAATGACGGGATTTTCTTTCCACTCGCTTTTCTTACGTAGCTTGAGACACAAGAGGAGAAAAAGAAAAAAAAAAAAAACAAACAAGGCACGATCAAGTGCTCGAAGCACTCCGAACAGCACTGTTTGCCTGGGTTGGTCAGGAGAAGGCACGCCACCTCCCTTGCCACTTTCTTGAAAACCTCTAGGTTTTCACCTTGGAAGCTCTCTGTCCTCTGAGCTGTGATGCGCAGGCAGTGCTGGGTGTGGGGATGCTCCGAAGCCCCTGCACGTGGGGACCGGGGCTCTACCTCACCTCCGCGTGTGCCGCCGCCAGTGGGCCGTGCGGAGGCACCCCGCGGGTGCTGACTCACCGCGGCGGGGGCCACCTCCTGCCTCGCTGCCCGGCTCTCGGCAGCGCCTGGCTCGCTCCGGAGGTCTCGCAGCCAGCACCGAGCAGGCCCCGTCCTGTCGGGGCTGCGAGATCTAACGAGATCACAGCTGGGGCCAGGGGTGATATGGCCGCAGGCCATCCCCTTACATAAAACCCATAAATTTGCGTAATGTGTTTTACAAGATTAAAACTGAGGAAATTTTTTTTTTAGTTCCTGCATAAAAGGGAAGAAAATAGGTGAAAGAGCTTTACAAAAATGGGATATCGGAAACCTGTGGCTTCCAAAATGACGGTGTTGGTAACTAGGTTTGAAACGACTTCAGGGGGTGACTGTCTAATTTGGAAATCTGTCATAGTGTACTTGGGGAAAACAACAACAACCCAGAGGTAGGGTCATAACCAGAAAGAGAATGTTGGACTAGTGATGGGGAAACTCATCCCTTTTAAAGGAGCTGTTTCTCCAAACCTGTTGGATGCTGCACGTAGGAGAAAACCCTCCTTCCGCAGCAGGGCTGTGGCGTGGAGAGGGTTGCCAAAACTTGTCGAGTCACAAAACCAAGGCGTTCTTACATTGTTTAATTACAGCGGGTGACTTGGATGCTAATGCAGAGGTCAGTAAATTGCCTATGATCTCCAGAAAAGCACCTTAGTTGTAGACTTGGCCAGTGCTGGCTCGCTGGGAGTGAGTGGATTTCGTGCAAAGGCCACTGTGTGGGTCAGGCTGCTGCTGACTTGTTGCTCAGCTGTATGTGCCTCCTGTGCTGGGCTTACTGCTTCCCAGAGGGGCTAATCCCGCACAAGTTCTTTAACGGAAAAATATGTGGAGGTGAGGGGAGAGAAAAATTCCAGGAAATGGCAAAGCTTGGATGTTGTCTCTGCTGTGATGCATTAGGAAATGCTGGCTGGTGCTTGTGAAAGTCTCTTAAATACCCCAGAGTGTAGCTATGGCCATGGACCTCATTAGCTACAGCTGCTGCATAAGAAAAAAAGAGCAGAGAAATTCTCTACTTTGGGGAGGGCAGAAGGCAAAAAATGTCCCTGCTGGCTGGATGTAAATGTGGGCTTGGAAATTCAGTCCTCCGCTCCCCTAAAAGTGTGAAACTTGAGGGCACATGGGGCGTCTGGGCTGCGGTAGGGCAGGTGCCTAGCTCCCTCGCTGGGAATGGGGTGGCCAGGCTGGGCAGCAGAGCTGGCTGGAAGTCATTTTCAGCTGTTGCTTAAGGAAATGGCTATGATGATAATAGCTGGTTTAACTGAACCAACCAAACTGCTTCCAGCACGGCCCTGTACTTGTAGGTGATGAAGAGACTTGAATGAGAGGCCGTATTGGATTTCCTGAGAGGCTTTGTTTTAGCACCGCTTGGCTTACTAATCCTTTGCTCAACCACTCCCTGCAGGACTCCCAAAGTCGTGGTCTTCAGCTTTTCCCCAGGACTTGGCAATGGTGTCCACAGCTATGCCCGTGTACCTGGTTATATTCATCTGTTTGTGCAGAGGGAAAGCAGTGGCAGCTGCTTGCTGTGGATGCAGGAGATGTAAATGTGTGTTGTTACAGTGAGCTACATCTGAAGAATCTGTGGTCAGATCAGGCACATATTTAGGGCCCCTAACTGTTACTGAAATAAATAGCAGTGAAATACCTAAGCACTTTGCTGATCAGGAAGATGGTTCTAAAAAGGCAAACAGCTCCTTGGCACAGGAGAGCTGAAAGGTGTGAATGGGCCTGTGCTGTGGTCCTGGGGTGAAAATGCCATGGACAGGAAATCTATACTGTCACCAGGGCCAATATGAAGTGGTTGTACAAGCAACTGGACGTGTGTCTGGTGAAAAACTTTAACTGTTAAAAAAATTTTATTATGTTTCTTCTCATTCCCCCTCCCCTTTCACATCTCTTATGAAATAAGCCTCAAAATTACTAGTCGGGGAGTGGGAAATCTCCTGCCTTGTACCAGGGTGCAAACTTAAAAGTAGGAGGAAAAGGAAATAAGCAAACGTGTTGAAAGAGAGGATGGTATAGAGGAATAGTTCCATGCCTGTGCTAATATGGCTCTTTTAACTTGCAACACTCTCTCTCTCTCTCTATTTTTCTGCTTCTTTCCTCCCATTCTTCCCTGGGGTTTATATCCCTGCCTTTTATAGTGTATCCCTGCACGGATCCAGGGTGAGCTGTGTGATTGTGCTGCTGTTATCGGGACAACGCAAGAAAAGCTGATTCTTCTTCTTGTTCCTACATGCAGTTCCCTGAACCCTAAATATGGCTTGGTTCAGTGTGTGTTTAGGGGTGTCAACACACATTCCACTCAAAGGTGGAAATGGTTATTAAATGATGTGCTGGAGCTGGGATGTTATGGAATATCCTCTCTTGGGAGCTTAATGAGCCCCATGACAATAACGAGTCAAGCAAACCAGTCTGTGCTGCTGGATGTGAGCTGATTCCTGGAGCTGGTGATTTGATGTCTGGCTGCTGTAAATCTCTTTTTAGTTGACTTTTGTGTCCTGTACTTATTTCTGAGGTTTGAAAGACCGTCATATGCAGGCAACTTTGGGACCAGTGTCTCAAGTACTCTGTAGACAACAGAAGTTGTGGTTCCCAGCTTATCTAAAAGTGCAGTTTGAAGGAAAGACGGTTCTTGTGTCTGAGGAAGAAACCTGAAAACTTATGAAGCCTGAACTGGGCAAATAATGGAAATAACTAAACTTCTTTCTCTCCTTTTGTTTTTAACTACTGTGAAAGGAGAGTGTTCCCTCTGGCATGTGTTGACACCTTTCCCTTGTATTGTAAAGGTTAGCTAAAGAATGTACACCCTTCTCAAAAATACATACCTAAAAAAACCTTGAGGCCCAGGCTCTTTCTTCCATCAGGGTTAAAATCCAGAGCCACCAGGCAGGTAGGAAATTGCATCCCTGGGGAGGCAAGAAGCTGAGGGTAAAATGCACAACTGTTCTTCCAGGCTGTGCCAACTGCAGCCTTGCCACAGTGGGGCTGTTGCAGGACCTGCCAAGGGGAGGCTTCCACAGTGTTTTCCAGCGCAAGGAGCATGTGAGCATTTATGGTGAGTCACTGCTGCGCTAAAATACAGCCTAGTGATGCCGCTGGGTTGAACCATTTTGTAAGCCTCTGTAGCATAGAGGTTATTCTTCCTGTTACTTCTCTTGGCAGCACTAACTTGTTGTGACAGTGATGTTGCTGGCTGCTGCTATTAATCCAGCCTTCTTGGAGATGCAGAAATCATGCTGTATCTGGGGCGAGATGCACAGTCAGATTAATTCCTGCTCTGTAGTTAGCTGTTCCGAGTCATGTCAAAATACGATAGCCCTTGTGTGCAAGGGTTCCAGACTGGGGAGGGATGTGACTGGGAGCCCCTTTTCCGTAGCATTCCAGTGCTGGACCACATCACCTTATTATACAAGAGGGTCACTTGTCTCCGTACACCTCTGATTTTTCCATGCAGTCATGCATTTCTGATCCATGCTTCAACTTCCTGCCTTATCTGTGCAGCCCTTGCCATCTCTGCAGATTTACCAAAGCACAGCTTCTCATCTTCAGAGACGTGTGCTGGGTAAAATGCTGGCTTTCTTGGGGTGCTTTGTGTTAAGGGGTAGAAAGAACCAGTCAGAAGCTCATGCCTTGTTCTTGCTCTCTCAGTAAAGGTGGAACTGGGGCACTCTGCTCTCTGAACCATACCCCTCCATGCTCTGCCCTCGGCTGAATTTCAGTCCCTGCCTTTGTTGGGAGAAAGTGGCCATATGTGCAGCGGGCAGGTGTCCTGCCTTCTCTCCTTGAAGCACCGGTGGAGTTTCTCATGTGCCATGACAGGGAGCTCATTAACAATGGCCCTGCGTGAGGTCTGTGGGTGAGGGGTGTGGGCTGCCGTGCACAGATTGCTTCGCATACGATTATTTCCACACACTCCCCATCAAAACAGCCGCTCTTTCCACATGAGCTCCTCTTCCAGCTCTCGGCACCAACGGTGGTCGGGATGGGTGCGGGGAGACTCTCCTGTTTCAAGTGTGCGCGTATATAGAGCTGCGTAGGTGCAGTCTGGCCCTGTTAGAGCAAAGAGTGGGGAAGAAGTTTTGATAGGTTTTGGTTATAATTTCCCTTTCGGTTTGAGAGATTCCCTCATTGGAGTGACCCAGGCTTCCTTCTCAAAGTCTTTATTTCACTTCTTGTAGGGAGCGTCTGTGCCCAGGTGCTGGTGGTGGGGCTGCAGGGGCCTCTGTGAGGAGAGGTGAGGAGGTGCCCTGTGCCAGTTCCAGCTGGTTCCGGCTGGTTCCTCAATGGCACCACAGCTGAGCCTGTCAGTGGTGCTGCAGGGTCCCTGTGAAAAGAGGTGTAAGAAAGGGCAAAATGCTGCCTGGGAGTGAGGGGGGGAAAGTGTGAGAAATAGCCCTGCCATCCCCGAGGAGGCACTCAGGGTGCTGGAGCAGAGATCTCCTGGGGCCCATGGAGGACTCGGGCTGGAGCAGGGGAGAAGTGAGGGGGAAGGAGCTGCAGAGAGGAACCCGTGTTCCCCATGTCCTCCCTTCAGCGTGGGGTGGTGGGTGGGAGGTAGAGGAGTTGGAAATGGAGTGAGGTTGAGCCTGGGAAGAAGCGAGGAATGAGGTGGTGTTTTAATTTTGTCTTTGTTTCTCACCATCCAGATTCTTGAACTGGCAATACATTAAATCAGTTTTCCCCAAATCAAGTCTGTTTTGCTTGTGACAGTAACTGACCCATGAGCTTCTTCATCTTATTTCCTCTCCTGTTGAGGAGTGGGGTGAGAGAGCAGCTGGGTGGGTGGCTGGCTGCAGTCCAAGGTCAATCCACCACACTGGCACAACAGTTTTCACCCAGCACTTATGCTATATCCTTGATTCTGTTTATCAAAAACTTTCCTTCTTAGTTGTAAACCTGATCCGCACGGACCTAATTCAGCAGAAACCCACCAGATCAATTCCTCAGTCAGCAGGGAGTATCACAGCTGAAATGGGCCAGGTTTCAGGCTCTGGATTCCCTGGGCTATAAGGATTACAAAGGCTTGTTGTAATCTCCTACAGCGTAACTACAGATTTTCCTCAAAATTGTGAGCAACATACTTAAAAATTTTAGTAATAGCTAAAATTCTGTGCTTAAAAATATTAACGTTGACTAGGGCTTGTGTGTGTGCTTATGATGGCTCCATATGCAACTGCAAAAAACTGTGCAACGAATGCACACTGCGCTCACAGCTCTGCATGCGCAGGTCTGAATACTTGTATTCATTCCTAAGATGTGCATAAAACTCCTTCCCCTTCGCTTGGTTTTACTGTAACTGACAAAGCTGCCTGACTCGAGCAGTTCTGAGAAGCATTTCAGAAATCTAATGCTTAAGATTTCACTGTGGATTTTTGGCTTCAAAGTGATTTTGTTATGTCCCCAGAGCCTGGTTAAATCCTTAGTTATAATGATTGCACACTGAAGGGTGCTGTTACATAGAAATGCTGTCCCATAATGGCTTCGTTGCTGTGGAAAATCCGATGTTATTTGGTCATTCGCTATGAGTTCCCTAAGCCATCAAGACATTTGCCTCAAGGCTACAAACACAAAGCTACAGGCAAAACCCTCTGGACATAATGAGTGGGCATTTATGCAGAACTAAAAACTGGAACAGCTGAGCAGTAGATCTATGAATAGCAAGCATGCCTCTGAGCACAAAAGACATCATTCTGGAATAAAGGGGTTTATAATGGTTCTGACATCTTGTATGTCAAGATCATGCTACGTTGTTGTAACTTTTTTTTTTATGTTTGTTTGTTTGAACCACGTTCCTTAAGTAAGGTTTGAGTAATTAAAGGATGTGAAGGAAACCCTATAGCTTTGGTAAGAACAAAAATTGGGTAACTGACACTTTTGGCAAGATACATCATTTTGATTATGCTTGCTAGGGAACAAGCTTATTGCTCCTGTGCTGTTAGTATCCCCAGTTCCACCCCTCAGGATTTCTTAGGGGTTTCTCTTGTATCAGCAGCTCTAAAAGGCTTGAATCTAATGTTAGCTGAGAAGTGTCTTCTGATGGAAACACGAAGGTTGGACTAACCATAAACTACAGGGTTAGGCAGTCCAGCAACACAAAGGAGGGTAATAAAATTCAGAGTTATTTGGATCAACAGGGAGCTGGAGGAGCTTAATGTTGAGAAATGTACTGCAGCGAGGTTGCAAGCCTTTGCAAATCATCTATAGGCACTTCTAACTACAAGGCAAGAACAAGATGGAGAGGGATGTACGGCTCTTCCACCAGGAGCATAATGAAAACCCAGAGTAGAAATTGGAGCTGGAGTTGGAATACAGAAATAGCCTACAGGAAAAACGGCAGGGGAAAGGGAATGTAAGAATACACCAGGATGATAAATTCATGTTCTATGTGTCTGCATCCACATGTATCTGATCAGTTTTTGAGACACTTGATTTCTGAGATGGTGTGGGGGTTTCTTTTGGCTTATTTTCCAGCCCTTGTGCCAACATGTTGTAGGACTGGGGGAGGGGCTGAGGAGCCCTTTGTGACTGGGAAAATGTACAAGTTTAAACATGTTTTGCGATTCTTGCAAAGTAGTTTGGGCCTTGCAAAACCATCAGTTGTAGAGATGAGCAAAGCCCTAGTATCGTGAAGTTCCTACAGGGAAATGTGGCAAAGGGATTAGGTGCTGATCTCTGACCTGAGAAGATGTGATGAATGTCTAAGCTGCAGATTGTAATGCAGAACAGAGATACCCAAGCTGGTTGTAACTAGCTTATTTGGCAGGATGACATAGCTCTGCACTTTGGGGTAGGGGAAGCAAATTTCCCTTCCACCAGCAGAGTAAGTTAACCCATGCAGAGATCAATGCTAGACTGTCCAGAAAGTATCTTGGCAGAAAACTGTAGCCTACAATACAGCTGTGCACCTCATTTCCTCGTGTCCAAATGTCTTGCCACAAGCACATTATTTCTTCTCTTGGCATGTACCCTTCTTATCCTTGAAAACAAAGCATCATGCCTATTTTGCATGCTCACCCTGAAGAGAGAGAAACTGAACTGCAAGATGCTCAGATATGGAAGCATGTTACTTAGGTTGCTTAGAAAGGCAAAGGGATTAATTTCATTATCCCTCCATCTTCTTCCTCACAGCTATTCGTGTCAGCTTTTCCTGCCTGGGAACAGACTCCTGAGGCCCTGTTGGGAGAATGACAGCTCTGCCCTGCTGGTAAGTGATGGCTCTGTAGTCACTCTTGAGAGACTAACTGATAGAGCAGCATGGAAGAACAGGAATGAAACTGTTCCCTTTATAAAATGCTAAGTTAAGACCAAGGATTTCAGCTTGGTCAGAGTGATATTGGCTGCAGTTGTATGAAGGCAAGGCTGCGTTGGAAATGTGACCCTGGTGTGTACTGCAGTGAATGGTCCTGCCATACCAAGTATGGCAGTCTGGTCATGGAGTCAGACTCTTGTTTTGCTGCATGTGTGCCAATTGTATTTCAGGCAAAGATTTTAACTCTTTCCCTGGAAAGCATTTTCTACTGTTGCATATATTAGTAGCATCTCTCTCTGTCTCTCTGTGACTGAGTGTTTGCCAGAGAAGGGATGATTTGGAAAAGAGGGATCTTGGCTGAAAATCTACTTCAGTTATTTGGATGTTCAGTCGTTTGTTTGACTGGAGATGTGTATTTTTGGCTGTTGAGCGTATATCCAGTTATAAAGGGAAAATAGGGCATTAAAATACATGTATTTTTGTGTATCAGCAAGTGAATGTTAAAACGAGATGCATGGTGATAGCAAAGCTAGAAAGACCGAGACTTGTGCATGCCAGAGGTCTTTCTTCCTCCACCATCAGTCTCCTAGCACACAAAAGAGACAGAGAGGCTGGTAGTCATCTCCTGCTGCGGCGGGTGTATGTTGTCCATCACTAGAGGCCCCTCAAAAGCAACTGAAGAAAACGCATAAGCAAGAGTAAGTCCCTTCAGGTTCGTGAACAGAGAAGAGAGACTGTAGTCTGGTCTCTGATCCCACATCTTCACCAGGTTTCTCTTGACTTCCTGAGACCCGACTCTGCTTTTACCCCTTCAAGCTGGTTTACGTGTGGGTGCCCCTAGAAGCTGCTATCTCCATTGCTTGGAAGGGTACAAGAGTTACTCCTTTCTCATATAGTGAAACTCTTCTAAGCAGTCAAAGAATTCTCCTGTTCACAAAACATCTCCTTTATCAACTGTCTTGTGTACAAACTGCATAATAACAATGTAGCTTGAACAGCACTGCAAGCTTATTTGCTTTGTGATTTGTGGTCGGATCGTTGCATTTCAGTGTTTACCGATGAAGGGAAATTACTAACAAGACACTGGTATTTACATTAATTGTGGCTTTGGGGAGATAGTCCAAAGAAAATTATGTTAAAGCCAGTTATTATGTGTCTCCCTAACAATTAGAATGAAACCCAAAGTTTATAAAACAAAAGCTGATCTCAAACAGATTTTAGCTGCTACTTCATATCTTCCCTTTCTAGAGGTTGTGGGGGGGAAAAAAGGTTTTATTTCCCGTCATTTTTTTTTTCTTGTTTCTCCTTTCTTTCATCCACCTTCTAAAAACAGTGTAAAGAACATGGCTTGAAAGATAGCATGTATGCTACTGCAAGAGAAGCTCCTTATTTATACTGAGCAGGATCTTGGCTTCCAAGGAGGCCAAGCGGAGTGGGTTGGTTTTCACGTCTGACACATACTAACTAAATGGCAGGGTTTCCTCAGTTAAAGCCATTGATTTTCTTTGGTTTTGTTTCACCTCTATGCAGTCTTGTGCAGCTCTGTAGGTTAAACAGAGGTCTCACTCCAAAATCTTAATGCCCTCCAAGCAACTTTCATGTATGTCCCACTAGTCTTGTGAGTGTCCTAAGACTATACTTGCAGTTTGAACTATTTCTGGATACTAATTCAATGCTTTTTACAATGTTAGATATAGGATGAGAAGTAATTTAAGGTTTTAGGATGACTCACTTGTCAGCATAGCAGATCCAAGAAGCACACACAGATGTGAGATTTAAATTCTCTTTTGGCATAGAACTCTGCCAGGCCTCTTCATGCGATAAGCCACAAACTATGCCCAATGGAGACTAGTAACGCCCTCCTTTTTTTAGCTTCAACTAATGAGGTAGCTTCTGACTTCACAGATGAGCAGGGATTCATACGCTTTGTTCTTTCGCTAGATGTTGGTGCTGTTTGTACATCTCCACTAATAGTGGGATTTGTCTTATCAAACTCTAGATGTCCAACCCGAGCTTCTTGTGGAGGCTCCGTTCGTAGTGGAGAAATACAGGTGCTTCTGAAGTATGATTCATCTGACTTGTGGTCAATGTCTATTTTAGGGACGTGCTTAAAGTAAGGTGAAATTAAGTCCTTCCTCAAAAATCCTTCTGTCAGAAGAGGGGTTTTGGATGCTGTGGGGAGGCAGTCTGGGCTCCCTTTCCCTGGATGACCCCGTTACCAGACTTTACCCTTGCATCACTCCACAAGTCCTCAGGATATCCGTGCTCAGGAATGTGTGTTCTGGCACATGCCTGCACGGGGCGGGCACATAGACATGTTCACGCTGACTTTGCTTTGGGGTTATTCTGCTCACCCCTCTGCTCATCAGAATCAAAGTGGACAGCACTGTTTGATATGTCTGGCCACCAAAAGGCTGCAGACTAAAAGTGTAACTGGTTTTAATTATGAAGTCATAATTTAGGCCTTCATGTTTATAGGATAATTGTTTCTTTTTAATATAATTTAAAATTTGCAATACAAGAAACAGGCCTGAACCTGTGGATGGAGTACTAGAAACTAAGATGATTAAGGTCTCTTAATTGATTTCATATAAACAGGTGTGACTGAATTCATCAGAAGAAGGTTAAGACTAAATATATTCTGCTAATTATGCAAAAATTGCCACAGTGCATGCTTAGTTGAGCAATTGCCTTCCCTTTGCAAGTGGGATCACTCCTCAACTGTATGGCAAATGGGAAAATTGACATTTCTGAAGCAAATGAACTAACCTGTCATACATTGTGTTTTATTTTGAAAACTTTTTGCTTGTAAATATGTTGGCAGTGGTAGATTTGGCAACAGGACATGGGAATGTCCCCTGTGTGCTGTACTGTGATGGGTGGTGTGGGAGGACAGGTGTCAAAGCAAGGCTGTGTAATTTTCTAAACTTCAGGAATCTGCATGGATAAAAACCTGTTTTGGAGAACTGAGGAGTTTAAAACACTTGCTACTTGCTGTTGATGTTTCTTTATGTGACGTCTTAAATTTTTTCTTGTTTAAACTTAACTCTAGGCTTTGGAAATGCAGAGCATGGACAATGCAGCAGTACACAGGACACCTTTTGTCTTGTGTTTCAAGATAGTGAGTGGAGTAAACTGCTTGTGCAGCTGACAAACATGCTTATTTGTTCTGCTTACTCTGCACTTTTTACCATCTATCTTCCTAATCTTGCATCTCGAGTGAACGAGAAAGAATTGACGATGTTGGCTGTAGCTGTAGAAAGGACAAAAGTTCTGCTTTTCAGATGTCCATCTCAAAGACCACCTAGGTGTGATATTAAATTGCGTGACAAGATACAAGTAACACAGCACAGCATCATGAAGGCCCTGCAGTTACTCAGTGGTGCTCCTAACAAAACCATTTGCTGATGAAATAGTTCTTTGAGTCTCCAAATTGAAGGATGACTAATATTTAAGGTGTGCTTTCAGAGGCAAAGATGCACATAGACGGTGATCTAAAATTAGTTTAGTTGCTTAAATCAGTGTTTGGTACTAGCAAAGGTATTGTTTGTAACATTGAAAATTAATCTAGAAAATCATATCCTACCTGTATTACTGTTTTTTTAAGTATGAGACCCAAATGCAGACTTAAATCAACGAGCAGCGACTGATGACTTAGTAGCACTCTTACCTTGTGTTTTACTCAAGTTAAAGTGAGTAACTACCAGCTAATAAGGAATAAAATGTTAATAGTTATGTGCTATATTTAAAACAAACAAACTCCCTTAATTGCATCTCTAGAGAACACTTGAAAAACATCTTCGAAGTGCGCATGCGGAGTTTTCTGTGTATTAGTAAAGATATTCACTATCCGTTCAGATTTTCAGCTCAATTTTTGGAGACAAGTCTTTCTGAAGTACAAATCTTAATCTTAGGGGATCCCAGCAGGAAAACATGTCTGTGTCTGCATTTTGAAAAAGGGATGCAGTGGCTGTACCTGCTGAATGTGAATTGATGTTATGCTGTTATTAAAAGAAAAAGTTAAATATTTATAAATGGACTAAACTGTGCAGAAGAGATCAGAGGTAATCATCCCCTCTTCTTGGTACTGGTAAAGCATTAGTAGGAAGACTATATCCAGACTTAGGCACTGCACTTTGCGAAAGATAGGGACCACATGAAGAGTGTCTAGAGAGGAAGGAAAAAAGAAATTTGGGAAAAAGAATTTACAAAACAAGACTGAACTTGCAGTTGCTTTGCTTGCAGACAAGGCCAGGAAGGCATTAAAAGCCTTCAGAAAGAAGGAAAAGAACTTGTTCTCTGTATCTATTTGTCCACAAGAAGCCATTTCTTGAATAAAAACCTAGACATCAGGAAAAAAAAAACCATTTTAACAGTAAGAGGATATTTGTAATTGTCTGATTTTTTTTTTTTTTTTTTTTTCCCCTCAGCTGAAACTCACAAACATCAGTCTGGAATGAGAAAGGGAATAGCTAGAAGATTGCTTGAGAACCTTTCCAGCCCTGTTTTTACGTTTATATATTTTTTAATAACTGCTGTAAGCACCCTTGCACCATGAGTTAGAAACAGTAATTTTAAAAGGTTGTAACTTCAGTTACTGAAAAATCATTCCTTATTCCAAGCAAGCCTGTCAGCTTAATTTTTGTGCCCTGGATGGCAAGCTTTTCTTCTACAGAAGCATCTTCCTTTAAATGAAACATGGTCAGGAAATTCTTTGGCAGTTCCCTGCCAACTTCTCCAGAAAACCACCTACTGGTGAAACTAAAAACGTTTAACAGAAGATTCTGTCCTGAAGGAGACAAACTTTGCTTCTCTGAAAACCCAAGCTGTATGTTAATCAAGACAGTCAAGACCTGGCTGAAAAGGCATTGGAATTGATAGGATTTAAGCACATACCTTAAAATACTTAGATAAATTAGGCACTTCATATTTATCTGCTGCCTAACATGAAACTCATTTGATTTGAACAAAACTAGATCATTTAGTCTCCCACCTCCCTGCTTTTCTGCTGACAATTAATCAAACTCTAAGATTAGGAACTGCTACGTGAGAGTTTTAAGCAGAAAGCAGTTGTATGAAGGCAGTTTGGAGTGGTAGGCACCTTTTGTCAAATTGAAGCATGCTGCTGCATGGTAGTGTATGCAAAAGGCATATATGCTTACTCATTTGAATGCAAACCACTTGTAGGCAAAACATCTTCAGGGCATGGCTAGAACAGGGGAAATGATTGATTGAAATAGGTTTTCAAGTGATTTATCTAATCCAAAGTTATTTTCCACATCCTCTTGAATTGATGAAAAAACAACACAATACACTGAAACGACTTTGCTCTCCAAGGTGTGAGGTTGTACAGGAATTACTGGTACTTTTCAGTGGCTGGAAGTACTTAGCTCTTGGCCCCCTGCCTCATAATACAGCCCAGGCTGGTACAAGCAGTTCTGTAAAACATATAATTTTACTTCACTTGTTTTAATGATCAGGAAACATATACTTTTAAACTGATGTCTACTGTGCAATTACATGTTTTGATGGAAATACTTTTTTTTTAATTAGTTTCATTCCCATAATGATGCTAGCTAGACTGTTCTATTAGTAAGCAAAAGCATTGCATTCTTTCGTCAGGCTGCTTAGCTTTCAAAATCCAATTTCGTTTCTATTAAGAAACTGGATCAGAACTGATTATTTAAAAAAAAAGTTCCTCACCTTTAGAGAAATCAGATCTATAACCAAGCTCTGTTTTCAGGTCAGTTACAATTTGATTGATAAATATACACAAATGTTTCTGTTTAAAACAAAACAAAAAGATGTCTGAATCCTGAGTCTGTGGCTTCGCCTTTTGTTTTCTTGCGCTGGTGTGGTAATGGTGAATGGAACAAAAATCTCTTTTCTGTGTGTGGCAGATAAGATTAGAAATAATAGGTTAAAATTGTAGGTGAGACAGGATATTCATGCTACTTAATAAAACTTGATTTATTTTGAGTAGCTTGTGAAAGAATAGGATAAATCAGGCTGGATTTTGAAACGAGGGTTGTAAATACTATCACAGACTCTTCTGCTCTTTGTTGGAAGAAACATCAAAACAATTAAGGTTTTGGGGGAAGCTGGCTCTAAAATTGCAGGAATTTAGAGGTGGGGTACATATTAGTCGTTCCGTGGGAATGTCGCTCGCTGTCTCTGGGACTGCAGATTGAGATATTATTGTGTAAATGAAACATCAGGTATTCATTTTCCACATAGGAGGTTCAGTAATTACTGCGCTTGCACAGGAGATGACAGCTGTTATCATTCTGATGAAAACAGCCCTAAATTAAAACCCTGTTGCTTTGCATAGATCCCTGTCAGAAACAAATGTTAATTTTCTTGGTTGGTCAGCCTCCTTCCCTGAGTCCTCTGACAGGTACAAATAAGGACCAGATCTTTGTTTCTTCTTTCTTTGGTGTTTCCCTGGCATGCTGGTAGTTTTGCAACTGAAAGAATAAATCCACAACTAAATCTTACTAGATTTGTGCTTACTAGATTCCTGGTGTTCACACTTCAGCTAGTACTGGGGCATTTTGTGTATGTGTAAAGACTAAAAACCACCTAGATCTTTTTTTGTTTTGTTTGCTTTGTAAAATGTGGTGCACTTGTAGGAAGAGAAGAAGCTTAAATGAAGAGGATACACTCTTATCACAGATGTCTGCCTAGATAGAGCAGGGTCTGTCTGAGAAGCAGACAACTTTGCCCTGCTTTCTGACTGCAGAACGGAGTGGCTCACATGGATTAACTTGGTGACATCTGTTTGGGTAATACACATTCAAGATGAGGAGGTGCTATTTGTACACCTCTTTTCTTTGGAAACCTTTTCCAATTATAGGAGATTAAACCCTTTAATATGTCATTATTTCAGGCTGGATGTCAACTGCCAAGTACCACCACACTCTTCAGATAAGGAGTCAAAAAAAAAAAAGGAGTTTGTTGAAAAGGCGTATTTGGTGCACAGAATAACTGCTGCTCATTAGTTCCTTATGCAGGAGGGGTTTAAGATATATGGAAAGCCCTGACATATGCCCACACTGCAAAGGGACATGGGGGCTGAGTGAGCATTAAAGTGAAGGGCTTCTCTGTGCCAGTTTAACCACCGATACGTGAACCTCCCACTACTGTCAGAGACCTCAAAATGTCATGTGACTTGTATGGTAAATACATCTAATGTTACCTAGCAGTCACTCTTGATTTCTGCTACAATTAATAACCCAGTAGTATGACTTGCAGCAGCAGAAGTCTGTTACATTTACTTGAAATGACCTCTGTTTTACAAAAACAAAAATCAGGGCTCCAAGAACATGATTCTGTGTCTCTTTTTTTTTTTTTTTTTTTTTGATAAACACACCCCACCACCCCACCCCAGTTTATTGTAGTTGCTGCTGATTTCCTTCCAAAGGTGCAGGATTAAAAGAACTTGGGAAAGGATAGATGAAGGGTGAAGCCCTGGATTACATGTGGGTTTTGAGGGCTGTTGTTCTGTGCAAATGAATTAGGCACAGCTCGAAGGGCAGGAGAGAGACTTGAAGCACTCAAAGGTCCTAACTTCATTCCCACGCTGGAAACTGTCCATAAAGCAAATGATAAAAATCACTGAATTGTCCCCCAGAAACAAAGGAACCGGATCAGTTTAAGAATAATAACAAAGATTCTTTTTTTTTTTTTTTTTTTTAAGGCAATGATAAATCATCTCTTTAGAAAAATACGTGTCCCAAAGCAGAACAGCAACAATAAAAGCTCTCTTGAGCAAATATTGCAAAAGAAACTTTAAATGTAGTCAAGCCCTCTATCTGTTTAAGATGGTTTGCTGCAAACTAACTTTTCTGCAGTATTAGAGTCACCCAGTAGTAAGTGAACCAGACTTCTGGTTTTCTGAGGCAGAGAAAAGTCTCCCTGGGATTTTCTAGATGAGAATGTTTTGGCACTTAACAGCGTTATGATCTTTTTTGTTTTGTTTTTTCCCCTTTTGTCTAAAGCTGCAAGGATACTGTGAATATTGCCTGTGGATGTCATTATTTCAGTGCCTGTATCATTTGCATGCACAAAGTATTTGGGGTTTCCATGTTGTATAGGTTCTCCTTGGCTACCTGGCTGAGAAAGGAAATGTGAGTTTAATAGTTTTTGTACTTTTAAAAGCCGGCTGGGCTGGGCTGGGCTGGAGATAAATGTCTTAGCTCTGAGGACCTGCAGCTTGTGAGAATCTCATGCATCCATCTTGAGAGGGAGACATGGTGGTGTGTTGGTGCCTTTTAACTCAAATGCAGATCTGAAGCTAATTTGGGTTTCTAAGACTGAAAATGACCAGAAGCCTTTTTTCTCTTTTTTTTTTTTCCTTTTTTTCTTTCTTCGTTGTTCTCCTTTGGGCGTATGAAACAAGTTAGGGCTCTCTCCAAATAGACATGCGTGCAACTTTTCTTAATCAGGCAGCTGTCTTTATTTTATTTAGTTTCTCTTTATGGCTGAGTAGTTCGCATGCTTTCTGAGATGGGTGGTGGGAAGGGAGGAGGCCTGCGCTTGCTCAAGGAATCGTCCGTTCTCATTGCTGGACTGGCTGTGATGGGGAGATTTCGTGGAGAAGGAGGATACTGTGCTGCTGCTTTTCGTTGCTGGGCTGTGCCTCAGGCCCTTGTGCAAGCAGTTACAATTTTCATTTTTTAAAATATTCTAACTTTACAATTTCCTGAATACTTCTGCTATTTATTTATTCCTGCCTTTTATTTATATTAATAGAAGTGCATGCAGATGCAGAACTGAGGCTTAAAAAAAAGTTCAAGCCAATACTTGCAATTTTTTCTGAGATATTTTCACAGCTCTAATATTTAAACACTGCTTTTACTAATTAAGTTTTCTTAATTATATGATTTGCAAGATTAAAAGGCCACTGCCAATATAAACCACATATTGCCCCTAAACTGTTAGATTATTAAATTGAATTTTTAAATTAATTTTTACTTGCCATGATTTGTATTCTGTTTGTTCTGTGCTATTTTAAGCTTGGATAATAAATATCATGCCTGTCTCGTATTCATTTGTGGACAATTCCAAGTTTTCGGTGCTACAGGGTAAGGGTTTGAAAAGCAAGAGCACCATTTTTTGTTTTGTTGTAAAGAATTGTTTTCTTAATTCTATTCGTCTTATGCTTTACAGAAGACTTTTATTTTTAAACAAAATAGAAAACTGGGCTAAATATAAGTTGACAGCATCTCTTGAAATGATATTCTTGTTTATGACAGTGTAGAGGAGAGGCACAAAAAGTCAGAGGTCATTTTTTATATGCAGTAGATTCTCATATGCAAGAATGTCTGGATGTGTAAAGTGTCTGTATGAGACTGAGTCATCTCTTCTTCTCTGATGGGTTTTCTCAGGGCTGTTGCTGTGAAAACTGCTTGTGATAAGAACATCTCCTTGGTAATATGTTTTGCAACTGTGACGTGTCC
The DNA here is from genome assembly GCA_034782735.1 of Sagittarius serpentarius. Taxonomy (NCBI): domain Eukaryota; kingdom Metazoa; phylum Chordata; class Aves; order Accipitriformes; family Sagittariidae; genus Sagittarius; species Sagittarius serpentarius. The sequence goes on from JAVKLA010000010.1 coordinate 25,648,774, forward strand.
TAGTTGAACCACCTAGCTCCCAGGCAATGGCCACAGCTCATCACAGACTACAGGTGGGTGACCGGAACAGCAAATAAGATGGGGCGAAAGCAGGAGCTAAGCCACCGCTATGGGTTAGCAGGGGAGCTACGTGCAGGTGCAGCTCACACTGATTTGACGGAGATGGTAGAATTGTACTAGTGTAGGATTAGCACCTACGTGGCTTAGTCTGCTGCTAGTGAGCTACTGCACTGGGCAGGGCTTGGGGTGCTCGACAGAGAGCACGTTTGGATGGAATTGGTGGGAGCGATGAAGTTACAGCTGCACCATGGGAGTCTGATGGATCATAAGGCAGTTTGGTAGTTCTGGTTCGTTGGGCTGGCCCTTAAGTCTGTTGTGCCCGTTCCTACTGGAAATAAACCCCTTGTTCCAGTGAAAGAACTCAAATATACAGTTGTGCTTGGGGATCCATTTTTTGGGGGCTATCAGCTCTATAGGTAGCATGCCAGTTTTATTTTGAGAACGGCTGGGGATTTGGCCCTGGGTGCCCTTATCCCAGTAATGCAGTGAGCAGTTGTGCAGGGCCAGGGCGCAGGCAGAGCCTACTGGAGGTGTCATGGCCAAACCTGGCCATCTGCTCTGACTGTTGAAGTGCTTGGTGTGATGTGGAAGTGAAAGCCATAGAAAGATGCAGGACTGAAGCGAAGTGTTATCTTCAGATGTACAGTAGTTTCACAGATGATACAAAATCCTTGTTGAAAGCAATGGTGACCAGTACAGGGAGCTCAGCCTTTAGGTCAAGAGCACAATGTATTAATTTCAGTTTTGGCTCCTGCATGCTTGCTATCTTAGGCAAACTGAAAGCAGTGCACACTTTATGGTGAGCAGAAACTTGCCTAACAGCTAATTGTTAGTTTGTTGTCTAATGGAGGAAGGGTGAAACTCCTTGGCAAGGTTGGTGGTTGGTTTTTGGGTTTGTGTTTGGGTTTTTTTTGGCCTAAACGTAAAATACTGTGGTCCAACGCTATGAAGTGTGATAAAGAGCTATAACAGATTACCAAGAGGTTAAACTGATATAATAAACTCTGTTGCTCTTACACTACAGAATTACTTTCCTGCCAGCAAAGGCAATAAGAAAATATTGGTTGCATGATCTAATACTGATCTGTGAAATGCAGACCTTGTTCTGCACCCAGGTTAGAGCAGGCAGTCCTTAACACCCCCTGACTTCGGTAGACACTCATCCAGGTGCAAAGGACTACTTGCCCAAGTAAATAGTAGGACTAAGGCCAATATATGCTCCTTGTTTGAAATGCAGATGCCTTTTGAGGAGAAAGGAGAGCTGAAATCTGTTTAAACAGCAACAGCAGTGCTGAAGAAGAAAAAATGTTAAACAGGGAAAGTAACTCCTAATACCAACTGGTGTGTTTTTTTCTTTTTTTTGAGGGGGTAGGGGGTTAGGCATGTAAGTGTCTTGAATTCAGGGGGGGAAACTAAGATTCTGGAAACTTACTGGTGCAGATGGATTTTTAAAGAGAATACAAAGTTCTTATGTCCCCTATATAAAGTAAAAAATGTTTTAAACAAAATGTGTTGAGCATATGCACATAGTCATAGATATTGGAGAAGGGAAGATTTTTTTTTTTTTTTATTCCTTGAAAGAAAATGGTCAATATTTTTGGCATCTGACAGAAACAAGATGTATTTAACAAAGCTTGAAATGCTGGGATTGGGGGGCATGGAGAGAAGCTTTTTTTTTTTTTTTTTTCAGTTCATGACTTCCTGAAAAAACATGTTGAAAAAAACCCACACCATGTTTGAGCGCATGCAGAGGGATGATGGTGCAGACATGCCATTGGCTTTAGACACTGTCTTGATAAGGACCTTTCTCAGAGCCAAGACCGAGTCCCTTTCAGAAAGCTGCCTCTGTTATGCTGCTGTCCCAGTTTTTGACTTTTTTTTTTCCTCTGCGAAAGATCTTGGATTGAGGGATTGTCCTGATGATCTGTTCAGTGTTCCAAAGGGGCTGATTAATCTGAAAAACCCAACAAGACAGCTGAAACCACTGCCAAAAACTGTCATCCGTTCTGCTTTCTCAACTGCCAGCTTTCTCTGTTTTTGCTGCAGAGACAGGTCTGCTCTTAAAGATGCAGCTTGACATTTCCTAATACAGCATCAACAGGGTAAATGATGGGGGGGGGTGATTTGGGGGTCTATGAGTTCTCCTTTTATTCTGTCACTTCCCGGTAGTGGTGTTTATGTCTTGAGGTAGAACAAAGCTCAGTACTGCTATTAATTCTTGTCTGTTGAATGCAATTATTCCAGTGGCAGAGAGATTGGAAATCTTCCAGAGGGGAAGGTGGCCCTTGAAGGTCAATGTCATGGAGTTTGTGTGGCTTGTGGTCTGCGCATCTCCCAGCATCACTGGTTCATGGTAGTAAGAAAGGTGAATTACTCCTGAACTGGATTTCCTATACGCTCACTTAAAGCAATTAATAATAATGCTCATTCCTGCTGTGCATGGGAGTGTGAATGTTGATGCTAAGCAAGAGAAAAGGAGGCTCCTTGGTCTTTGAGGGGGAGAGATCTTGGAGCTCTGGAAGGAGGAGGGTGGCCTTCCTCTCCCTTGCCTGACCCACAGACTGTTTATGTGAGGCAGGGTGAGCCTCTGTCCCCCTCTTGTGGCTGGTGCACACCGGGATTGAAGGCAGGAAAGCAGATGGCAAGAGGCCTCCAGCCCCACAGTGGAGTTGTGATACTTCCACACCAAGGTCCAGGGCTTTGGGCTTTTCAGACGCTAGATCTGGGAGCCTTGCTGTGACTCCCTAAGGATACTCTTCAGCTATGGAAGCGTAAGTCAAAAGGAAAAAAAAAAATTTAAAAGAAAACTGGATAACTGCAATCAAAAGCTTGAGGGAGTGTTTAATGGGGCCATTAATAAATGACTCAGGCAGCCAATGGGACATAGCCTTTGGTCTCGTGCCTTGCAATACTCCAGAGGCACACTGTAATGAACCCATAAAACGTGCCCCATCAAGCCTTAGCACTTTAGCACAAAACACTGCTGAATTTAATGTATGGTGGATGGCAAAGTGTTCCTCTGGTGTAAACATCTAGGACAGCCAGTGCTGAGAGAACCGTATTTAGGGGATGGATTTTTTTTTTTTTTTTTAATAGGGCAATCTTCAACTACTTTCAGAATTTTTAAGAATACCAGAGTGGCACAACCTTTGTTGGCAAACTTCTGTGTTAACCCTCACCATGTATGCAAGTGGAGAAAAGTGTAAATATCTCCAAGAATGTTTTGCTGTGTTAGCAATATGTTTTGATCCTGGATACGGCTACAGAAAAGAGCGCATTGTAATAGCAATCATTACTGTTCTAGATCCTCAGATAGTATAGTACAAGGTGCTACAGAAGCCCCTAACTAAAGATTGAATTTGATTAAATACACTCCCAGCAAACTAGCTCAGTTGTGCTAATTAACTTGGAAATGCAGCAGTGTTTTATTGCTTTAGGAATGAATGGTACTTACTGGCTTCTTATATAACAGTTTGACTTCCTCATCCAGTCAGAAAATTGAGCATCTGTCAGACCATCAACCTATAAATGTCTTCATTAGATCTGATAAACAGACCATGGCAAGCCAGAAAGTTGGAAGGTACCACCCTTCTGCCTGGGGGGCTGGAATCACTTAACAGGCTTAAAACGAGGGAGCTATGTAAAATAGGGAGTAACGCTCTGGGTGAGGGATACAGAAGAGCTGCTCTGAGATGTGCCCAGGTGCAGCACTGAAATAACCTCTCTCAGGGCCATAAGGGACTCTTCCCCATCCTTGTTACCAAACAAACAAAACCTTGGCAAGTAACTGGTTCAGGAAGCTGTCCCCAGACAAATTGTTGGGTGTGATCCGAATACAGTTGGGCTTGAGCCTACTGACAGCTGAGATTCCTCTGGAAAGCACGGGTTGCTGTTGATTTGAAGGAGCTCTGTGACCCAAAGACTGGGTTTTGTACCAGGCTGAGTGGTGTTCGCTAGAGGCTCTCTTGCTGAGCCCTCCTGTTGCCTTGCCTCCAAATATTCTGCTCCTGCTTTTGTGGTCCTGCACAAAGAATCTGCGTGACAAGGCAGGAGCATCACCCACAAAATGTTGCTTCTCCCAGTTAAGTTTTGAGACTACTGGAGCAGCCCTCGCCTCGAGTGGTTGTACAGCCCTTCCAACTGACCTCAGTACAATAAAGTCTGTGGCACTGGCAACAGAGATGTTGGCAATATTACAGCAGAAGACTGAAGTCCTTAATCACACAGGAGTGCATGGATGTTTTATTATTTCCACTAAAAGTGCTAACAAGAACAGAGAAGATGCAGGTAGATGAGCTTTGAAATGCTGTACCACTGAGTCTTCCCTCAAAGTGAGAAATACTTTTTCATCTTCCACGAACTCCTGCCATACTCTGTGCTCTGATAAATCTTTCCCTTTAAATAAAGCTAGTGCTCTTGCACAATCTTTGGTCTTGCAAAATGCAAAGCCATCTGTTACAACCTCAATTATAGGTTAGAGGAGACAGAAATTTATTTGATGGACTGCAACAGCAGGATTTACCTTCACTGTATGTCTGAGTGAAAAGAGCCAACATTTATGACAGAGGCCAGGTCAAGAATGAAGGGTTTTGAAGAGTGGGAAAACCCTAAAAGAAAGATTTTTCAGTTCATACATAATTTCTAAATGAAGTCAGAACTGGTACGTGTAGCTAGATGTCTCTGTGTGTATAGTGGTACATACAAGCCTTTTTTTCCCCACAAAATTTGTAAATATTACTTAAGTGCTGGTCTGTGTTTTGAGAATCCATATGCTTGTGAAGGAAAAAAGTCAAAGCAGTGATAGCTACTTGAATTGCTACATATATGTTGCTATTGAGACAAAATAATTTAGTCTCCGAGTTCATTCTTTGCAAACTCAACCTAAGTAAAATAAACTTGGTGCCATATCAGATAAAATCACTAGCCTGTCAGCTTGTTTGATTTTTACTGGGAGATTGATGTTCTGTAGATTTTCATCTTCATAAAGCTGTAATGATTATCTAAAAAAAGTTTTTAATTCAGAAGAGTTTATAAATGTTGTAGTTGCAGGGAAAACAAAATCAAACTAAGTATATGGAAAAAGCCTGTAAGAAACCCCAAAGTGAAGCTTAAACATATATCCTCTTTGTTTTCGTTTCCCTATGGGTAATTCATGGGATCCTTGGAATGCACAACCAAGATTTATTTTCGATGCTTGGGGTTGTCATTAATGGAGCAGTCATCCTGCCAATTAAACCAAAGCTGTTTGTTTAACAGCTGATAGCTTTTCCCCCCTGCCCCCCTTACCCCATTGCAATTCCCTTGGGAACGGGAAGCCCAGGTTGGGTGTACTAGCTGTTCCTTGGGTGAGTACTTTGCTCCAAGGCCTTTTGCTCACAGGAAGCATGTTGGCCAGGCTCTGTCTCACCTGGGAAACCTTGGACAGCATGTCCTAACCAGAGTAATGCAGCTATAGTTGGGATTCTCCTCCTCTTCAAAGTGAGATGAAAACCTAAGACCAGATCATCAGTAAAGTTTCCCTTCCCCCATCCTGTCCAGCAGACTCATACATGTTTGATTTATCTCTACCCAAGTCTGTTAGAGCAGAGGGAGGTTATTGCTTTGTATGGGGGAACAATCTGTGACAAACCTGAATGTGCTCAGTTTAAAAAAAAAACAAAAAAAACCAAAAAAAACCCAAAAAAACAAAAAACCCACAACCCCCAAACCTAGATGAAAGCAGTAAATATGGTAACTATGCCAGTATTTCCTAGTCTGCTTTTCTGTTACATTCTTCTTATACAATGGTAAGAGCTATTGCAGTGAGCACTGTTGAAAGATGGGGATTTAAGAGAGAGCTGTGATGGTTGTGTTGGATTGCTGCCTATATTTGGACTGTATTTATTATTCTACTTCTATTAAGGTGCTTAAGTTATTCAGAGTTGGGTTTAGACAAGAAATAAATATCTGAGCAGCTGTGACTACATGTCTGTTAGTGATTAGTCATCACTATGACTCTTAAGAGTTGAATTTACCAGCAAATTGTTAAAATTCCCACAAATAGAGGACAGCACAGTGAAAAAAGTTGAATTTTACTTTGTTGTGTTTGGTTTGAAATTTAACCTGAAGCTATCCAACAGGCTAAAAGAAGAGAGATCCTGACCTGGCATATGAGGATGAGCTGTTTAGGGTTTTCCTTCCTTGGAGCTGCTATTTCCTGTAGTCCACCTGTCAGGATCCAGGGCAAAATGCACAGAGCACAGGAAAAGATATATCAATGGTACTTGCTAGTGAGAGCAAAGAGAATTGCTAAAGTCTTGGGAAGGGGGAGCCTGATTCCACCTGCACTGTGGTAACTGGAGTCTCTAAGGGTTCAGCACATTTTGGGTTTGGCTCTCTATTTGGAGAGGCAAGGAAGGATTGAACGCTGTCCGATTTCAACCTCAGACAGGTATTGCAAGGGAGATTTCTGCATGTACTGATTTATTTTTCTGAAACTTTTAAGAAAAAAGATCTTGGTGTATTCTGTGTTTGTCTGATGCAATGTATCACAGTGCAGCTGCAACTTCTGTAATTCTCCTTGGTTTTGTTTTGTTTTTAAAAGCATGAAAAACCACCATTTTCTCCCTCTTCTAAAACTGAAGGAAGGGTGCTCACAGTTACAGTAGAAAAAATGCCAGCTTCTTTGGTCCAAAAATGAGAAGTTTCAGTGGAAAGCAAAAAGAGAACTCTTAACATCTCTCCTGACCCTTGTTGAAGGAGAGAAGAGGATTCTGCTCAAACAAATCCTGCAGCAAGTTTTTGCTTTAGTTCCGGACAGCATTGCTCACTGCGTGGGGGAGGAGGGAAGAAAACACTGCAGCAAATGTTGGTTCTTGAAATCCATCCCTGCTCAGCAAGTAAAGGCATTCCCCACAAACAGTTTGCTGAAGGAAGGCCCATCCAGCAAGGGAGATGCTAATTGGGAGTGTGGGGAAATTGGGATTTGGCTTCCTGCCCTGCCTCACACAAGCTGGGTAACCTGGGGCATTTTGCTTGCAGGTGAGGCTATTCATGTCATGTCCCTTGGGTATCTAGGTTAAGTGCTAAAACTGTTCCTGGGGAGCCACTCTCTACAGCAACTGTTGCTCTGATGTCACTGAAGTTAGATGCCTGGAGCTGTTGATGGGATGAAGTTCTTCCCCTTGCCCTTTCTCCTCCTTAGCCTCACTTCTGCAGGGGTGTTTAAATACATCACATATACAACACCAACAGGGATGATGTAAGTCCTTAAAACTGACATGGGCCACATACAGATGTCTGTGTGACTGGTATTCAGTGCCCAATTAGAAGAATGTTTATTTGGGAGAATCTGTCCTCGCTAGAAATGGTCCTGTTAGCCTAGAGGATTAGTAATTGGGACTGCAGCTAACAGGTGTTGGGAATAGTAAATTCTCAGGTCATGGGAAGTAAAGCTTTGACTGAATCATGTTGTCTGCCATTGCTAATGAACCAGCTAGATGAAAACTCTGATTACCTTTTCCATGGTTCTGAGTATCATGAAAATCATCCAGATATTATTCTTCAGTGCTCAGAGCACTGCAGCCAGATGGGGTAAAGGGGTGCTAAGTTTTGTGCCGTTGACTAGTATAACCTAATTTGATCACGAAATGGGTAAGCTCTGTCATCTCTTCAGCTACAGAAAGGTCCTGTGGGGAAGCTTGCGTAACAGCTGTTGACACCTTTGTAACTTTTAGATGGGGTACTGGTACCAAATAATTTAGACTATTTAATGTTAGGAGTAATTTTGACTTATAAGTTTCATTTCCAGTCTAGGCTGAACCCAGCAGAACTTGCCAAATGGATGTAGTGTGAAAGGTTACTGGTAATCGCCTGGCGATTTTTACTGTCAGATCAGTGGAAATGATAACTCATCTTTATTAATAGATAAATTTGTGATACCTGATTTCTTTATTAGGGAGACGTGTTTGTAAGACATAAGTTTTTTGGTCCAGTTAATCTGCTGTTTCTGATGACACTGTGTGAAGGTCAGGAAACAGTTTCTGGCCCAAAATTCCATGGCTCATAATTTTGGCATACTTGAACCACATTGGGATGAATTTCCCATACTAAGTGTCTGCCCTTCTTGTTTAACCCAGAAGTACGTGTTTCTGACTGCCTCGTTTGAGGTCTTGACTTCTCATTTGGGAATTGCTGTGTAGCCATGGCTCCGAGTGAAGCATGGGGAATTACTCATTGGATAGATTGTATGCCGTAAAAATACTGAATGATCTTGTAAGTAAATTAGGTTTTGGGTGTTTGCAGCAGGACATCCAGAGGTAGCTAATCCTTGAGAATTTTAGTCTTTTCCTTTCTATTCTAGCTACTATAGGAAAAAAAAACAAACACCAAGAAGACCCTAGAACAAAAAAATAAACCAAACCAAAACCCCAAAGACCCAAAAAGCAGCTTATCTTATCAAGCTGTAGTAAAGATAAATATGTTGAAGTCTGTTTTGCCAATATATATATATTTTTTTTTTTAATGACAGTTGGTAAATAAGGCTTGGGGCATCCCAGGTATGCAGAGGATTTGTGTTCCACAAGCACCGCCTGCCCCATGCACTGAGCACTGAAGTCCCATGGGTAAAAAATAACAGTATTTAAGTGGTGGTGGGCTGAATTTCTTCACTCAAGCTTCTTAAAAAAAATGTTAATTCAAGCATCTCTAAGCTTCTGGAGTTCTGATTATGCAACCATAGAACATAATTTCTTTTTCCTCTTTCGGTAAATAACTAAATATTTGCACTGTAGTAGTACTGAAGAGGCACAAGCTGTGTTCCAAACACAAAGCAAGGTGTAGTTCCTGCCCTGACTTGTAGGTGTTTTTCTGATGAAATCCTTTGCTAATGATAAGAGTTCTGTGTTCACTTCATTATTTTTGTTCTTCTGATCCCTCTTAATAGAATTACTATAATTAAAAAAGGTATATGTGAACGTTTGCAACAGCGTGTTTTTGGTAGCCCAGGGAAAGGAAACCTCCAGTTTTGCCTGTACGCTGTGAGTGGTACCAGGCAAAGATGCAGGTGAACTAACGACCCAGCAGCAGTCCAGCCTGGCCTTTCTGCAGGGAAAAAGGTGGACTGTATTTGAACTGTTTATACTCGCCTGAGCTGGCTTGTCAGTATGTAATACTGCACTAATATGTCTCAAGCAATTCACTTCTCCAAAGGCAGAAAATGCTACTCAAGTTTGAAACACCATCTGCTAAATAACCTGTGATTCTTTAGGAATTGCTCCATCAGTTAAAACGTGCTCCTCCAACCTGCACAGTGTGTTGTCCCAGGTTTATTTGTTTTTCTTTGCTGCCACGCTGGAAGCTAGATGGGCGCAGTTGTGAATGGGGTGTGGATAAATGCTGCAACCCCATGCTATCGCTCGATCACTCGCAGTTTAGCAGATGCTGGCAAGGCAGCACCACGTGCAGCTTGCCCTGTGTCTTGATGAGTTCTCCCAAACCAAGTAACGTAGTACCTTAACCTTGTGCAATCCTTCTCCTAATCCATGCATGAAGACATCCTTGGTGTTTATGTAATATTACTGTGCAGCAAGCACGGAACAGGCATGGTTCAGTTCATGCTGTCATACAGAGGAGTCACCTTTGAGTGACAGGTTGCTGGTTATGCATTTTGATTCCAGTGGCAAAAACTCAGTACAGGAGATCTCCATTGTGGATTGCCTCTCTGAGGCTCTGTTCTTCTTCTACCCCAACTTAAACTGAATTTAATACGAAAAACCATGAGCAAAGGGCATTTGGAGTATGAAACATGCTGCTTTCAACTTTGCAGACCTAAGAACAAGTTGAGGATTCACCTGACTCTTTTTAACTATGGATCTCTCCATTGACCCTTGCAGGGAGCTGAAATGAGGTCTGACCATTGTTACGTTGCCTTGATTTTTGTTTTCCCTTCTGCTGGTCAAGATTCATAGTATTTGCAATTTCCTATGAAGTCTGGAAGTAAATAAAGGGGTGATAGAAGTCTAAAGGTGACTGCTTTCCTTGAAGCTAAAATTCTAATCTTTTAGCAAAATATCTAGAATCCTTTTGTAACTAAGAGACGATAACATAAAATAAAGGGGGTGTTGGTGCTGTTGGATTTATTTTCTCTTGATTTCTCTTTATATAAAATTAATCATAACTAAACAAATAGTAAAAGTTCATTAAATTATCTTTGCTCTTTTACTACTGTACTTGGCTTATTGATTTTTTTTTTTTCTAGTAAAGATATGGGTTTTTTCCATTGCATTTTAATGCCTGAACAGATTCTCAGATCTGAAGAGCCCCATTCCATGTTTTCATTGAGTTAGATAAATCTCTGAATATTTTAAAACTGTCTTGCTTAAAACTGTTGAAATAGTTTCCTGATAACATGATAGAAAAATGAATAAGCAGGAAAGTGCTCATTGACAAGGTGTTCAATACACGTGTGTCATTTCTGTCTTCGTTAGTTTTTGGTTTCTATCATTTTATGACAACCTGGCATACAAAATTTTAGCAAGTTCGTCAGTGATTTGGGTACCTAGCAGTTTCTGGCTCTGCAGATGTTTTAATATTGGAAACTACCTTTGGATTTGCCTTGCTGGGTTCACAAGACTGTTGAAGTCAGCAGTGATGACAGGAGCTGGCTCTGCTAAATGCACATGAAACAAACCCTGTAAGATCATAAAGAAAACTTTTCTTGCAAGCCAGAGGGTTGCCAATATGCTTTAATCCTTATCTCTGCAATGGTCCTCTGAATAACATAAGCATTCAAATTTGTTACACTAAAAATTAACAAAAAAAAAAAAAGAACCACCTCCTAACAAATCAGTTGGTTTTGTGGAAGCATGTACATTTTTCTGCTCCAGGGCAGAAGTAAAACTTTCCTTAACTGATGAGAGTGATTTCCCCCGTCCCCTCCCCACCCCTCACCCTCCCCCCACCCCTCCCTCGGCCCCATTGTGAAGAAGTGATTCTGTAGCTACCTACTGCGAGGTGTATTTCTGCATATAGCCAGAGCTGGGCTGCGTGGGTGTAGGGATACAGGACTGTTGTGATCGTCAGCTGAACTGGTCTGGCAGTTCCTGTATAGGTTAAACTTTGAGGTGAATTTGCTGAACACTGTGAAGGGAGAATTCCGAATCAGAATTTTTTTTTTTTTTTTTTTTTTTAGATCCCCCCTGGGTCTTGCCCGTTAAATGCAGAGTTTGGTAGTGCAGGAGCCATTTTTGCCCTAGATCTAATCTTTTTTTTTTTTTTCTTTTTTGAAAGAAACCCTCCGTTTAAGAGAACCTTCTCTCTTATAAGTCTAGCAAGCAAAAATATTTTTGTGGCATCCTCTACAAAGCAAATGAACTTTCACAAGACTGCATCACTTTAGGCTATGCAGAAGGTGTATGTACAAGCCTGAGAAAGGCATTTGTGAACGTTGTTGCGAGTAGATGAAAAGCCTGGTAGACGCTGGGCATCATGTAGGATTGTGGCAAAGCAGTGGCAGGGTGGTTGGGTTTGACAACTAACAACATTGTAAAGCTTTGACAGAATAAGAACTTACATGTGATGTCAATCATCTTCCCCATGCCACTTCTAATTTGTCTTGCTGTAAGAGGACATCTATCCCCATTGGCATCTGAAATACAGCTGTCAATGTCACTGCGCCAAGGACAGAGAGCACTGAAGGAGCAGAGCATGGGGTGGTGCATGCAGTTGGTCTGGTGTTGCCTATGAGAAGTGCAAGGCTGCATAGGGGAGAGATGGCTCTGAGATGTGTCCTCTACACTGAAGGCTAATCTTCAGAAAATGGACTAAGGGGAGAGCAGTAGGTGGGAGAGTGAGTGAAGCTGTGCCTTGGTTTTTCTTTAAAGTGAGTGAAGAACAAGAGTTTGCTTGCAGCACTAAGGTTAGGACGTTTGGGATGGGCTTGAGTTCATATTAGTATTGCATGGCTGCTGATTGGGCTCTTGTATACTGCTTCTAGCTTAACTTTAAGAGGATGAATATTTCTTCCCCTTAATTAAATTTTCACTGTCTTAAAAATATTTATCCCCTTATTATGTTGGTTTTAAGCTGTAGGGGGTACGGCGTGAAGGCTCAGTATTTTCCTGCTTCAATCTTCATGTGTTTTCTCGTAAATCGATCCTGGACCCAGATAGAAACACCTTTTTTTTTTTTTTTTTTTTTTTTTTTTTTTTTTTTTAAAACCCACCCAAGTACTTCTGTGGTAGTAATAAAGCTTAGCTCCACAGGGGTCCTGCGGCTGATGAACTTTGCTGTTGGAGAAAATGAAAGGTCTAGCTGATGCTGTCTTGTGGCTGAACATGTATCAAGTGTCCTTCTCCCTGTTGATTTTCTGGTACCTTTTAAAATGTAAGAACACACTTTGTTTTTCTCTCCGAGTTAGCTGAGTTGGTCAGTACATTCAAACAGCGTTGAGGCAGCAAGGGGAGCTCACGCATACACCCCATGTATTCACAAACCTGGCTTCTATGTGAAATCAGACTAAAAGCAAGGAACACATGCCGTTCAGAAGTGGGCTGGCTGATGCACTCTCCTCCTGTCCTGACATGGGAAAGAAGGGTCTTGATGAGCAACAATGTTTTTAGTATTTCACTGGACAAAATTTTCAGTGTTAAAAAAATGTAGAGAAGAAATGTATTATTGTTTTTGAAGTTGCAAGGCAAATTCCCATTTCAGTTTTTTTTTTTAAGTTTCTTATGCCATTTTCTGTCACTAGAAGGCTTAATTTTTAAAGACTTCCACACATTTTCCTTTTACTTTAGTTTCTTGTCTCTCTTTCTTAAAAGAATACAAGCAGAAAGATATTTTTTTCCTTTCAAAATAAACTATTTCAAAAGAAAACTTACTTGAAAATGTCAGGTTAGTAAGTCAAAGAGCACCGATCAACACTTTGACTAAAACTGAAGTATGTATGATTTGTCAACCAACCAGCCTATCCTGCATGCCTGAAATTAGGAATTTTTAAACAGAAAGATGCTGAGAAATATGTGAAGAAAGGAGTGAACATGCGTGAACAAATTTTTCTCTTCTAAATGTGCTACTTAAGTCTGGGAGAGCTTCCTTCATCAGCTGACGATGCTGCAGCACAAATGCACTCCTGCCGCAATCTCCTCCTCAGAGAAAAATGAGGATACCTTGGTTTGGTTCCTTCCCATGTTGGAAAGTTAGAGGCTTCTCTTTTCTTTCTGCAAGTCTTCATTAAATGGAAGTTTAGATCAAAGCAAACTTTTAAAAAGGATTAAGGACATTTTTTTTTTTTAAGTAGAAATAATTTGGAAGGTGATGGGATGACCAAAGCTCTTGGCTTGACGTATCTTCATGATAGCTGCTAAACAGAAAATCCAAGGGAGCTTTTAGAGTACTCTGATCCCTGATTTTTTTATTTTTTTTTTTTTTCAGTCATGCTAGACTAATTAACAAATTGTAAGCAAGTTGGTAGCTTGGAGCATACCCACGCAGAGGCTGGGAGGGAGCTTTGTTGGGCTGCTCGGGCACCCACAGTGCCAGTGACGGAGGGAGGAGAGCAGTGTTGCCAAACCTGCTTGAGACGCCAGCAAAAGTAAAGAGCTGAACTCCTCAGTCTGAGGCTGCTGTGACTGTGTCCCCTCCAGCTGCAGTGACTCGATGCCCTCATTTGTTTGCGCTACTGTCTTCAGTACATGCAAAGTTCTATCTTGCAGAGCTAACTGCATATGGTAGCTTCAGTAATGGAGTTTGTGTGTTGGGTGCCTATACCGTCTGCAAGTATACGCTCTTAGTAGTGTTTTGATTAAAAAGTTGCATGTGGTAAGGAAGGAAGGCTGTTTTTGTAAGTCTGCCTGTGCTATAGTTGTATTTAATCTCTGGTTTAATCTTCTGAGAAGTATGTATACCAATATCTGAATGCCAGTGCAGTCCAGACTAGTTCTCCGTCGTCTTGCTCCACCCACTCTTGTGAATGCTGTGTTTATCATATTTGTATTGGGGGGGGTGTACACAAGTTGTTCTGTCTGCTCTGGCTGTGTCTGTTAGAAGTAAGATAGTTACACTGTGCCCTGGGGCAGTGTCTGAGTGTGTGTGTGGTAGTGACAACTGTTAGTGGAAAGAATGACTGTGCATGTGCATATGGGGCCAGCATGCCACAATGCGGGAGGCTGTGCTTCTGCATGACTCTCACAAATGCAGCAAGCGATTGGAGAAATGAGAGGAATTTACAGGTCAGAACTGTAAATCAATTAATTCCGCATAGTTTTGGATTGCTGTGAGAAAGAAGCCTTGACATCTATGCTCTTCCACCTCTTTTAAAATGTTCTGTTACAAATTTACTGCTTATTTATGACCCTGTTCTAGGTGAGAGAAATCGATAAAAGGCCATCTAGGGTTGCCAGCACATGTAAAAGTGTGACTTTGTTTGACATGAACTTAACGTACTTGAGAGGAAGGTGGGTGTAACAGTGTGAAACTTCTACAAAAGGCATGTCTCCGTTGCATCCTCATAGTTGCCTACTTGTCACTTACCCTCAGTTATGGGAAAAGCAGTAGTAAAAACACGTGCAAGCTGTGTCATCTTCGTGTGTGGATAAGCACAACTGCAAATTTGCTATTTTGATTCTATTTGCTTTGTTTTGAATACTTGGTGATGCGACCAGAACCCTATTGTTGCCCAGGCAAAGCTCGAAAGAACGATTGGCTCGCCTCCTATTTTTATTTGGAGTTTTACAAACTGTAATAAAAGAGCACCCAGACAATGCTCTGGGCACTGCGGATGATCTTATTTAAAAAATACACTTGTAAACAAATGGCTTCATCAACCACCTCAAATCAGATCAAATAAAACTTGCTATATTTATGCTGTTGCTAAGTTAAGAGCCATCTGTTGCTATCTATTAACAGACTATTTACGTATATACAGATCCAAATTACTCTAGTAACAGGAATTGTCTTTTCTGTCAGAATTGCACATTGTTTAGCAGCTGTTTCCACCTCCCAGACCCTCACAGCGAAGGGTGAAAAGGAGCTCTGAGGTGAGCTGGGAAGACTAAACCCCTGGTTTGCATTGACTCGGCGGGCAGATATTCCAGAGGTTGGGAGCTCTAAAGGAGTTTGTTACGAAAATGTGGTTACCAGGGAGAGAACCATGTACTGGGCTGGAATAGACTCTGTTTCTGAATCTAACAAATTGCTTTTTTGTCTTGTTTATGGAACAATAGAGTGGAAAGACATATAAATTCTAGTAAGAATAGGCATAAGAGCTATATTTGTTCTTCTGAGATTGCTGAAGAAACTAAGGCTGCCTAAGAAACAGCATTCAACCAAAATGTTTAACCTGAAACACAACTCCTAATGTGCAGGGCCGGCTTGTGACTGTTGCCTTTCTCTGGTATTGCCTGCTGTTGGTAGGTATGTTGTCTCACATCTGGGGTCTGCATCTTACACTGAGGATTTCTGGAAGGCTCTTAATTTTTCCTGCCTAGGAAATACTAGAATAAAATAGAAGAAAAGAAAAGAAAAGTCAGAAGTGACATGCAGTCTGTGGTTATGTGCACTGCTAACAATTTCAGCTATCCGTTTGGCAGTGGTTTAATAATGCTGGGGAAACTAACTATATTCAGTTACAAGTTAAAATCAAGAACCAAAAGCCATATCTGTGGAATGATCACATAAAAAATATTTCTCCAGATATGGTAAATCAGGGGTGTCCTGGTTTTGGCTAAGAATGAGTTAATTGTCTTTCTAGTAGCTGGTACAGTGCTGTGTTCTGGATTTAGTATGAGAAGAGTGTTGGTAACACCCTGATGGTTTCTGCTGTCGCTAAGTCATGTATAGACCAAGTCAAGGACTTTTCAGCTTCTCAGGCCCAGCCAGCAAGAAGGCTGGAGGAGCACAAGGAAGTTGGGAGGGGACACAGCCAGTACAACTGACCCCAAACTGGCCGAAGAGGTATTCCATACCATGGGACATCATGCCCAGTATATAAACTGGGGGAGGTGGCCAAGGGAGGAGCGCTGCTCCGGCATCAGTTGGCAACTGGTGAGCAATTGCGTTGTGCATAGCTTGTTTCGTGTATTCCAATCCTTTATTATTATTGTCACTTGATTGTTATTAGTGTCATTGTTAGTTTCTCCTTTCTGTTCTGTCTCAACCTGCAAGTTTTCCTTTTATTCCAATTCTCTCCCCCATCCCACTGGGTTGGGGGGGAAGTGAGTGAGCGGCTGCGTGGTGCTGAGTTGCTGGCTGG
>JAVKLA010000010.1:25665164-25827906 GCA_034782735.1 Sagittarius serpentarius
TCCCACTGGGTTGGGGGGGAAGTGAGTGAGCGGCTGCGTGGTGCTGAGTTGCTGGCTGGGGTTAAACCGTGACAAGGGGTAAGCATGATCTGCTTTTTGATCTGGTCCCTTCTTTTACATCACTCACTCCTTAGCAGCTAATTTAATATTTCGTTCAAGTGATGAGATCTTGTGGATCCAAGCTTCAGTATCAAAAATGATAGTCTACTTTAAAGTAGTAACAGAGTAACAATAAATAGGCTCTGGAAGTAGGTATGGAGACTTCCAAGCAATATGCTTGTCTGCCACAGAGCATGTGGTTACCTTCGGACCAAGATTTCTGTCCAGTTAGCTGACTGGGCAATAGTAACTTCTCAGTAAGTTGTTGGAGAGGTCTTGGAACTGTTTGGCCAGGAAGATCATCGCAACCTTTTGCTCACACAGGAAAAGCCGCTATTGGAAACAGCTAATGCTGGTTCCATTCCCAGGGGTGACATCATCCTTGCAGGTTTTCCCTTGCCCTGGTGGGTGCTTGGGTGTAGAGCTCGGGCCCGCCTCTGCCCATGCAGTGTGCTCTGACGCTCCCGTGCTGCTGCGGGCTGCAGCGTTGGATCAGGGCCAGGGAGAGCCGCAAGCGGTGTGCAACGTGCTGGCCTCCCTGCCTCCGATTACTAGTTTGGGCAGAGTCCCTCTGCCTGGCGGAGGGCTAGTCTGCACACGCACGCGTGCACCAGCGTAGCGGAAGTTGTGAATGAAAACCAATGGAGTCATCTTAGCTTAAGTTTTCATGAGGCTGGTTTCGACCTGGAGTCAAAATGGTTGAAACTGCATTCAGCAAAGCATAGTTAACTGCTTTGGGTGGCCAAGGAAGTCACATCTGTGTGAGTCCCTGGCCCCAGCAGAAGGGGGACGCTGGGTAAAGCATTTTAGGGTGGACAGAGACAATCATACAGACACATACGCCCCTGGCAGGTGCCATGCGCCAGAAGCTCCTTGAGCAGCCCAACAGCCTAAGAGTTTCAGTAGCTGTTGTTGCTTTTCTTCTTTTTCTAAAGCGTTTGCAAAATGTTGAAAAATGCAGCAGGTCCAGAAAAACTGGAACTGTTTGGTGCAATTATTCAGAGCAACTGCTTAGCATAGACAAACCCACCATATTAAACCTCTGTCTAGAAAGTGCTGCAAATGCAAGAATTGAATAGTAAGGAAAAATTATTTTTTTAATAACTGTAATCCTCCTTTAAGAGAAACCAGAGCTCAAATATAAGGCTGATTTAAGGTAAGCGTGGTATGCAGTTTCTTTATGAAAACTGCAGAGACCTATAGAGACCACAGTGCTGCTGAATGCAGGGAAAGTAGAGGGAGACAAGCTAAGCGAGATGCGCCTCCAGGATCACGTATGTCATCTAGAAAACTTATTATCATGCCTTGTACAGTAGTTAGGTGTCTGTGTTGTTACAGTGCATCACATGGCAATGTAGCACAAGGGTGTGGAAACAGCTATAGGAACACCAACAGTGCAACATCACTATTCTGAAATTTCCTACAATTCTTAAATAAGTTTCCAGCTTTTCAGTTACTTTAGAATTGGTGACTTTTCTGCATGCTTTCTATCCCTAAAGCATCAGGCCTGATATTCACAAGACTGGTTAGGCGATGGCATGTACACAAGCAAAATGCACAAAGTTACTATTGCTCTTGTGTAAGGGAGCCCTTAGAGCACGTGAATATCTGGTGTTTGCATGTGTAGGTGATCAGTCAGTGCCTCCTGCATTTGAGGAATGACCAATTGGCAGTGCAGTGCAAAACTTGGGAGACGCTTTCAGTTCCTGCAAACTCTAGGTTTCTTGTCTCCTCCACAACAGGACACAAACTGCCTCCCGTATCCTCCTCACATCAATCCCATGTGCAGTATTGGGGGAACCAGTTATAATCCACCAGTTTATTGTAGAAAATTGTGTGCATGTGTGCGCGTACTCTATTAACAATCATCATAACTTCTTTCAAGGTTCTTCTTAGCAAGGGCAACTGCCGCTGGCATTCTGGCTCTCCTTCAAACCAGTCTTGTCAGCAAGAAAAACCATATGAACTTGGAGATTGAAATCAGTTGCCCCAGGGTACCAGGTCCGGTTTCGTTTTAACAATAAAAGAATCTGATGCCTTTTAGCAGGCAGGTAGTTATTGCCTAGATGAAGGAAGAGTTGTAATAGTAAATCTAGAATTGCATTCAGATGTGACATCAGCTGATATATAAATACTGTATGTCTTGCCATATCCACCCACTCTTTCTATATGCAGGGAAATCTGAACCAAGGGAAAAGTCAAATGTTGGGCTGGCTCCCCCAACTCCGCAATTATGTGCTAGTAATCCTGAACTTCCTCTCCACTTGCAGGTAGCTAGAGGGGCCTGAATCCTAATGCTGTGCTCAATTTCATACACTGTTTACATTAATCTACAAAAGCTTGAGTGTGTCTGTATTTCCAGACACAGACAACTTGAGGACAAAATAAATGTTTGAAAGTTCCTGGGAAATTACTGTCATGGAGAGGCTTTCCTTTGTAGGTTGCATTGTAGTTACACCCTGATCTCCTGTGGGTCAAGTTCAGTTGACTGATTCCTACTAAAATTGAAGATGGAAGGCTTAAATAAGGTATTGATCAATGGGTGCACGTTACCTCTTACTATGGCATGTGCAGAATAAGCCAACTTTGCCCCAGCAAAGGAGTGAATCATGGATTACTTAGTATCGGAACATCTTATCGTTGTGCCAGGTATACCAGAACAGGTGTAATGACTTCCAGGGTTTTATCCAGATAGTTCCTTGATGTTGTCACCACCACTAAACATCAGTGAACTACCAGTGGGGACGCATGAAGGCAAAGGTGGTATCCTAGTCCTTAAAGAGAGATTCCCCAGCAATTCTTTGACAAGTATGCTATTGTTTTGGCTTGCTGCAACTTATCTTTGTGACTGTGAAAACTAACCTGGCCAGTGTCTTTTTCTGAGCCTGGTCATAGCTTGTTGATCTGGAAGACAGCTGTTAGCAGTGTGTTAATTGCAATCCCAGAGCCGTGTTTCAGAGCCCCAGCAGGATGGTGGCTTCTCAATGGTAGGGGAGCAGCTGGTGACGGTGGCTCTAATTGCTGCCCTGTACTCTTGATAAAGTGGAGTGTGGAGGGGAGGAAGCCCTGCTGGGCTACAGCTTAACAGCTCCCCTTATGAATACTCTTCCCGAAGGTGCCACTCATTCTTCTAGTTGAGCATGGTGGAATTATTCTCACCCATGCAGCTTAATCAGCAAGAAGTGCATTTGGCATATTGTTGGGAAGGAAACTGCTCTCTGCCATTGAGCACTAGCTGGGGCATAGCTGCCAAGATAAACAAACAGTTAGGTTTGTAGATTTAGACATCTTGATCTTCAGTTGCTGTCAGTATCCAGAATTTAGTATCAGAAAGAAGTGGCATTTTTGCTTTTCAGTCGTCTCCCACCTCCAAAATGTAGTGTGTCTCATTTTTCAAGTAAGCAAGCTGAAAATTCAGGGCAGATTCATGCATTTGCTGGCACAGCGCACACCCCAGCCTGTGGGAAAGCTTTGTGCTTTTCTATCAGGTTCTTTGGAGGTGCCTGTTGCTCTCTTCCATGGGCACAGAAGTAAAATAGCAATGCTCATGCCAGCCTGCAGGGTTTGTGCATTAGTGCAGTGTGGAAAACTGTGGAGGAAAATTAAATTAGGTGGTGGTTCTGGGTTTTTTTTTCAGTTGGGGGAAAAATGGAAAATGTGAATGTTGTTAGTTAAAAAGAAAAACTCTGAAAGCAGTTATTTTGACACAGTTAAAATGTTTTAAGGTATTGTTTTAATTTCAACTGTTTCAAACTCAAATTTCAGAAAGAAAATCTGTTACAAAAAGAAAAAGCTGTAAAAGTTTAGGTCTGGAAATTACAAATGGTACATTTTATTGTGGAAGTGTTTTCACTGGAAAAAAAAAAAAGTTGTCCAAATTCACTAAGAGATTTAATTTTATAGGTAGTTTACCTCTTTGATGAAGTAGCTTTATCAACATATCTTGAAACAGTTTCACCATCTATCTTTTATCTATGTGGGTTAATTTTTCTTGATGAAATTGCTTTGTCTGTCTTGTCTTCAAATTGATAGCAGGCTGATCCTTTACTCAACCTACTCCCTTTTGATCTGATGCTACATTTGTCTCAGTCATCGAAAATGTTGCTCAACAGGATGTCAGTCCCTTTGACCTTTTCCTGGGGTACACAGTCCCATGCGATGCAGTAGCACACGTGCCTTAAAGTAGGAGTTTGCAGTCTTGCAGATTGAGCAAGGTACAACTAGGGTGCTTTAATCTTTGTACAGCTTTAAGCAATCCAGAGATGACATTACTTCAGTACTGGGTTGCATGTGTTTGCTTCACTGTGGTTGGTAGGATCTATTAAAAAATTGTAAGTATGTGTTCAGTGGAAAATCTTCAAAAGGAAAAAAATAAATAAAAAAAAAAATCCGGAGTGTCATTTTCTCCAATGACATAAGAAACCTCATTTTTCATCTGAATAAATCAATCACTCATCTGGTATTTTTCAGTAGAAAAATGGGGGGGGGGGGGATGACACAGGACAATTCTATTAATTTGTTTTCTATTTTGACATAAAAATCTACTTTGACTGCTTACATAGCTAATTTTCTTTGCCTTTGGGAGCTCTCTTAAAAGGAGTACATAAAAGCTTTGTTCTGTTTGCTTGAGGAATCAGGAAAATGCCCAGCCAGAAGTTTGCTAAGGGATGGAGCCACCACATCTTCCTGGTATTTGTGTCAGGCCCATGGAAGGAAACAGAACCCAGAAGCTTGTAGGAGATGGTTTGTCCACCATCATTTTGCCAATAACTTCATGTGATCAAAACTTTTGATTTGTGATCACCAAGCATTCAGCAATGGATACTATAATATTTCCACTTATATCATGTTGTTTAAGTAAAACTATTGTCTCCTCAATTGACATTAAACTGCTTTGAAAAAAGGATCTTCCACTGTGGCCAATAGTGTACTTAAGTCTGGATTCAAAATGTATTATGTCCAGTGGGTGACAGCAGTTTTGAAGGCATTTTTTCAGAGGTACTTCAAATTCCCTCTCTTGGTACAGTTTCAGTTGGCTGCAGGAAGTGATTTAGTATAGGATAGGTAAAAGTGCAGGCTGAGAATGCGATTTAATATACCCGACAGCATTTTTTTTTTTTACTTATTTATCAACCTAAAAGCTAAAGCAAATAGGGATGCAACCTGTAAAGTTGTTGAATAATTTTAGTGAGCTTAACCACATGTTTAGCCTGAGGAAGAAAGAGTAGTTAATTTTATATCTAATTTTTTTTCATCCGAAGGACCCTCCTTTTTCCTGAAGGCAATTTCTAGCTGTTATCCAAGAATGAAAATTGATAATTGTTATAGCTGTACTCAGTTGATCTTAATTTTAGTGAAGCTCCAGGCTAGCAAATATGAAAATATCATCTTCCTGGCTGATAAACTAGTTAAATGCATTGGTGCAGCATTTTGATGAAGTAGCAATAGTCAATATTTTTTGCTTAGTGAAGAGCAGTCATAATCCTGGCTTTGGAACTAATCCAAATAGGGAGGGAGAAAGAAGTCATTCAACAGCAGTATGAAGTGTTGTTTCATATATGCAGACACACACAAACATTGTTAGACAGCATAAAATGTGCTTGTAGCAAATTATTTGCTCTCCCTGCTGATGAGATGAACACAAGGAGGTTCCGGTGTCTGTGCCCTTACCTCATCCAATTTAAACACTGGATGATAGACTTTCTCACCAAATAGACTTTTCACCCAATGGCAATATAATACTTAGAAATTTGTGTAGAAAATACCTTTATCTTGCCTGTACTAAGGGCAGGAAGCTGTACGGAAAAGCTCTTAAATGTGGATGAGCTGCCCTATGCTCAAAACACAGACAGGGACCCAGGGCCTTGAGGTCTTTGCCTAGCTCCAGTACAGGTCATGGGGAAAAAAGGCCCCATCTATAAAACAAGGACCGTGATGCCTACCTGCACGCCAGGGCTTTCTAAATCGTTGTTAACACTTGTAAAATATAGTATATTCTTTTCCCTGGATATAGTTACAAAAATGCAGGGTTGCGATACCAGTTTGGACAGCTGTGAGTCCTCTCGGTCCATGTATTAAAACTTAATGGGTAATTGTTGGTGTCTCATCTTCAGAAAGGTATTTCTTGCTTTCTTCCTCCCGTACTTTCTATGGCCAGCACTGTGTTCTCTGGGATACCTTGGGGAAACACTTGGGTTAGATCATCTGAAGGCAGTTTTGATAAACATTTGAGCTTTAGGCATCTTTCCTGCTTTTCATTAATTGTCATTTCTGGTACTTACTGCCATCTGTGCTCCACTCCTCAGCATAAATAGGAGAACAAGGAGTTAGACATTGTTGGGAAGTCAGAGACTGGTGTAGGAGGCCTAGTTCAGCTGAAGAAAGAGAATTTGGCTACATGTTCATATTTCTGATAATACGCTGCTTTAGCTCTAATCTGTATTTTCCTGTGGAGTCAGGACTTGCTGCATTTTAAGTTAAGAACAATTGGTAGCAAGACTATCTGTTTTGTCAGATCTGCACATTGGGCACGAGGGGCATCATGGATCATTGTGTTCAGTCCTCTGATCTTGAAGGTACTGCATCATGTGGGTTTTCCCTAGAAAATGTAGTTTTAAAATTAATTAGGACTTCTTTCTTTTTTCCTCCAAATGATCCTTCGATACTCCCATCAGAAACACTGCAAAGGTATTAGAAATTCTGCTTCATCACAGGATGTATTGGCCAAATGGATGCTGAGAAGTTAAAGTAATACCTCTTGGAATTCAATCAAGCAGAGTACTGCATCCTTTGCAGGAATGTTTAACCTTAAAAGTTATTTCTCCAGTATATCTGCTCAGGAGGCAACATAGCTTTCCAACTGTCCACAGTACTAATTCATAGAGATAGCTTCATTCATTAAACTGGAAATCTTTGTAATGTCATTTGCATTGGTATTTTAGATCATCTTAAAGTAGAATGATTGAAGTCTACAGTCTTCCATTCCACAGGTAACTGTTTTTTCTGGTGTATACAAGTATTTGTGCTTTCATAAGATGGGAGGAAGAAAGTAAACAACTGTGACTATTTCAGCAACCTGAATACTGCTGTGATGAAAGAAACCAGATATTATGGATTCATTCTAGGGCATGAAAGTATTTATGAAATATGAATTTAGTAAAGGGCTTAAGTACTTAAAACATCTGCTGTGCGTCTTACAACTATACATTTAAGTCTTATTTGAACATATGTAACACTATTGCTAACAAAGATCACAATCAGAAATGAACCTTGAAATGCAGCACAAAGTTTTCTAGAATAACAATATCCACAGAGCAAGCAGAGGGATATTAATTTAAAACATCATTTAAAACACATACAGTCCACACTACCAACTCAGCCTGCAGGAATTAAAAGCAGAAAATTAGGGACATGTTGAGATAATATGGTGATAACTGGATAGAGGCAAAGGTGCCAGTTCAGCAGTGTGTCACACTTTGATTGCAATTATGCACAATTATGCAAGCTCATGAGACTAGAAGTCGTACTCACAGAAGAAGAGCAGGTAAGAAGATAAAATAAGGCCCTTAGAGGCAAAGCAATATAGGCTTCTTCCAGTGACTTTGTGATAAAGGAGCAATGTCAAATGCTAGGAGCAAGACCTGAAACTTCACTTGTTAAATGTCAATCCCATCATTCCATTCTCCACTTTTCTTTCTTCTAAACTAACCCAAAGATGCTTTTACTGCACTCGGTGCTGGTTGCTAACTTCTACAAGCTCATCATTTTATCTGTGAGGTTTTTTACCTTAAAATCATGAAGGAAATGGAGAGAAGAAGATAAGTAACTTGCCAAAGGCCAAACAAAGCTCCTGAGATGGAGTCAGGCACAGAACCCAGTTCTCCAGGCTCGTTTGTTTAACTGTTTTTCCTATTTTCCACCTCTTTTCTCTTCCCTGTCAGTCCCTCTATTCTTGTTTGAAGTATAGGGTGCTTTATAACCCTGTATTTCTTGAACTGTTTGAAAGCTCTACAAGAGTGCAATACTCCTGATTGTTTTTGTTCAAAGATGGGGGCGTTTCTAGACATGTCACATCTGAAAAAGTGAATGACTTTTGGCATATAGTCCTTAGTTTTCAGACAGAAGGGACGCATGCAAGGAATATCAAATGCATGGCTGAAGCCAGACTGCATGTCTCTAAGCATACAACGTTTTATTCTATACCAAAGGCCCAAAATGGGAATTTTCTCTATCTAGACAGGGGAGCCTCCTTTTAGGTATTATCTGCTATACAAATATTGGCCTGCTCCTTAAAGCTAGTTTCATAGAAAGTTGAAGGCAGTCTAAGGAGGGGAACATATCCTTTTATATGTGTTGGATAAGGTAAATGATATCAAATAAAATGAAGGATTAAAGCATGCTTGAGCTTGAAGGTATAGATATAAAAAGGACAGGAATTATTGTTTACTTACATTTTTCAGCTGGGTGTGTGCAATGGGTTTTGCTGGGGATTTATGTATCACATCAGTTAATTCACAGCCTGTGCCAACTCCTGTAGCATGCACCACACCAGCAGCCTCTGTTGTGAGCTACCCAGCAGCTATGGCACTCATCCAGGCCCCTGCCCACCCTATGACACCTTTTCTCTTTACACACCTCCTCTTCTACCGTGCACCCTTCCCTTTTCTTGCCATTTCTCTGCTGCAAAGCATACCCCAAAGTCCAGGTGATTCCAGGCATGGATCACCACTGGCTTTGTGGCTAGGATCTATCTGGAGATGGTGGTTTTGTTTTGTTTTGTTTTTTGTTTCGTTTTTTGTTTTTTTTTGGGGGGGTTGGTTTGGTTGGTTGGTGTGGGTTTTTTTTTTTTTAGGAGTCCATGCCTTTTTCTCCAAAGAGGGCAAGAGCCAGAGGACTTGCCCACTAACACAATCCTTTACCTGTCCTGAAGTATGGATCTTGCCATGGCTTTCTGACTTTAAAGTGTATATGACGTTTCACCATGATGCTGCTTCCCGAGATATGTTGTCCATTTGAAAAACGTTTGGCAAGTGTATTCAGGTGCCACCTGTAGCAGTTTCTGTTATCTTAAGCACATTTCACTAAAGCTGAGGTACTCTTAAAAGCACAAAACAAAAAGGGGAAAAAAATCTTCCTGGAAGTTTTCATCATGCCTGCTACTTTGTGGAATTGAAATCAAAACTCTTTAATGAGGGTGGTCCTTCACAGTAAAAAAAGATAATGACTGAATATCTTGCTTTTTCTTTTTTTTTTTTAATTTGTTGAGATTTAGAAGCTTTGTTCTCTGCTTATCACAGTGTTTCAAAGCATAATAGTACTAAGATCTCTGCTAGAAATCACGTACGAAGAGCTGGGGCTCGCACCTTCAACAAAGACTAAAATACATATTGCAGTGATTGATGATCCATGCAACACATTTTATATTCCACATTGCTTATGAGCGCTATGACAGGTTCAAAACCAGTCAGTAATACAATAATAAAATGAATGAAACAAAAAACTCAGAGAGGTCTTGAGACAAATTAATATAATTTTACTTCATGTAAAAAAATAAAAAATCATGCATAAAGGTCACCCCAAACATCAGAAGAGCAATGGAAAAGAGATAGTAACACAGTTGGAAATGCGTACGTATTTACAGCTGTTTAACTACAACTTTGAAACTAGGTAAGAATTTCTATAAAGAGTTTAAACAAACAGAAAAGATTTCAGTATATACACTACACTATGAAGTAAGCTGGCTCAACAATAGGATTTTTCACCTGCAATAAATCAAACCCTTACAAAGTAATTCATGTACATCACTTTATTTCTAATGGCAAACAAGCAGGAATAACTCTACCAGGTCAAATTTCCCCTCTGATTCATCAACGGCTCTTCAAGTGTTTTCTGTGTGATAGGAACTTTAGGTAAGTTGCTGATGTAACAGGGATTACATTCAGGTTTCCATAGAGAATTCAGACCTCAGTGCTTTGTTTTTCAGAGTTCTTTTGAATTCCTACAGCAGCTGCAAAGCAGAGGTTGGGCTGGGAGTAGGATTAAGGGTATGGCTGGGGTGTGGGCAAGGGTCCGGATGAACCGGGCCAGAGAATGGTGATCTCTGAGAACGCTTGTCTTGTCGCAGTCTGAATTTGCTTGCCAGTAGCTAGAAGTAGTAGTATGGCAGTCTGAGTGCACAGAGGCTAATGAACTATTATTAAGACTAGAACTGAGGCTTTTTGAGACATCACAATGCCAAAAGAAACATCTAAAATCATCTCTCCCCCTAGTTTCTGCTTTGACCCCGAAAACAAGGTTTTGCTTTTAGAAATGATTTATAGATTTCCCAGGGTATCAGCTGGCCAAATAGAAGATCTGCATCTCCTCCCAGGCCTTGCTGTGTTTGTATCCTCGCACCACGAGGGCTGCAACAGTGACCATCAGCCTCGGGCGAGAGTGTTCCTCTATTTTAAAACAGGGAGAAGGACAGGTCGCTTGACTTCTGGAGGAGGGAAGTAGATAGGGCAGTGTTGCGGCCAAGCACCAGGCATGCTAGGCTGTGTTGTACTAACAACAGTGGTGTGTCAGGAGGCTTGCAGTGCAGGGCAGCAATAGCGCGGGTAGGCGAGAGCCATAGGGCTGCTTTTTGTTCCATAATCTTTCACTGCAGAGGTGTAATTACAATGGATCTAGTTGCCCTTGCCTTGTATTGATCTTTCTAGAAAAGCAAGCCCAACTAATGACAGGCAGCAAGTACATGTAGATGAACTCATGGGATTCATACAGATTTTTTCTTAATGATCTTTGTATTTGGCCATGCCAGTCACTGGCTTAATCCTCCTGTCCTGCGCTTAGGGCATGCAAGGTGGTTGCAGGAAGAGCAGGTGCCCCTGGAGCTCTTGGTGGTAGGAGCTTGGCTCCTACAGAGCAGCAACAACACGAAGTCCGGAAGTGAAGGCACACTTTGAGCATTAATTTTCCTTTGTTTCACACCCACTGCTCCTCCTCTTAATCAGATCAAACTTTAACAAGCATTATGCAGAGGGTTGATACACAGAAAAATTCTTTCAGAATGAAAAATCTATTTGCTGGTGGGAAAGGAGTAACGTAGCAACTCTTGTGTACTTTGGTAAGAAAAGCAATGCATAGAAGTTGACTCTCTTTATGTTTCTCTGGGTGATTCAGGCTGGCTGGGTGTGGCAGCTGGGGAAATTTGATCCACCGACTATTTACATAAACCAAAAAGTGTTTGTCTAAGCACCAGGAGACAAGGGCCTAGCTGGATAAGTGCTGTAAAGAATCCTTTTTGCAGAACGATCCCTATTCGCCATGCAAAGAGGCAGGCAGATGCTTATATAGCAGGATATAAATTTTAGAGGACTGGTTAGAATCCCTTCTCTGACAGCATGGCCAACCTTTCTGTCCTCTACCCTCTAGAGAGCTGAGTGCCTGGCTGGAGAGAGAATGGTGGAAGAAAGCCTCCCATTCTTCCAAATTATCTCTTTGGGCCTTCCAAAAATAGAGAATACAAATACACTACAAAGTACAAAACAAATTAGTTGTAAAAATGGCTTCCACTTTGTAGAATGTTTACCAGAGCAACTGCAGAAATTTCATAATCACATAATTAACTGTTCTGCCTGTCAAGTGGGTCCAGTTTCAGCTAATACTAGCCATGTAAAGCTCTAATATGTAAATGAACTGACAGAAAGGAGTTCAGAATTTAACATTGGGTTCTGATTTCAGTACTGATAAATTGCTTTGATCCATTGAGTCATGCCTTGTTGTCCTTCCAAATGAATGCAAGCACCTTCTCCTAGAAATGAGTCACCCCTGGAGATGGGGGCCAGCCTGCTGTCCATGTATAGCATGCAAAGGCACATGCATAACTGCTGTACTCAAGTGTCTTACAACCTATGATACATTGATTCTCATGATATTAGTGTGAGGTAGAGAAATGCTCTTTGTTCCATTTTATAGCAATGGAGCTGAGGCCTGAAATTTTCAAATGTGTCGAAGCAGCTGAGTCTTGAGATTAGTGGGAGCTGACATACCCAAGTCTGACGTAGAAACCAGTGTGAGCGGGGAGTCTGTGGGAGCTAGATGATTTGCACAAGGTAATTCAGGAAAACTGGAGCAGAGTTAATCCAGGTATGTGTCCTAGGCAGCAAACTTTCTTGCTTTTGATGGAATTGAGTTTTCAGTTATCATTTGTTGTTTTAAAAGTCCTAGCCTCAATCTAATGAGAATGTTTTTATACTATGGAGTTTATGCTTTCTGCATGTGAATTTAGTGCATTTGTAAGCAGTTCACTATAGAAGTTAGTATTTCTGGAGTTCCTGATGTAGGAAAAAACCTTGAAGCAGAGTAGTGTAAACTTTTAATATTCACCTTGCATATGAAAACCAGCTCCTCCTTAGCATTCGCCTGTCTTGCTCTCTGACTTGTGCTCTTATGGGTGAGTGGGAACAAGATGAAGGATGATTATTCACACAGCAAAGACAGGGTTATTTTTAGCAAGGGAGGATCCACTTCTGCAAGACAGAGTAGTGATGCATGCACTTCAGGACTTCTGCTGTGATTGTAATGGTGGATCTTAGGCTGCAATATCTCATGAAAAATTATGTCTCGCTTTGTGCTTGCCCTTCAGAACCGACACAGGGCAAAGCCAAATCTGAAAGTACAGCTTTGCTGTGAGAGGCTTCTGCTACCGTTAATGGTTTACTACATTCAAATGCATAAAAGAAATACTTTAAGGGCACAGATATTTGACAGAGCTTAGGTCCGTGTGTGAGAGGTCTGATTTGAAAGATCAGCGTGTTCAATACGGCTGTACGTGTCTTCCCACAGGTGAGTCTGGGAAAAGATGGAGCGCATTTTCCCCAGGACAGCTCCATGCATTTTCTATTCCTGATCAAGATCTATTCATTGGGCAAGTGCTGTTTAATCAAGCAGCAGGAAAAGGGTGTGTGCTGTCTTCAGAAGTACAAAGAAATCTCATTCAAAGACAGTCCCGTTCTTAAAAGGCTGGTGTTTAAATTAGACCTGCCCAGACAGGTCTGGCATGTTTAGTGTGACCCCCTTTTACTGTGGATGTTCCGGTTATAACTATCTTACTGCTTTCATTTAAAATAAGAATACAACTGCCACAGAAAACAGATCAAACCAAGCTCCAAACAGTTGTCAGACCCTGTTGTGAGCAACATTTTGTGATAAACCACTGCTACTGAAAAGTAGCTACAAGCAAAAATTTTAGAGAACTCCATGAAAGATCAAATTCAGCAGACGAGCTTAAGAGACAGTGTGCTAATTAACAAGGGCAGTATGGGAGAAATGACACATCTTTTTGTTTTATTCCAGTATTTGGGCTTCATTGGTTTTGATGCCATTCAGACCTGAATGTATTAAAGGCTCTGTGATAGTCTTTGGTCCTGGAAAAAAGCAGAGTGTGTCCTTTCCAGCTGCATTAACAGGAGAAGCTGTGTACCATCTTTGATAGTCAAAAGAGTGGTGTTGGCTTCTCAAGATGTTTTTCCTCTTCTTGGGCATACTTCCTTTATGCATTTCTACTTCACTCTTCCAATATTACATATGATGAAAATGAGTCTTAAAGGTCAGCAAGGCTTATTTTAACTTTGTTTTCCATGATATGCTATAGCTTTGCAGGTTATAAACAAATGAGATTGTGCTGTGAGATGTGCAGCTTTTAATTTCTGGTGTAAGGGCAGACCGCTCTCGTAGCTACTAGAGTCCGTATGTTCAGCTTTTTCCCTGGAAGGCCTTTCGGTGGGTTACAGGCTGCTGTTGTCTTCCTCAGTCTACTCGCAGAGGTAGCAGATGCTCAGCATAGGTCTTGGAGTGAGTCACGTATGGGGAATGAATGATCCATCTGCACAGGGCGATGCATGCCGGGAGAGATGTATTCACACCAAGGCTCCCTAGGAGCCACTCCCAGGCTGTGCTGCTTACGAGGATGAGTGCAAGGTTCAATTCCTGAGGGTTTGCCAGTCCAGCACTCCCTAATTTCACCTGGGGTTCACTGATCCCTTTCAGCCCTGCAATGCTGAGGTATCTGCAGAGAGGAGAAAGATGTTCATGGCATAGGTGGTAACTCCTGGCTGTGGGGTGGCCCTTGAGGCAGCCTCGCAGAGCTTAGGACTCCCTTCCTTCTCCTTGTTTGGTTGATGAAGTCTAGGAAGCTGTATTATACACAAAAGCACCTTACCTCTGCTTACAAATCGTGGCAGTGAAGGGGAATTTCCTTTTGATCGATGTGAGATGGGATAGAGCAGAAATACAGGTATCCAATGATACTTCACCTTAAACTGTGCTTCTCTTCTTTAGTTACCTCCTCACGAGCAGCTGGAGCTATTTACCAGGATTCATTACAAATAATTTTAAGTCTGAACCCAATGGACAACAAGAAGATCAGTCGTTGCAGGAGAAATCTGAACTGGTTCAAAATGCCAATCTCTCACAGGCAGGAAAGAGCACATACTGCTTTATTGATCAAGAAAGTAGGGAGCTTTTGCCCAATTGCTGAGGGGAATGAACCTTGGTAAGATAAACGGCATGCAGGATGGTATGAAGACTGAACCCTTACCTTCCTATGGATAAAAAAGGAAACACAATCCTGTGCATGTCAGGTATTGCATGGTGCAAGTGAAATCTTCTATTTAGAAAAGGGAGTCTGGCATCGAATCTAGAGATTTCAATACAGATCCATTGCAAAGGAGAGGAGGTCAGAGATTTGTCTTTCCTTACTTACGTGAACTTGGTGTTGAAATCTTTTGTCAAGTGTAGAAATTGCTGCCTTGCGGTTAGATTTTTCCAGATTGCCGCATTGCATTTGCATTCTGGGCCCTGTGTGTGTGTCTAAGGAACACCTCATTGTTGGGGAATATCTTTGTCACCATCTTTCCTTTGTGCCGGTTCCTTCCAGCTTTGAGAGGAAGAAAGGAGGTGGGAGGTCTGCAGGGTACCAGGTACCTGAAGCTCTCTAGAATCTTGTTGCTTTCAGCAGAAAGACCTAAAGGAAGCCATTTAGAAAGAATTGCTTAGTCTACAGTAACCTGAAGATTTGCTACTGTGACTCCTTCCTTATAATCCTCTTTAACAGCTGTATTTGAAGCCGATCAGGTCCAAGACAAGGCAGTTTCTGTGACTGTTGTAGTTTTCTTACCGTTAAAAGTGCATGTAGTACTTTGGTAAGCATAAAAATGTCATGAAAAAATCACTACCTTCTATTTGACATCCTCAGCTGGCAAAGGCATCTATTGTAAACATGAACCTACACACAGGACTGTGCTGATTTTTTTTTTTTTTTAAAATGGATTTTGGCAAAATCTGTTGCATAACATTTCATCACCCAAGGTGTAGCTCTTGAGCTGTGATCAGAGTAGGGGTCCTACAGTCATCTCTCCATCAGATCAAAATCTTCTGAAGGCAGCAGTGATACTGCTCAGAGATCAAACCTGAGTCTAAGAACTAAGTTACACTTTGGTACATTTCCTTTATTCTTGCCTGTTAAAAAATGTATTTTGTTTGTCCATCTTTTCTAATTTGTAAAAGATGTAAAAAGATTGCAGTTTTTCAATACCACGGCTGGGGAGGGGATTGTTTGCTAAGCAGCAGTCCTAGGTGCTAAATGCTGGAATCTCTCTTCCTTGTTCCAACACCTGAGGCACTGCGTGTCTCTCTTTCCACTACTGTACTGCTGTCAGCAGCACAGTTTATGGGGCTTCCAAGAAAAAGCTGTTGTCAGAGTGGGAAAAGACCTAATGGTACCTGTGTGGAGAATCTAAGAAATCGCATAAATGCATTCAAATATTATATAGGACTGTGAGCCTTTGCGAAGCAGAAAAGAATTACTTAATACCGTGGAATGGTTAGCTGGTTTTGTTTTGCCTAAAAATGTGTTAGAAATATTTCTGATGCTAAGACTTGTTCATTTCTTAGGGAGCTGTAAAACAGATACATTTACAAGTATGAGTAATGGGAAACAGAAAATTTCTGCACAATGCAGACAATCCTTTCATGTTACATCATTCAAAGCAGTGTATTCACATGGGGGTGTATTCAGGCAAAACTCCACAGCCAGAAGACCAGGCTCCTCTGCTTGGTTGTGCTTTTAATGTAGGAAACTTTTGGTTAAGATTTGTGGGTATCTTTCACACAATGCATCAAAGAGCTGAAAAGCTGAGGATAATCATTCCCACACATGAATCTACGTGGGCTAAAGTACAAACCCTTCTGTGCTTACTGCAATTTAAGCATTATCCCTTACATTTGCTCTTGAAGTTCCCCTAACAGTGTAGACAGTTCAACAGAGACACTTCAGAGATTACTGAGCTATCAAGCCAGTGAAGAACTAAAATATTGTAAAATTTGCAGAAATAAATGTAGTACAGAAGTGTATAAGAACTAAATTTATTTCCTATGGATAAATTTCTTCATGTCACAGAAGTCAAAACACGCTTTTATGAGACAAACACATTTCAAAGCTAGAGGAACTAATGTGAATAGCTAGCTTTGCTGTCTGCGTGTTGGAGTGGATCCCAATAATTGAACTATAACATGTCATGAAGAGGAGCAGTTCGGACTTCACATTATGATAAATGTTGTGTTGGAAGTAGAGGGAAGAGAAAATGCAGATTTCAAGACTTTACAATCATGTGCTGTTTTCAATAAGGTGTCTTGTTCTGAAATGTTAATGAGTCTCTTTGGATTTAACAGTGAGATCCCAAATACTCTATGGTCAGGAACTATAGTTTTTCGAAGACACGTAGCACCAAGTGAATATACAAAAATCTGGGAGCATTAAGTGAATGTGTAAATGTACCTAAGGCTTATAGTTAGCCACGCAAACAGCTAGCTGTTGGCCTAGCTTGTGTACAATGTGTAGGTAGAGGTAAACATGGCCAAAAACGTAGCCTTGTGCCTAGCTCTGCCCTCGCTGCTAGCAAGGTGTTTTCATCAACCATCTTTGCATTCCTTTCCAACCTGAAGCTAGAGTGACTTTAATTTGGAAAAATTTATCCTGAACTGTCTTGCCTCAACACATGCGTGATGAGAGTGAGCTTTAGCTTTGCTTGGTGCTAGGCAGAGCATATAAAGATTATGGAAAGCACATTTGGAGAAAGTCCTGTCTTTGTCCTGTTCCCCTTTGAGAACGAAAGGGTTAGTAGCAAGAAAAGGGTTTTGGTAGCTGTTTAGAGAGATGGACTGACCCACCAGACCTGCAGCAGCTCAGCAGAATGCTGGCCAGGCCCAGAGTCAGGACCCCCCTGCGAGGGCTGAGCAAGGAGCCAGCAATGCAACCAGATGCCACTGCTGGCAACACTGATGATAAAAAGTGTCCAGACTTTTGGCACTTGGGTCTTGCATCTGCCAAGCTTTTCCCCCATATCTGGAGTGGTACACAGGGCCGTTTAAGGGAGCGTGCCGAGAGGTAGGGGCCAAGGGGAATGAGCTCTACGCAGCCAGGAGGAGGCTGTGTGACGTGCCCGAAGTTGCCCTCACTCATAGGGTTTCCTTTCCAACCCTACTAGAATTCAGGGGCTCCTGGGTTTACGCTCCTTTTGGTTTAATTTCTAAAAGCATAATTGTTTGGCGAAATTAAGCGTTTCAGTGATATGATTTTGATTTGCTCATTGCGTCGCTGACATCTGGGTCCCATCTTGTTTAAATGCTGCCAGCCATCTGGGGCAGTCAGTCCTTACTTGCCAATACTGACTGATACGGCTGCCCAGTTACAGGAACTATGAGTTGTGCCAATCTAGTTGGCAATCAGTTTCTTAGCAAACCATTGACATTTATGTAATTTTTTTAGAGGTGCAGGTCGTATCCAGGGTGAGAGAAAGAGTGTAGCTGAATTTCTTTTTTTTCCTCTGTGAGCTTAATCTGCATACACCTAATCCCACTTACAATAACCAAATTGCCAGCATTCAATTTCTTGCATTTAGTTATGAACAAGTGCTCCTTTGCAACATCATGAATTAGTAGATTATCTGAATTTTGAGCACTCACACAACCTCTTGATAGTCTGTATTATTTAATTCGCATTTTCTGTGTTGACCCACCAAAGCAGTATCACAATGTTGTCTTTGTCTGGCTGGGATTGACATTTGTACTGAATGTTTCAAATAAGATGCTTATTTGGCCTTTAGTGATAAGAACTGGTGCATAGGTGGTACATATCTGACACTTCACTTGTACTTAGATCAATCTTTTACCATATTTGCTTCAGTGTGCTTCAGACTCAAGGAACTGCTGCAGTAGGTTGCATGTGACTTGTGGAGGAGAGGCTACCAACAACACCGAGCCGTGTGGTGCGGTTGACACGCTGGAGGGAAGGGATGCCATCCAGAGGGACCTTGACAGTCTTGAGAAGTGGGCCTATACGAACCTCATGAAGTTCAACAAGGCCAAGTGCGAGGTCCTGCACATGGGTCAGGGCAATCCCAAAAACAAATACAGGCTGGGCGATGAGTAGATTGAGAGCAGCCCTGAGAAGAAGGACTTGGGGGTGTTGATGAGAAGCTCAACATGACCCAGCAATGTGCACTTGCAGCCCAGAAAGCCAACCGTATCATGGGCTGCATCCAAAGAAGTGTGGCTAGGAGGTCGAGGGAGGTGATTCTCCCCTTCTGCTCCGCTCTCCTGAGACCCACCTGCAGCACTGTGTTCAGCTTTGGGGCCCCCAGCAGAAGAAGGACATGGACCTGTTGGAGTGAGTCCAGAGGAGGGCCACCAAGATGATCAGGGGGCTGGAGCACCTCTCCTATGAGGACAGGCTGAGAGAGTTGGGGGGTGGTTCAGCCTGGAGAAGAGAAGGCTCCGGGAAGACCTTCTAGCAGCCTTCCCATACCTAAAGGGGGCCTGCAAGAAAGTTGGAGAGGGAGTTTTTACAAGGGCATGTAGTGATAGGACAAGGGGTAATGGCTTTAAACTGAAAGAGGGTAGATTTAGGTTAGATGTAAGGAAGAAGTTCTCACCACCCTCACAGTGAAGACACAGGCACAGGCTGCCCAGCGAGGCTGTGGATGCCCCCTCCCTGGCA
The DNA here is from genome assembly GCA_034782735.1 of Sagittarius serpentarius. NCBI lineage: Eukaryota > Metazoa > Chordata > Aves > Accipitriformes > Sagittariidae > Sagittarius > Sagittarius serpentarius. The sequence goes on from JAVKLA010000010.1 coordinate 25,684,303, forward strand.
GTGTCCAAGGCCAGGCTGGATGGGGCTTTGAGCGACCTGGTCTAGCGGAAGGTGTCCCTGCCCATGGCAGGGGGGTTGGAACTAGATGACCTTTAAGGTCTCTTTCAACCCAAACCATTCTGTGATTTGCAATAATATATTTTCAGACCCGTAAAGATACCACAGGGCATTGTGAATGACTTCCTTTTACCCCTTCTTGGCAAAAGTTTTGTGATTAAAAATAGGTGGAACATTAAGTCTGTTTTTGCTGAAAACTTACTGGAAGAATCTGATTGAAGAAGTGGGATGCCAAATCTTTAACAAAGGCTTTTTTTCTCCCCCCATCTGTTTAATCAGGTGTTTTAGTATAGGTGGTGTTCTAACAAAAGGTTGTGCAGATGGTAGGGAAAACATTCAACAGTTGGACTAAAAATCATTTCCTCTCTCAAAGAGGGAGCACTTTCACAGATCTCATTAGTTCAACTGGTATAACTTCCAGGAGGTGCCACAGGGTACAAAATGCCTGGGTTCAGCGGCAAGAACTTACGAGCAAGAAATAAGTGAATTTCTAAATAGCGTTAGTTTTGGTGTACCCATCGGAAGGATGCATGCTCCCTCATTTTCTTTATAGAAATTATGTATTCCTTTATTTGCCACACCGTATTAACTCCAATATTGTTTTGCCATCTCTGTTGTATAAGCTGGGCGTTAATTGTGACTGTTGGAGCAATGCACAGAGCAAGTGCTGATTCACAGGGCTCTGAACTGCTGCTTGCGAAGGGCCATTCTCATTACCTTGTTGTTTTGCTGCAGTGGGATCAGCTCTGTGATGGGAGCTGGGTGCTGTGCAAGCAAAAAGATACTCTCAGTCTCAAAGAGTCTGCAGTCTCAGACAGCCTGTATGTCTTACTCCAAACTGTAACGTCTGTCTGATTTTGCAGAGCGAGTCACACAGTTTTGTTTTGCCATATTTAGATGACACCTCCTCCTCCTCAGTGAAAACATGCTGGAATAGCCTCGCAGCATAACCAAACAACAAAAGAGTACTGCTGATGGCTGACAGCTCTGACAGGTGTATTTTAAACTGGGTTCAGTTTTGTCATCGTGCATATAAAGGAGCATTGATGGTGGAAAAATAAGTAGATTTTTTCAATGTAATTTTGTAACTTTGCCAAACATGGCTTCATTAAGAACTCCAAACACTGCGATCTTCCAAGCAGGGTGATTCAAATGCAGATATGTTTGTTTTGTGAGGGCACTTAAATATTTAATTCGTTAACAGAGTTTGCAGAGAATTTGATGTGGCTGTTGGGGAAAGATTTGCCTGTTCTGGTTTGAGGACAGCAGGATGACTCTGGGGTTCCTCAGCGCTCTGAGCATGCTTCTGTTCCGTCCCTGTAATTTTTCACCAACAAATTGCCTTGACTGGTTCAATGATTTTTGTCATTGTGCAGGTCACTAACATTCATTCATAATCTGAAGCAGAATACTTGTGTTAGCCTTTTGCAGACTTTAGGTCATCATGTTTGTACTTTGGAAGGAAAACAGGAACACAAAGCCCTGTTAAAAGCAAATGCCTTAGACGCCAGTTGTTTTATTTCGTTCCTTTTGCCATAGCCTCTCTGTACAAAGGCTTCAGGGTAAGCACAGGTGATCACATGAGAGAAATTTAGGAATTCTAAAGGATTAGGATTTTTCTTTTTGGTCCAGAATCTATTTTCAGCAGTCTAGAAAGATTTGTTCTGTGAGGAAAACTTACAGAAACTTTAAGATCACTTGACTGAGTCACAGATGAGCCATCAAGAGACCATCTTTAAACATACGTGTGGAAAAACACAAATGGAAGATGACCGATTTAGTGTGTTTCATCTCGTGTAATTCCGAGGGACTGGGTAAATTTAGAGCAACTATTGATTATGGAAGGGTCTGTCTGTTGAATTCCTTATATGCTGAGAAAATATTAAAATGATTTTGGTAGAAAAAGATATCAGGTTAATTTGACAATGGTTTGATAGACTGATAGCCTCTGTTCCTCCCACAATGACATATAAGTCCTAGGATCCATAAACTGGCTGCATCTCCAAAACACCCTAAACTTTCTGATGTTATTAGCTTTCAATTAAGAGAGTAAATTAAGAGCGTTAGCAAAGCATAAATATGAAGATTTGGTTGTCATTTTAAGGTGATCTTTTCAAGCATGCTCCCCTGTTCCTTGGAAGTTACAGCCCTCCCTTTCTGGGTGTGGAATGGTGGAATTTTATATATATAAAAAAAAATTTTATTTTCCCCCAAATGAGTATCTTCTGAGGATGCAGACTAGTTAGCTAAATGCTTAAGGTAGGGACCATAGCATTTTTGTTTAGAAAATTACATCTAGTTCTTTATAACATTGCCTTCATGTTTAAAGAAGTCTGTGTATATTTTTACATGCACAATTCACATCTGCAGACAGGCCTAACTAGTGTTTGGACTTGACTTTCTTCTTAAAAAAAAAATCTGACTCTCAAATGCATTCTTTTCTTGTGAGGCTTAGGAATATTGATTTCTTTTTTTTTTTTTTTTTTTTTCAAATTACTTATGTTTCAGACCACCCTTCATTTCTAGTACTGAAATGATGTGACAGTCTGTGGATGGCTGTGGAATAAGTGATGTCTTGGTAATGGCCCAACACAGATTTCAGGCGCAGCACTTCTGCCTCCCATGCCAACCTCTGAGGCTAAAAGTCTGCCTCTGTCCTAGTATCTCATCTGCTTTCTCACTTGGACTCAAAAAAAAGGTCAGGCCTTGACTTTACAGATCAGTGCAATGAGTGGCAAAAACCTAAAGACTGACGGGAGAAGTGTCAAAAGAAAAAAGCCTTTAAATTTGTGTGTTCTGGTCAAAACATGGGGAGGACACAGTTCTACGTTTGTCCCTTGTGCTATCAGTACAGGCTGTTTCCTGCCCTGCTCTCCACGCTGCGAGGTGCTGGGTGCCTTTTGCTCCCAAGTACTTCAGCAGAGCCCATTTCCAGCAATTTGTGTGACCATCCATTGCCTGAAACCCTCCACCACAGAGCAGCAGCGTCCCGTTTGACAGGGGGCTGCAGAGCAGGTATTTGGAAAGAAAAAGAACTTTATTGTAGAATGGGGTATGATATTTTAAGACCTAGATACCGGTTTCACAGCTTGCTTTATGAAAGCTACATGTCATTGTTCTACATTTATTTCCATTTGCTTAGAATTCCTGTACCCAGGGCTCCAGACACATGTGTGCGTGTGTACTTATTAAAAAAAGTTATACATACTATGTCAACATACAAAATTCTCATTTCTGTATTTTTGAACTCTGCTAAAAAAAGCAGCTTAAAACTGAACACAGACAAATACCTCATGTGAGCCCAGAGGTGACTGCAGACTCTGTGATTACACCTTTCATTCTGCTTGCTAGAGCTCAGCAAAATGAGGCGCAGCTTGGCTATATATGTGCTGAAGGTCCCAAAGTAAGTCTGGCAACGGTGAAAATCCCGTGCAGGAGTTCTGCTTCTCAGTACATTCATGTGATAAACTGTTGTCTGTGGTGCTTTAAACTGAGGAAGATCTTTACAAAGAACCAAAAAACACTAAGGAAACAAACCCAAATTTTAAAGTGTGTTATGCAAATGCATATCATAAAAAGTCATATCTGAGGAAGGATACAGTGTTTCTGATATTTCTCTGGGGAGTAACTCAGAAGCCCTGGTATTTCCTTCAAATTGTACATGGATTTATCATCTAATTAGCACGGAAATGAACAGAGAAAAATGTCAAATAAGTGGGGAGAAAAAGATCAATTGTGGTCCAAGATGTAAGGAAATGGCCGAGATGGTGGAGCATTGCCACATTCTAACTAGCTACAAGAGGATTTTCCCTACAATGTCTGAAGAACTTGAGGAAGGAAAACTTGCTTCATGTGTCAAGGAAGGTGGGAGACTGGGGAAGGGAAGGATATCTGGGGTTGTGTTTGTCATGTTATTGTTGAGCCAATTTCAATCATGTCATGGCCAGATACCAGAAACCTGCATTGCCTTAACTTCCCAGGAGTTAATTCATATTTTGGTGGAGTTCAGGGAGGACTTGTAGGACTAGCAAAGCAGCTCTTCATTAAGCTTATGAAAACTAAGACTTGTGATGTATTTTGTAACATCCGTACACTGGATCCAAATCTCAGATGTCCTATTAATTATAAATTCTTGCAATGAAGGCTGCAGTGACCTACTAGAGACTAGCACAGGGGCAAGGTGTTTCAGTAATTATTTAGCCACAGATGAAGCTTTGGAAAAGGAACTGGATGCATAACCAAACTTTTTTTTTTTCCCCTCAGTAAAGTATCTAAATACTGAAATTTGAAGGGAATGAAAAATTTGAATGAATTAATAGAGATTTGGCAGATAAATTATCCTCCAAAATAAGGGAAGGAGTTGGTGAATACCAAAGTGTTTTCTTTTATAAATTGAAGTTTTTGATTTTCATTTCAGAATGACAATTTTCTTTGTTAAATAACTGGCATAAATTGAAGAAATATTTCCTTTTGAGTAAAAAAGAATGTTTCTGTTTGAATCAATTATAGAAGTGTGTGCATACGTACAAAGTTTTCTTTAACACAAAATCGCAATAATTAGCTTTTTCAAAAGGCTGTTGATTCATGCAACAGAAGGTCTTAAAAGGAAAGTAGCAATGTTTTGACTTTTTACATATGTTTATTCTTGCTATTTCAAACCTAGTAACAGAGGCAAATAATAATTTTCAGTAAAAGGGGAAATTGCTTATGAGAAAGTAATGGAGATTTTTTTTTTTTCTTTAGATGAACTGTCCGTTTGGCAGAAAGACATCTTAGGCAAACATGCAGGTTCTCTTCTAGCTCTTTTTTGTTTGCTTTGTTGCCCCATATATCTGCAGAATAAGTAAACTGTAGGATTTTTTTTTTCTCCTCTTGTTCAAATTACATGTGAGCACATAATTACCTGTTACAGTCATTACTTTGTTTCTACACAGAGGTAGCAACTATATGCAAATAAAGGATACAAATACCTGAATATTTTGGTATTTGTTTCATGTGCACGAATATATGCGTCACAATTTCTATGTAAAGGTAACTGATGATCATCTCAGTTCTGGTGAAATGCAAACAAGTTCTGAATGGCATATCTCAAGATCTAAATTCAATTAGACTTGTGTAATGATCTGTCAAGAGGGTATTATATGCAAGGTTTTCTAGATTTCAAAACCTTTATATCTTGTATCAAAGACTTGAACAAAAAATTTGTGAATTAGGAGTGTTAAATAAACTCTACCTTGGCATTGTGAGATTTCCTCTCGGGGATGCTCCCACAGATACTGCAAAAGAACAGCGGAGTATTTAGCATCCTACCATTGACTCCTTCCCCACATAAGGATTAGACAAGGACAGGTTTAAAATTCACCCTTGGCAAGAGTCTGTACTGGAATGGGGTTCTCTGACCTGGGTTATTTAAGTCCTCAATAAAGAAAGTGTGCCTTTCGCTCTATTTCTAGGACAATCTCCCTAAACTTCTCACCTCTTATACCCCAGGCAGTGAAGAATATCACAGTGTTTCTGAAGCTCTGCAAATTTTTATATACTTTATGGCATTTGGTCCAGATTAAATAAGAAAAAGAGACCTCAGCCCTAATTGATGTCATTGGAAGTGGTGGGTGTTTAGGATTGCTCCCTTTTCCCTGGAAATGCTGAAGTCTCCCCAGAGTGAAGGCATGGCACCAATATGGAGGGATTATGCATGTCTGATTCAGTCTAGATTGTTTATCTTTTAAACACCATTAACCACAAATTAGCTGGCTCTCTGCAGCCATAAATTAATAGATACTATTAGTGAGCAGTCAATTACAGGATAATTGTTTTTCCCTTCCACCTTGTGTGCTTGGCTATTTGCATCTGCGGTGCTTTTGTCCACGAGGCAGGGCAGAAGGCGCTGCAGCCAGCACTGATCCCGTGTGGGACTGACTGACCACTGCTCACACCCCTTCCCAGAGACCGGTGTGTGCGTAGCCTCACCGGTCCTCACTTGTCTGATGTTTTTGATGTAATCAGCCGGGTCTCTCTTCTTGAAATCTTTGGATTTTTGCTTTCTGTGGCTTCGCTCTCGCAATTGTTGCGTTGTGTACCCTCTATGTGCTTCCTTGTAGATGCGTCTGTAGTTCTCTCCTCTTAGTCACCTGCGCTGTGCTAAAGGCATTGCTCGTCTCTATTCAGATCTCTGTAGATCACAGACTGTGACAAAATTGTTTAATTCCTGCATGGCAGATCTTTCATAGGGCCTTTCATACCTAACTACGTCTTGTCCAGGCTCCGAGTTAATTTTATTGCAAATCCTCTTAGGTAAAGAAACTGTGGCTGTGTTCAGAAATCTGTTGAGAACTCTTGTCCCCAGCACGTTGCTCTGACCATAGCAGTTCTCAGTAGACATCCCTCCTCTGCCTCCCAGTGCTGCATCCGTTACAGCCTGTCTCTACCTTACATTCATTGTCGCTGTGCATCAATTTTTGACTTGCATTGTATGTTTTTTAGAGGGAAGAGGGTGTTTCTTTACCCCTGTGTTTATATATCATCTAGTCCAGTGAAGTGTAGATTAACTGGTAGTCCTAAATGCTCTCTAGAAATACAAATAATAATGTAGAGAAATAAATTAATTTTGGGGTTACAAATTAAGGATTTCCTCTCCATACATAGCATATGAAATATATCTGCACAAAATTAATGTGCAATTAGAGATACAGAATATTTTGTCTGTTATGAAGCGTCCTAGACAGGAATGGTAAATAGTATTTCATTCCTCTAAACCAAAGTTATTCCAGTTCTCTAATCTCTCCTTAATGATTTCCTAAATTAAATTCATAAAAGCTTTAGGAAAAAAAGAATAATGACATTGACTTTATTATTTGATTTTTTTTTTTAATTATTTTTTTTTATTCTTTGAAAGGTCTGGTGTTGAACATGTAAATGAAAAGACAGTAAAAAATCTTTTCATTTAGATGAAAAGATACATGAAATTTATTATATCTAAAAATCTGTCTATTGTGTGTTCAGTCATTCATTTCAGTAGCTTAGGTATTGCTAGATAGCTGAATTATGGTAAGGTGGCCAAAGGCATCCTGGGAATTTAAGGGAATGATGCAGAACTGGGAGCAATGCAGTTTGCAAGGAGCTGTTTCTTGGAGGCTCCTGGTCTCACTCCCCAGTGCAAACTGGTCCAACGGGAGGAATGGATGCTTTTAAAACGCCCTATTTCTGGGAAGACTAGTCCCATAAAGCACCTGCTTTTAGCAGTGCCTTTGAAGAATGCTTTGCAACCTTTGAGCACAATCTAATTCCTGTTCAAACTGCAGATTAAATTGAGGAACGAGATTGGTTGTTTGGTGGCAGTCTTTAAAAGAAAAGATTTATAAACACAAACTGTAACTAAATTTTGAAGGGAACTGGATCTGTAGACATCAATGGCATGATTAGAAACACCGTGGGGAGTACACACATAAAGCTTCTTTTAATTCTTGGCTTTTCAAGCATTTAATAGCTTGACAGCAACATTTTAATAACAGCCGACTAGGCCCAGTTTTGGCATGCACCGCATACGGAAACAGCTTCTGGAACCTGTCCATGGAACAGTGAATTCTGTTTCTGCAGGCTAAAGCTCATGTGGAGATAGAGCGCTGAGATAGAGCACTTTGAATTCAGGACGCTTTTCCATTGCTCGGTGCTTGGGAACGTTACATGTTCTACGTACCAATGCATTACTCGCCACCCCTCAGCAGGGGGTTGTGCTGAATTAATTTTTCAACACACGTTTTCTTTCTAAACTGACTTCACTGAGTAGTGCTGAAGAAAGCTGTCTTTTAGCAATGAAGTTTCAGTTCTGGAATTTTGTGGCGTGCTCTGAGCCTCTATCAGTGACAAGGCAGAACGGGTACCGTGTCTGGAGACCCTTTGAATAGGACTCCTGAATACTAGAGCTCCTGTCGGTAGTTACCGCCTTTAAAAAAAGAAAAAGATTTGACCCTTCTGAACCTTGGTTTTAACCTTTAGAAGGGAAAGTGATTTTTTTTTTTTTTTTAAAAAAAAGGCATTTTAAACTCAATTGAATTTCAAAGGACTAAAAAAATCATATTTCCTGATAATAACATATCTTTGATTCTCTCTTTGCATTGCATTTTATACAGTCCCTTATACCTCTGACAGAAAAATGTAAATATGCTTATGGTTATGCAAAGCGGATGCTGATTGCTACAGGAACAGTATGTACCAATAAATAGTTTATTCAAGGAAATTGAAAATTAGGGGTGTTTAGACTATTAAAATTGAACTGCTACTTAGGATCTTGCATGCAATAAGACTTCAGTCTTCTGTTGGAATCAAGATGTAGGTTCAGACCAAAACAATTATCTTTATAATGCTTTGCTACTTCTTTGGTTGCTTGTTTCTTTGCTTTCTCTTTGTGGGATGTTGCTTTTCTAAAAAAAAAAAAAAAAAAGGTGGAAACGGAATTAAATTTCTATTAGAAGAAACTTCTGGGGCTTTTTAGCTTTTATAAATTCAAAATCTTGATCAAATTTGATCTTACTATATCCTTTTCCAAAAGGCAGAAAAAGAAACTATTTGCTAATAAACAGGGAATTGGATTCACAAGGTATTTCTCAGGGTTACATGTTTTCATATTTTAAGACATAAGAGAAATAAACTACTTCAATTCATCATGTTTGTACCTTAACATAGCAGAAATTTCATACCACTCACCCAAATTTATCCACTGACCTTCTTAAATACAGGTGGGCTTTTGCAGGCAAGTATCCCGAGTATTGGCTCCTAATGTGGAGCAATACATGCAAGCAGAGATACCCAAAGACACGGGGCATTAAGCAGTTCAGGTTTGGTCCAACCTATACCGCGGCAGTAACTGTATACTGCAGTTTTGTTATGCAGAGGTTTCTCATTCTTTTGGCTAGTTTCCTGCTCTGTCTGAGCCCTGGTCGTAGCCCATCTGTTTCCCGGGGCTGTTCTGGCTCAGGGGCGGCGCAGCTGCCGTGGGCGACGTGGCACCCTGGCAGCCAGCGGGCCCTGCCAGCTCAAATTCCCAGGGACTCAGCATGGCGTTTCCTCAACAAGTTCAGTCACCAGGTTAGGCATCTTTTAATCTAAAAAATCAGGAAGAGCAATTGGAGACAAAGAGCTACGCCAACCCTGTAACCCCGTGTTGCCTCTCAAAGCGAGTAAAACAAACTGATAAACTTCAGAAATTATGGACATGGTGAATAGTTGTGCAGTAAAATGGCGGTGAAGAAAGGGAAGTTTCTGTAATTGGATTATGAGTTTTCTGAACTGCATTTTTAAGGGAGATATTCCCTGCTTCCGTTCCTCTGTTACTGAAGGTAGCGGGCAGGGACCCTCGGATCCCTGTGCAAGCAAAGAACCGTAATATTTTCAGTATCAACACATTTCAAAGCTGCAGTCATTTATGCATGTGAATAATCCCCTTGCCATCAAATATAGATCTCCTTTGGAGGTGCCTGACTGGAATTAAATATCCATTAGAAATCAGAAAAACTCAGGTATCAAAACCTGGCTTTTTCTCATGGCGTTTGGTGAAAATAAGCCATACAACAGAAAATTATCGAAGCCTAAGTCAACTGAATTAAAGCTTTTGAAACTCTGTCTTCAAAACCCATGTAGAAGGGATAGCATCTTTAGGTCAGATGGTGTTCTCGCTGCTAAGCTCTATGTTTACTCCTAATATCAACTTAAGGATCACTTATAAATTCAGTTCTACTGCTCCGTGCACAGAACATCCATCAGTGTCAGTGGCAGCTCCAGGCTGGGGTTGTTCCCTTCCTGGAAGGGGCAGCTGGAAATGCAGAAAGGTACAAAGGCAGCAGGTCTCCTCACCACGGAGCAGGTTCCCCAAGGGAATGACCATGCTGCACCCTTCATGGTAGCAGTGGTGCTGGCCCCTTTGAGGTACAGCCTGTTGCTTGGTTGTGTTCTTCCTCTGTTGGGTGACAACGCTGAGTGGAAATTGCACAAAAGTGTTCAAAATGTGCAAAAGATAGGTACTACACTTGGAAAGACTTTTTTATTTCTGGCAGATAAAGCGATATTAACATACTCTTAACTGACTCTTGCCTTGCATTGGCAATAATATATTCTAAAACAGTAAGTCTGGATTTAAAAAATATTCAACCCTTCCATTTGGATTTCTCCTAGGATTAAATGTATTAAGTTGCTACACTGATGATTGCAATGGTTAGATTAGAGATCTAGGTAGCTGGTTTTGAGATGAAAACATAAAAAGCAGGTTTTAGATGTTTTATACATTTCGCTGTTCCTTTTAAGGTAGTAAACCCCCACATTTCAGTGTAAAGATGTTTACTGCAGAAAAATCAGGACTAAAATAAACAGATAAGATTTGAACAAAACTGATCACTCAACAGCATCTATATGATCCATAGACTTTAATCCCTCTTACTAGCAAATCTTTTCTGAGTTCAGTGGCATTGTTTGTTTTGGTTCCCCTAAAAAATGCACGTGATGGGAAGAGGTATGTTGATAATAATGTGCTGTGAATAGCATGAAGGCATTCTGTGCACAGCGTATCATATCATCCATCATTAAGTTTTTCTTCTCCCTCTCTTGCTAATGGCAGTGAATCAAATATTTAAATGCATTTGTTACTCTTCTAGTTGCACGTAGGACTATGTTGAGCAGGAAAGAAACAGATTTTGTAGTACAAAATTAGGCTATAAAGTGCATTTTAAACTGGAGATTTAGTAACAGACACAGAATAAATGAACTCAGAAAATTAACGTTAGAATTTGCACTTAAAATGCTTCCTAATTGGCACCTCTTGGGATATGTTCTGAACTCACCCAACACGATTTTTTTCCTTTTACTGAAAACAGTCAGTTTGGGCTGACAGCACCTGGGTCATAGTGAATGAGAGATGATGATGTATTTGGCAGCTTTTCTAGTTGAGCACTGACAAGTCTTGTTCTCTAAAGAAAAAAATCAAAACATATCAATCCACATGCTCACTGTACTGAGGAACTTCGTTGTCATATCTTTCAAATTGTTTTAATGTTTCAGCACTGCAGAAGTGAATGCATAACAGAAGAAGACAACTATATGCAGTTTCACTTTGTTGAAAACAACTACATAAGGAAAGCAGAACATAACTAGCAGAGTCCTGATAAGGTCATGTCAAACAAATTAATAGGAGATAGAAAAGAAAAGCTTAAAAATCATTCTTTTAAGATGATAGTCCTGCTGGATGGAAAACTAGTTGGGCCAGCCAATCCAGTCCTTCTCTTGGGTTACTGCCTTTTATGTCCCCAGGATCCTATGCTGTCTAGACCTTCTGAGTTTATTTACTAATAATTTTCTAGGGTGTTTGTGTGTGCTGACCTGATCTGCCATCCAGACCTCATTAGAACTGTTTACTGACTCTGATCCAAAAAGCTACCTCCTGCCTCCTCTTCCAGATGAGAGAAAGACAAGACAAGAAAGACCTCATATTAGCTTAAAATTATTTTTGAGTGCAGAATGCCTGGGTTTCCAGAGTGAGTGCTCGGTGTGTACCATTTCCAGCGGCTCTGCGTAGGCTTTAGCAGCTGGAAACCCTCCTCACTGTTGGCTGGATTTGCCAAGACGTCAGATGACCTCGGGCTTATTTTTGGTAGTAGTTTTTGCATCACGGTGCTGTATCACTGCTTAGTTACTCGTTCATCACTGTAGCCTCACGCGTACTCCCTATGATGTTGTCACAGGGTGACCCAAGCCCGCAGGTAGAAGAGCGAGGAGGGAATCTTGCCCTTCCTATTGGGAGAAGGGTTGATTCCAGCCTTAATCTGGGGGTAAACGCTGAGAATATGTCAAGACTTTTTTCACTTCTTTTGGGGAAGGGCAAGGTCCCTTGTGCTCTCGTTGCCAGTCTGTCTTCACCAACAGAATGGAGCATGTGCTGAAAGATGTCTTCCAACCTTAGCTAAATGCTACAGATCTGGGCAGTTCCTTTAAGTTTTGGCTTCTGGTTAGATCATCCAGTAACTACGCGGGAATTCTGTATTTTTCTTGCAACAGAACTTTGCAATTACATTTATAAATACTTAAATTCTCTGTTACAGTGAAAAAAAAATAGTTTTGAATGCAAATATGTAGCGTGTTTCTTGTTTCTTACTGTTTTGAACACAAGGGGCCAAATTTGCAAAAGGTATTCATGAATATGGATGAGGTTTATTGAAGGACTTTGTTAAAGAGTAGGATACTTTTTTTTTTTTCCTGACTTCTCCCACTGTTGTTTGTTGTGAAGAAACTGAGGTCAAGGGAGAAAAAGAGGATAGATGAGTGAGTAAAAGGATACCCTGAAATAAAATATTGCAACAATAATATCTGTGACCTTGAATCCTTTCATTCTGCCTCCTTCTGTTAAATTGCCCAAGGATTGCTCAGAAGTATGTGAGCATTTTTAGGAATCAAATTTTTTTTTCTGCATTGAAAATAATCTAGTCAATAGGTTTGTGTTTAAATATAGCCTTGTTTTCTTCCCTGTAACCTGTTGCTTAGTTCTACTGACTAAATGTCCCGAGGCACAGTCTTCTCATCCTTTTGTCAGTGGAATCTACTTAATTATTCACCTTAGAGCAAAGATGTTACAATTATAGCCTTCCTTTTGAGTAAGTAACCAAGTATCTCTCTGACTGTTAACTGTTTACGAAATAAAATAACTGGATATAAATCTGGCCCCTTTATTCATCTGAATTCATGGTGTTGAGTCGCTTAGCTGAGAAGCTAGCATTTAATCTAATAACTGCTATTTTACAGATCACATAGGATGAATCTAAAATTCCAATTAAAGGAGTGTGGGAAAGCATCTATGCATTTGTGGTTGTTTTGTTTTGTTTTTTTTTTTTCCCAAAGAATTTCTGTGGGCTTGGGATCTGGCGTGCTCTTTTTCTTCCGTAATGATTTACAATTATCTCCCTTCTATTCTCAACAATATGTGTGAAAAGAGCTGCCACTTCTGACAATTCCTGATCCTGACACCTTCCCACAAATTTCCCTGTGTTTCCTAGTCCTCTCCCTTCTATCAAAGAAGGAACCCAGAGTGTGTTCCCTGTTGTTTGCAGCAAATGTTTATTAACATATTTACCAGCATATATTTCTGTTTGCTCAAGGTGAGAGGGGGCACTGCAGAGATCCTGCTCACACAGATCTATAAGCAATCGTGGTTGAGTAAACTAGTGATAAAATTACTACTGTGCTTCTACTGGTCTCCACTTTCGGCAGTCAGTGGGTTTTCTGTGTGTGAATGCATGAAAACAAAGTTTTGGAGAGCTTTTTCTATATAAGATGCGCAAGTGTGATAAAGCATCTTAAGTTGGAAACGCTCAAAGTGAGTGTTCTCTAAGTGGCTGCAGATTTTAAATGCCCCATTTTCCAATTTTAATTGGGACAACAACTTTTCAGGCACTACAAACTACAGTTTGGGACCTGCAGGAAATGAGGACTCGGCACCTTGGGAGGACTGGTCCCTGATCAAACAGCGCTGGATTCATTGAAATCATTCTCTGTGCTCATGACATCATGCCATGCTTTTCAATCTCAAGGTTGTTTTTTGTATTTAGTAAAAGGTCATGTTAGGATTAAAAACAATGAACAGCTCACAGCATGTCTAGTGACCCTGTAAGAGAAATGGTAACGCATTTCACAGTAAAATATATGTGTGCTAAGCGCAGTGCTGTGTCCAAGAAGTGGAATTTTCTAATTATGCAGTCATTTTGAGAAGGAATGTGCTTGTTAGAAGCAGGCCAGGTGTGCACTTGTGATGGGAGTTTGAAACGCTGTGTAATTACACACCTTGCATAACATAAAGTTTACAATAGCCATACAATTGATGCAGCAAGATGTAAATACAACAAGTTAAAGTGTCTAAAAGGACACCTGTAATCTAGCCTACAGCTATTACAATTATGTTGGAAACACTGTCTTGCATTAAGATTTATTAGTGTGTTAAAGTTGCCACTATTCTGAAACAAAAAAATATGAGAAATGCTTTGGAAAATTACTTGAACAACATATTTTCAATGACAAATGAAAGTTATTTGAGGAATCTTCTTGTAGTTCCCTGAGGGGAGAAATCACAGTGAAACCACATTGATTTACATATTCTTCAATTCAGTGATTATACAGTAGTTTCCAGTAAATTGGTTTTATACTTTGCATTTGTGAGGACTTGCATAGTGTGTGCCTGTCCAAAAGATCACCATAACTTTAACACATTGCAACAAGCAAAAACCATCAGAGCACATTTAAAGAGGGAGAGGAAGGGGAAAAGAAAAAGAATTCTACCGTAGTCCCTGCACAATCTAATGTGGTTTCCAAAGTGCTTTGCTTGCAGGGTGTAGAGATTTGAGTTGAACGAGATCAGCAAGAAGATCTCTCCAGTATTACTGAAAAATGCTTCTTGTAAAGGTGGTGTTCTCCAGCATGACAGTGCAGCGCTGCCAAATGACCCCTTGAAGCGGGGATAAAGAGGTAGTGCCTCGCCTTGTGTTCTGCAGCCATTCCTGTCACAAGGGGACCGTGCTCAGCTGTGGTGTGATGCAGGAAGGGACAGGACCTCTCAGTCCTGGTATCGCCCCTTGCCTGATCCCCCCCGCCTTGTGTGTGCAGGCCCCTCCTCTGCAGTGTCACTAGTCCCATCCTGGGCAGGAGGACTGCTGGAGCACCTCAAAACCCAGTGCAGTGCAGGTACTTTGCTCTTCCCGTCCAGCTTAGGGCCACTCTTTCGAAGGACACCCCAGGGAAGACGCAGCTCCAGGACTGGGGAGCTTTGTGGCTGTCCTGCACCCAGGGGACCTGCATGGCCCCAGGGAGCAGCGAGGTGTGATTCAGAGCCAGGCATCCATGTGGGCAGAGCAGAGGGATGTGCTGGGGCCTGTGCGGGCTCTCCCTGCTGGGATGCCCCTGCCAAGCTGGGCACAGGAGGGGCCGTGCTGGGACAAGCAGCCGGCAGAGGGGCCGGGAGTGCCCGGCTGCTGCCTGCTCTGCCGCAGCCTTGCCTAGGCAGGTCAGGTCACCTGCTGCTCGGGGTCACTCCGCACCTAGAAATCAGCGTATGGGCGTGCAGGTGTGTAGTACGTATACATGAGGGCTGTTGGCGTGAGCAGGCACCATCCTGGGAGAGGCTCCTAGGGCAGCCGTACTCTGCAGTGCGTGGATAACTTCTGTGCTCTGCGTCTTTACGCCTAAAAAGCCTTGTGCAGTTCTTGGGTCTGCACCGAGGACCTCACTATTAAAGCTGTCTTTTCTTTCATCCCTGCTCTTGAGGTCCTTCTCTCTCATTGCGCCCAATTCACTGTAATGCTCAGTTCATTTTGATTCTGTTACTGTTTAGGATATTCAGCCCATACCTGTCCCCCTTCGGCCATAGAACTGGGCTTGCTAATTATACTACAGAGAAAAGCGAGTCTCTCTATTTGTCTGATTGGGGTGGGAGGTTATTGCTCAGTTTTTCTGATTTATTTGCTGCTGCTCTGTGAATAATAGAACAGGCCTTCAGGACAGGAACTTAGACCAAGCAACGCTCACAGCATTATTTCCTCCCCTGGCTGTTTAAACCACCCACCAGCTTTCCATGCCTTGAGGTAGGAAAAGGAGCATGCTGCTGGTGACCAGTGCTCCTCACGCTGCCATCGCAAACACACAATTACCGGTGACGATATAAAGTGCTCGTGAAGAGGAAGGCACATGCCAGAGGGGTAAGGTAATACAAATAAAGGCTCTGTACATTACAGGCAGTGCTGACAGGTGACAGGTGGTTTGTGGAAAAGAAAAAGCATGTTATCCTTTCATAGCACCCTCTCTCTGCAATACAGCATAGAGAGGAGAAGGTAGCCAATACCAGGTGTGTTCTGTTCACAGAGATACAGCCAAGATCTCTGAGTGACCTGCATTTATTGCTAAACTGTTCACTTCCCCCAGGCATTGGTGAATGATTTAGCAATGGCAGTGGGAAGGGAGATGAGCAGCACAGAGCTGGGCAGGGTGTGATACCCAGCAGGCTTGAGAAATCCAGGTGCCCTGAGCTACCTCTTAGGGGCATTTCCATGTCTCCAGGAGCTGAGACTGCTGTGAGCAGGAGACGGGAACTTGGCTGCACTGTTTGATTATGATCCATATCTATCAAAGTGGAAAAATGACAAACAAAGGGTTCTTTTTGCTCATAATTTAGAAGGAAGTGTAAAATCTGGTGTAACAAGTTTAGTAAAATAAAGCCACAGGAAAGAGTCATTCAGTGCTTGCATGCATCCCATAAAGAAGAACAGTTCTCCTTGGCTCTGACCACTGCCTTGTAAATTTAGAAAAAAACCAGCTTTATAAACAAGTGATTCTTTGAATCTTCCTTTGCCCAGTTATTATCGTAATCCATTAAGTCATCTTTCCTTTCTTCATATTTGAATGCAGTTTTTGAATTGAATGTGACTGACACGTAGGCAAATAACCTTCAAGAAACGGCAAAAGAATTGCTGGGAAAGGTGAAAGGAGAGAAACATGAGATAGAAATTATGACTTTGTACTGGAAATATGGAAACCTGCATGAGAAGGGAGCTGATAGGAAGGTGGGATGATAGCAACTTGCAGAGGATTTGCACAAAGCGTTGCGTACACTACTTGCTCTTTTGACCTGCACTAAACACTGCTCATCAACTGTCATCATTATTTTGGCTCCATTTTACAAGACTATGATTGAAAATTTAAATTAAAGAATTAGCACTATGTGACAATCACTTCAGCTGTACTGAAGGGTAGCGCTAGTGATGTGCAAGATAGCAGCTGAAATGCTTCCCCCTCGCCAGCTGCACCCGTGTTAAAATTGTGCCTGCTTTTTATGTGAACTTCTTTGCGTGCAAGGAAGGGGTCTTCATTGCGTCAGAGTATGGAGAGAAGAGAGCAAAGACAGATGGATTTTGGTGGTTGGTTTTTGTTTTGGTGTGTTTTGTTTTGTTTGTTTGTTTTGAGAGGAGCAAAAAGCTCGCAAGTATTACTCTATTTGTGAAGAACGTTCCTTATTGTGTAAACTAAAGGGCTTCGTCTGTTAAATTTTTCAAAGAGAGAGGTGACCTGGTTACCATGTATAAGTGCCTCTGGGGCAAGGTATGAAATAATATGTTTCTAATCTAGGGAAGGAAGACATAGGCAGAAGCAAAGATTGGATGTGAAGCCGGTTAAGTTCACCTTAGAGGTAAAGCATCGAGTGACAGGGCATTTAGCCTGGCGCGGGGGAATTGCTAAGAGAAATAATAGTTTCTCATCTTGGTCAAGAGAATATCATTCTAAAAGAAGCATTTTATTCAAACACAGAGCACTGGACTTAAAACAGATTATAACAGATAAGGGAAATGTCTTAAAATTCAGGGGTGGCCTGACAGCCCAGTGTAGCTATCTGTGGCTTTCCTAAATTGGCTATGGTCTTAAATAAATTAGAGACATGTTGAATTGGAATAGCAGACCTCTGACTCTTTTCCTTTGCCCACTCTGACTCACACAATCTCTGTAAAGTCATCTATATTTTGAGGGTGGGAAGGGAGTACTGTGCCTTTAGTTTACCAAACATGTCACCCCAGATTTTACACTTTCCTGTATATTGTAAGAAATCTAAATCTAGCAGTTATGGCTAGATTCCAGTCTCTTTACATCATTTAGGTGGATAATTTGTTCCGCTGTGTTTTTCTTTCTTCTCAACTGCAGTTTCTCTTTGAAGCCTCCAGCTACTGGATTGGGGAGGTAAAATACAGTCTGTCTTGGTCCTGAATTGTGCCTCTTGTTTCAATTTTTGGAAATCACATAATTGATTCATTGCAGGATTGCTTGCATTCACGTGATTCAATAACTGGAGCCCGTTGTCACAGAAGCTGCTGTGTGAAAATTGTTATGATACTTAAGAATGATCTTTTTAGTACTTCCTTTCTTGGGGCTACAGGAGAAACAATGTTTTCTCTGTGACACTAAGTGCAAAAAAGTTGCTCAGTTTTCAACATGGGCACTGGTTGGCTTGGTGTTGCTTCTTTGGTGCTTTGCAAGGGTCGCTGTTCCTTTTTGCTTTATGTAGTTACAGATATAGACACCTGTGGGGGGCTTTGCCCAGTGAGAATTTGGCTCTGAATGCTTGCTGTAAAATAATAGATATTTGTCTATATCAGGGAAATATGCTGGAGATAATGTCTCTGGTCATAACAAGGCTGTAGTGAAGATGCTTTGTCAGATGCTACAGGGGATGTGTTGACGGCTAATTGTTTGGAGTGGGTATGGGTATGGCTCAGGTCTGCATTGGGTCTGGGCAGAGAAGCTCCACAGTGCCAGCACCAGTGAAGTGCAACCAGACTTTGTTTTTTGATGTAGGTTTTTTTGGCAGTGTTTTGTTTGTTTTATAGTATATACACTCAAATCTCACTTAGTTTTGAAGCATCTGTAATCTTGCAAAGATCAGTGAAATGACAATAGAGGAAAAAAGGAGCTTTGAGAGATGATGGGGATTTTCAGTCCCCTGAACTGCGCTGGCTTTCGTATGCAGTTAACCCTTATTCACTGCCACTGGCTAGCCAGTGTTTTGGAAAACATGTCCAAGTGTTTCACCTATTGGGTGCCTCCGAGGTACCCATCAAAAATGGAGGTGATTAAAGTCTTCCCCTTTGCAGAACTGAGCTGGAAGGGTAAAATCTTCTCAGGCTTTCTTTTAAAAGGTGTCTTTTACAGGTCACCCTCATACAAGCACCGGGAACTGCAGAGTGTCTTTCTCATCTGCTCAGTGTGAAAGTCTGCTTAATGCTAATTAATGCCTGTTTGTGACGGTCACTTGCAAACCAACGTCTGGATTTTGTAGACTGCATTATTGTATTATCCAGGTGTATTTCTAAGGAGCTGTTGTGGACAGATTTATGCTATTCATGCATTTTTTTAATCTTACACATATTTAGATTTTTCTGTCCTAAACATAAACATATTTAGAAGAAATAAAAATGCAAATGAATAACTGGTTTGTGTTTGGTTAGTGAACAGAGCAGGAAGTGTGGATGTGCAAATGCCCAGCAGGCTCAGGGGTTAAACCTCCTCCCTTTAATTTTTACAATCCAGTATAAACAAAACTCAGCAACTTATTCCTTGTGCTGTGCTCAGTTGTCCAATCATTTACTTCTTTATTCCTTATTACATACATGCTCCTTGAAAAGTAATTTAGGCAACTGGGAAGGTGCCATGTGAGATGCAGAGGAAGTCTTAACCACCAAGAATTAACTTAAATTTTAAAGCTGTATAGTATACGAGTCACATAACCAGGAAGTTATTATTCTAATCAATTCAATAAAGTGGCCAGGACCTGAAGAAGAAAGTTAATGTGAAAGTTATAAGAGAAGCCTCTCAAAAACTTTATTTGGAGTGAAACAAAAATAATTATGCATTTAATCTGTGGTGGAATTTGGTGTGTTTAAAGAGCCTGTGTAGAAATAGTCTTAAATATCATATCATAATAGAACCTGTACATGAGAACAGAGATGGGTACCCCACTGAGGAAGGTATTAATGAAATATTGTCTCTGCTGTAAAGAGCTTACAGTTGAAATTCTATTTTAAGTTTTCAGAAGAAAACTTGTTACAAATGAGAACAAAGTACTAAAATCTCTCTGTAGAGATAGATTTAATGTTTTCTAGTCATTAAGTAAGAAGGTTCAGATGGAACTTCTATAATTGTGGTGGACCTTCAAGAGTAAAAGGAAGTAGGTTAACAGCTAGTGGTGTAAATGCTTTCAAAGGGAAAGGAGGGATACGTCTTGGATTGGGTCAGATTATTAGTATTACTGTTCCTTTCCTCTGTGTGCCTATGCTATATTGCAAATACACAGATGTCTGGTACCCCTCAAATCTGGCAGGGTCACTCTGCACGTGTCTGACTCGAATGCATGGATTGTACATGGGTGAGAGAAGTTACTAAATATCTAGACATCTTGCACATAGGAAAACTACTTGGAAAGCCCTGATTTATGGCTGCCACATTCATAGCACTCCAGCAGCTGAGTTTTAGAATTGAACCGGACCAGGAAGATGCATAATTCACCCTAGAGCATCTTAGGGAAGGAAAGAACAATATGATCCAGAAATGACAGGCTGGCCCAGCAAAGCAGATGGTCTTTGAGGTGGCTCAGAGTCATGCATGCAGTCTCACCAGTTAGCAAAAAAAGGAGCTTCTTTAAGGGGGGGGGGGAATAATCAGAGAGGAAGAAAATAAAAATCAAAATTAAAAAAATCCTGCTGTGGATTTGGCAGACAACAAAGAAAACCAAACTGGATGAAGGAAAACTTTTGTCAAAGAATTTTCTGCAAAAAAAAATGGTTTTAACCAAACCTTGGGATAGTCCAAGCAACTTTTTTTTTTCTTACAAAATTTTGATGAAATTTGATTTTAAAAAAATATGAAAACAGTGAAATGTTTTTAATTTCAGAGCAGATTTTTCCTTAAAAACCTTATTTTTTTTAAACATAAGTTAAACAGTCAACATAGAAACAAGACGTTCTTACTCCATTGAAAAACAATATTTTGGTTGTCTAAATTGAAATTTTGCCCTGAGATAGCCACTATTTCAAGTTCTGTTGCTATTGATATTTTGTCTTTTTGTCTTGATCCTAGATTATTTTTTTTTATTTAACTTACATGGTTTGCCTTATAAAAAGTTATTTATCAACTAGCCCTATTCAGAAACTGTACTGAATTGGTCCAGCACAGTTAAGGCACTACACATCAGCAATGCGCATGTAAGGTTGTTCTTGAATTTACTCTTCTGTTTTCACTTTTACTCAGATCTCTTAACACAGCCGTTTCCAAATATGCATTTCTGAATCCATCCACAATGGGATTGAAGGCATGACAAGAAACAGTTTAATCTGTTTCTTTGTAAGAGGGATCTTAAGGGCTGCAGTGGAGTGCTGTCTCTAACGCTGCGGTAGAGCTATGCATCATAGTTTCACTCGCTTTCTGCAGGTGGTGTAACACAGGATTGAGAGTTAATATCCAATCTTGTCCAGTGGCTGTAAGCAACTGTATTTAGCTGTATTTTCCATGGGATTTCTGCCTTCACCCTCCCCCAGCTCAGCATTAACTGATATCTTATTCCCCCAGCCAACTTATTCTACAATAAAGGATTACTTACAACAAAGGACTACCCAAGGACGTAACATCCAGCAAAAATGTCAGACTTAGGCAATCACCTGTAGTCAGTCACAGCTCATATCGAAGTGGCTGGAGCTGCACTATAGCTGGGTTGGAGAGTGCATGTAATGCAAACACCTTCTGTGCATTTAGTAAAGGTTTGTATAATTTTTTTAAAGGTACCTCCAAATTAAGGATTTTCAACAAGCAACTCCTGAAATACATTACCATACCTATTCATTTACTGTGCAAGAGGAACATGTAGTTCTTGCCCATTTAAGAGAAAAAACGCACCAAACATCTGGGATACCTCCCCAGTATTTTGAGGCATCTTCTGCTTATTTCTCAAGTTGATGTTGCTGTGGTAAGTTGAGACGTTGCAGTTATCCATGTCGGAGGTCAGACGAAACTCACAAAGCCTTGAGGAAAGCATGATGGGCATCAAAGTAGGTCTTGGAGGACATGATGCAACCCTTGGGCGACTCACTGTGCATCCATGCTTTAACAGGAAGCTTTCTTTGTTCTAAGATTTACATTTTGTTTTCTGTAGCAGGCGTTATTTCTGCTTGAAGAGTTCCTCTCCTCCGTGGTTAAAAAGTCCCTTCGTGCTTGCTGCTGGCTGTGCAGTGCCCGGTGAATGAGTTTTGATAATTTCTGTTGGGATTAATTAATTAATTGCAAATGTCTTCAGGCTAAATTGTGAGTTCGCATGTCAGGATGCTGTACATAATCAACAAAATCAGTCAGGGGCTTGACATTATGGAGGTTATATGGAAATTGTGAGAGGAACACATTCAATCCATATTAGTCAAAACTTTCTTTATATTATTTATAGACCAATTCCTATTTTATGAATTCTCAGAGTCAGAAGCACAGCTTTCAGATGAAATGTTAGGATAAGAACAGAAGCAGGAAGATAATTCCACTAATTGAGTCTATTTGATGAAATGGCAACATTTTTTAATAGGATGATTTACAATTGTAATTGGGAAGTAAGGCTGTGGAAGAAATGAAGATCCATAGTAATATTTCAGGTTAGATGGAACACTGCTATCCCAAAAGAATAAGCACTAATGAAGCATTGAATGAACTTCTGGAGACTGGCTATACCAGCTAAGTGAAGGGTACAGGATACATTAATAAAGTCAGAGAAAGTTCTTTAATGTGGATGTTATCATCACCAACTGACCCATGGGAATAAACAGTGTGTGAGGCACATAAAAAAGCATTTTTTTCATTTATAATCCTGAAATTTTTGGCTCCTGTCCCGATTCTAGATTATTGGATTGTGCTTTTCTTTTTTTTTTAACTGATGTGTTCTGTCTCATAAAAAGCCTATTCACAAACCGTACTGAGTCCAGCAAAGTTGAGGCAAACTCAGTTACACAAAGGCTTTATGGTCTATAATGAAACAGGAGGCAGACTTTCTGAAGTCTTACATTTACATTTTGAAATCATCAGTTTAAATCCCCTTGGCACTCAAAGCATTATTGCTTCTGCTGGATTCACCAGTTTTCATGTACTCAGTAAAGGACTCTGATCTTGTAGCTTCAAGTAAGTGCTTATGGTTTTGATCTGTAGTATCTTGCCATCTCTGTCCCACACCGAGTTTGTTGGGTTTTTGCCTATTTGTGAATGCAACTTATTGGTCTTATTAAGTGTGCAACAGATCTAGACTTAGGTTGCCAGTCAGTCGCTAGTCTTCCCTCAGCAGGGCCTGGGAGGAATACCCACCATGCTGGCTTCCTTTCCCTAAGGAGCAGTACCGTGTGCTATTTTCATTCCAGGATCAAAGAATCTGAATCAAAAACAAAAGAGAGGAAATTTGCAAGAAGGATACCTTTGGTGTTGCTGTCTGTGGTTTTATTTGTTGCTAGTGTGTATGCTCAGGCTGGCATAGGCAGTTACAATTACTGGAAGAAGGCTGAGGAGTAACACGAATCTCAGCTACTTGGCATGGCTGTCACCTGTAGAAAAGTTATAGCTAAACAGTTTTCAAAAAGAGGAGAGGAAAAAAAAAACCAGCCACCAAATATCACTAAGCTTTAAGAAAACCTGGAACAATAACCCATCTGACTCTGGCTTCCATCAAGCTCCTATACAACCTTACTGTCCATAAGCCACAAAATTGCAAAAGCTCTTACATGGACTCCCTAAGTTCCCCGTTCCTTTCTGCTGCAGATCACAAGAACTGTCTTCATTGCATAAGAAATAATTTATTTTAAGTGTTCATCAAAACACATTCTGAACTTACACTTTTAATGTTCAATGATACGGCTTAAATGACGTTCAGACTTTGTGTTATTTACATTTCTGGCTGGATATTTTGGTTGCATAACCAGGTGCACGTGGAAATCTGGCATCCAGCAAAAAGCTCTAAGCATGTGTGAAAATGCAACATATAGTTGTTGAGATTGGACAGTACTTAAAGGTTATCTCTGCTGACAACATTTAAGATTTTTAATGATGTTGCTGTAATAACAGCAAAAGAAAAACTCTGCCTGATTGACTTGTGTCGTGGTTTAACCCCAGCCAGCAACTGTGGCCACTCCAACTCCCGCGACAGGCACTGCGGCCACTCTAACCCCAGCCAGCAACTCAGCACCACGCAGCTGCTCACTTACTCCCCCCCCCCCCCCCCGCAGTGGGATGGGGGAGAGAATTGGAATAAAAGGAATAATAACTCGTGGGTTGAGATAAGAACAGTTTAATAGAACAGAAAGGAAGAAACTAACAATGATGCTAATAACAATCAAGTGACGATAACAATGAAAGGTTTGGAACACGCAAAACAAGTGATGCACAATGCAGTTGCTCACCAGTCGCCGACTGATGCCCAGTTAGTTCCTGAGCAGCGATCTGCCTCCAGGCCAACCCCCGCCAGTTTATATACTGGGCATGACGTCCCATGGTATGGAATACCCCTTTGGCCAGTTTGGGTCAGTTGTCCTGGCGGTGTCCCCTCCCATCTTTCTTGTGCCCCTCCAGCCTTCTTGCTGGCTGGGCAGGAGAAGCTGAAAAGTCCTTGACTGAGTCTACCCACGACTTAGCGACAGCTGAAACCATCAGGGTGTTATCAACATTCTTCTCATACTAAACCCAAAACACAGCACTGTACCAGTTACCAGAAAGGCAAGTAACTCTATCCCAGCTGAAACCAGGACACTTGAAAACTGTACTTCAAGAAACTAGCCTTCTCTTGGCCTTTGATAACCATGTTTTTTAGAAAAGAATGTAAAATAGTAATGCAAAAGTGGTTTTCATTCAACCTGTGAATGTTCATTCTTTCTAAGCACTTGAATGTAGACTTTCATAAGCATTATAGACAGGTGGGAAAAATGCAGCTGTCACAGAAACTGTGTATGTCATTGACTGGAATTGGCCAGTTGTGCCTGCAGTTTTTTGGTTTATGTGCATGTTTGTCTTTTATACATGTGGAAATTAGATGTGTACTACAGGTGTGTTGGAGCATATATTTCACTAAATCAAAGAAATGTATGTAAATAGATGCCGTAGTAAAATCCACTGTTAAAATTCAGGCGTGAGACAATATTCCTAGATGTTCTCCAGAGATATGGAAGCTCTGGAATGCAGCACTGGAGCTTGATCTTTCAGCTCTCTAAAACTTGTTTTCCAGCCATCGGGACTTGGACAAGCAGAAATGGGAGGAAAGACCTACTTCTCAGCTCATGCAGTGCAAAAGGGCCAGAGTAGCATAAGGGACTCCCAGGAAGGGGGGAGGATGCTTCCAACCCAAGTACCGCAACAGGTGACTATAAAGCTGCCTCCAAAAGGCCTATGTTATACTCCAATGCATATTAAATAGGGACAGGGAGACATGAGGCAGGTGTGATAGAGGTAGCCCTGGTTGAAGTGGAGGTCAGGTAGAGCTAATGGCTGTGCTGAGCCAGTGCAGGGGCTGAAGGGTTTCTTCAGTGCGGAGAGGTATGAAAGAGCACTGCTGGTGTTTGAGCTGCCCAAGACCAGAGGACCAAAGTGCTAGTCAAATCTGCCTTTGCCTGCCCTCCTTCATTGTGGGCTCAGTTCTCTAGAGATGGGGTACAAAATCTCCTCTTTGGGTGTTGTTCTATGTGGATGTTGTCTGTGGGATAGGCATTCCTTGAGGATCCTTTGAAATCACAGTCATCCTGATAAACACTGATTCCCAGTGTATTTCTGGGATTGCTCTATACTTTGTTACTGACATAGAATTTTGGGGGCATAATGTTTTGTTCTTCCTGATCCTTCACGTTTTCACTTAGCCCACGGTAACATGGAGCTCTCCCCACTGGAGGAGTTAAAAGGTAATCTCTCTCTCTCTCGGTCCAAATCTGGATCACATTCACGGTTAGGCCCTCACCCTTTAATCAGTCCCTGTTTGCAAAATCCCATCTTTCACAGTATTTCACAGGGTGGGTTGTGTTTTTTTATTTATTGTTGGACTTCATCTGGTACAAAGGTTTAAACTACAGAAGTAATTTAAAATATTGTGGCATTTCCTTTCTTAATTAATCCCAACTGTTTTCCTTGGTAGTACAGAAAGTATCAGTATTTGATGAGGACATTATGCCTTCATCACTGGGGCAGTGGATTCTTCCTGCCGAGTCTGTAAACAGCAGACAAGCCGCAGAGTTCAGCCTTCATGTTCTGGTTTTCATTAAGCCCAGACTAGAGGAGCACCCAGCTGTGTCTTCCTGTAAGGTCTGTCAGTCTTCCAAAGCTTGTTAACATGCTAATATAAAAGGAAATAGGGTTGACTTCAAGGAATTTACAACTAGTCTTAAACTTCAAAGACTAGAGCTACATCTCTTCAATTCAACAACAACAACAACAACAACAACAACAAAAATCCTATAATAAAAGTTCTGTTAGCCTACGAGAACAGATCTGTATGCATCGATCACTTAAGCCATAATGCACGATGCCACATTTTTTTCATTGCAAGTTGCAACACAAAGCCTCCTGCAGTTGTGAAACTTTGTTCATAGCTGGTAGGTTTGATCAGAGACAAGATAAATTGCTGTCCAGCCCACAGAGTATCAGGAACGATGCTGTCAATCTCTCCTTCCCTAAACATGTTTTCTATGTAAATGTTTGCAGTAGGTAGGTGTATCGAGTTTGAACAGTAGGCAGCATTCTCAGGTGGCAGAAATTGGAAGAACTTCTATGACTTCAAGGGAACATCTGAAGATTTGGCCCAGTCTGAGGAAACATCTGTAGTGTGCTTACCTAGTCGTCTGAAGACATTCAAACAAGGTTGGACACATTCTGTTGCTTTTCATGGAAAAAGAGAGCATCGTTGTGTAGAATAAGGGTGAGGCAGCTTTTCAAGCTGAAGAATGACTCGCCATTCTCATTCAGTCTGGGCAAATGGGTGTGCAGGAAGGATTATACAAACAGAACAAACACTTAATGATACCTCCCCAGTCTGCAATGATTTGAGGATCAGGGACTTGTTGAATGAGGATCGATGTAATTTATATCAAGAAGCAGTCAATGATTTTTTTTCCCATCTGCATACTACATCTCTTCATGTTGCAAGTAATCTTTCTTTAGTTAAATGGTAAATGCCTCTTTCACCCTTTGAAGTGCTCTCTGCTCCTGTTGGAGACTGTAGGAGCTTTCAGACCTTGCAGGAACATGGCAGGATGAGATCACACATCTCCAAAGTTCTCCGACAGGTACATTTCATCAGTGCTGAGAATAAGATGCCATTTTTATAATCTGTAGATCAGTTCTCTGATAAAGGAAAAACACCTTAGACATCCAATAACTTACTATTATTTTGATGCTGGAAAAAATTTCTATTAAAATTCTCCTGGAGTAATCTGAAGAATTTAAATGCATAGAAATAAGGGTTGTTGTACAGCTGAGATAATTATATATTGAAGGGCTTTGGCAGGGACCCTGAGCAATAAATGTGCCAGATGACACATCCCTGAGTCATTTGAGGCGATTTCTTCATGGGCTTATTTTTTATTGAGATTGAACTCTTTGTGTCAAGGAACTATAAGAATTTGTGTGTGTTCAGTTGACTTCAAAATTGGTTGCTTTGGTCACCCAGAAATATTAAAAGCAAGTAAATGCAAAAAAAAAAAAAAAAAAAAAAGGCAAAGTAGCATATTAAACTCAGCTGTTAATTCACACTGTTCCTTCACTGACAGCTTGTTAAAAATGTTGGTAGAATAGGTGCTGCTGTTATACTTTCGTTATTCAGTGCTAATTAGAACAAACTTACACAGAAGCAAAAACAGTTTCTAAAGGGAGCTGATTGTTTTAATAGGAATTAATTGAAAATCCAGACCACAGTGGTGAAGAAGGCCACAGGGAGCAATGGCACATGTTTAGATTCACTTACCAATCTGTTTTATGCTTATTGCAAATTGAGTTGTTATGACTATGTCCACACTGCGAAAGCGCCGGGGGCGAGAAGACTGTAGGCCACCGATGGCTGGGCCGGTGCCAGAAGCAAGCAGGACAGCTGTGTCGGGGTTACGTTCTCCAACTTCTTTTGCCTTGGAAGAGATAAAGCAGAGATGTGAAAGGTAACAGGTTATGTATCTGCTCCGCTGCTACGTCTAGAAATACTGCATTTGCAAAGTGACAGCAACTAGCCAGATATCCCATATAATAAGCCTTGCAGGTTATTTTCCTTGTGCATTTATACTATACGTGACTGCAGTTTCAATTGGCCGAGTCCTCCCATGTGTAGGAATTTCTGTTCTTTCTACTGGCTTCTGTTGGTCTTATCAAGAGTCGTTGGAAAATAAAACACCCCAAAACAAATGAGAGAGTTCTTAAGAAACAAACTGCCCCATAGAGCCTTTGTTTTCTTGACAGTAAAGCTAGGCATTTAGGCAGTGATGTGCCATTTTTTTCAATGTTCTTGAAAATCCTGTTTTAAGAGGAAAATGACAGGAAGGGCTGCATCAGTCTTGTTAAATTTCTGGGAATGGAGCTAAATATGATATGGTGTGTATCTATTGCCTTCTGCCAAAAGCACCTCAATTTTGTCAGAGAAAAATGGTAGGAGACACTGTGCCATAAGCTGATAAGGTCATATTAAATCAGCTGTCTATTGAGTCTCACATATTTTATATATAGTCATGCCCTGAGGGTGTGTTGTATTCAGACCCTTGGACAGCTAGCACATAGGTGATGGCTGACAAGCACAGCAAATCAGTTAGAAGGGAACCACACTTTTTGGGGAAAAAATGTGCAAATTAAAAAAAAAAAAATCCAATAGGACATCATGTTGGGATGATGATTATGTGACATCATGAGCATTTGTAACAACAACGGAGAGCTTTGCACCTAAGCCTTTGAGGTGAGGAGTCCGTAGCCCAGCCGAGACACTGGAGCACTGACAGCAGTTTGGGAACAGCCCCCTTCCCTGCAGGAGTAGTAATGAAGAACAGCGGGGAAAATAGGAAATTAATGTTAAAAAGGAAATCAAGTTCCACAGTAAAGTTATTAAAATTATCATAGAATTTGCTTTGGAAAAAAATTGTTGCTTAATATAGCCTTAAGAATCTGGCACAATCTCGGTGATGTTAATCCATCTGCTGACATTTCATCTTATTCTTATTGGTTTTGTTTCCAGTTTTTTGATACCTCCAGCATTTTAGATGTTATGTTATTGAAGTCATGGGTCTTGTAGAAAACAAATTACCCCATAGAGTTAATTGCATCCATCTCACTCTTTATCTTGTTGAGGTGAACTTCTTATCTGCATTTCATTGTGAAAGAAAAAAATCTTTGATAAGAAACAAACATACAAAATGGGAGCAGAAGTTGATCACCTCTTGCTGTTTTCCCAAGAGCAAAATTAACGAGATAAGCCATTATTACTTGCCAGGTATTATCTGAACCCCAAATAATCTATTCCCTGAGCAGACCTGAGGAAAACTTGTGCTTTTGTGGCAAAGTGTAAAAAAAATGTTCTTAGTTGTATTGTTATTTGGAGGGTGCAGTTTGAGATTTTCTGGCTGGACAGCCTCCTTGGTGGAGAAAGATGATATTAGAGCAAGCATGACATACCTGTCACGCTGAAATGTGGAGCTAGAGAAGGAACACACCTGAACTGATCATCTAAAATTCCAATTTCACTGCTGTGATTTCAAATTTTGACTGAAAGCATCCTATTTTTTCCAGACTTTTCCCATTTCCCTTGCTGTCATCTCTGTCCTAGAAGTCACATAGGATTTCCAGATGTATTTTATTGGTGTAATACTTTAAATGTTGGGTTTGGTTTTTTTCATTTTGTTTTTTCCTTTTTTTTTGTTTTTTTTTTTATTGTTTTGAGTGTTGGCTGGTTTTTGGTTTGGTGTGGTTTTTGTTTCTTTTTTTTTTTTTGTGTGTAACTACTGCATTGTTGTGGACAGAATAATTCAAGCAACCAGAAGATTAATGGAGTGTGTTGTATGCATTTCTCAAGGTGGATCAGATTCCCTCTTTAAAACAAGCATGTGCTTGTGTGCAGTTATGCTCGTGTAGCTTTGTGGTTAATGTCTATAAGTTATTTCACTTGATTGTGAATATATAGATTTACTGTTGGAATTAGTGGAGTGTGTGGATTGGGGAAGTCAAGGCAGCAGGGGAATCTGCGGGGAAAACCCAATTGACTGGCTTACCCAAGACTTCTGAAGACTTGTTCCTTAATTTCTTTGTGTTTTCTCTTTTGCTTCAAGGTTTTTCTTTGTTTGTACGTGTTTAATTAGTATCTCGAAAACATATGCAAACTAGCTGTCTGGCTAAAGATTTTGAAGCACACGGGAGTGGATGAAAGTGGTTGAAGAATACAAAGGAGCACCTACAGGGAAAACATGCTTCTACCTCCTGTCCCTTGATTGCCAACAAGACAAGCTAGAATCTGGGTCTGTTGAAGCCAAATGCAAAACTTCTCTCTCTGTGGCCAGGATTTCACCTCAGGTGAAAATATATATTTGACAAAGGTCCAACACCTCTACTGGTTGTAGGGGTGTCCCGCATAGATTGCTGGGCTGCTTGGTGGGATGCATCCATAACCTAGATTATATTGTGGGTCGATTTCCATCGGTAGGATGGCCAAGAGGCATTGCTAAATCTGGGCCTTAGGAAGACTGACTCTTTGCATGTTTCATGTAGGTTCTTCCTCTTCCTTACTGTCAGAAAATGCTAAATTAGAAGGCTATTATAAGATCCAGCTTTGTTAGAGAAACATATTCAGATAAGGAGGAATTCAATGAGTTATTCACCGGATGATAGTGAATGAATGGTGTCTGTTTTCTGTGTATGAATCATAATTGACTTTATTATAATATTCTCAATGTGTTCGTTATTTGAACTGATTTCCTGATTCATTCTTTGTCAGTAGATCGGTTGCCAGGAGTTCATTGTGGGTTTCCAACGTTTAAAATTTAAGGTCTTTGTAATGGATATCCAAGTCACACGATGTGCTGCTTTTTCCTGATTAGAAAAATGGATTGGGGGAAGGGTTGGTGCAAATACTAAAAATGTAAGTGAATTTAAAATTCACTTTTTTCACACTTTAAAATGCTTTTAAAATATATTATTTCTATGTAAAATTCACCTCAGTGCAACAATCTCAAAACCTGTTCCCTTCCTATGTCCTGATCAAGCAACATTCCAAAGTTTTGAGTGACGTGCAGGTTTTTGCTCTGGTATTTGCACAGAGATTGATGTGTAGGAACTGACTTGAAGAATCAGGTTGGAGAGCAACCTGAACGCAGTGAAAAGGAATATTCACAGACTTATTTACAGCTTTCTCTCAGTTCTAATAATAAGTGTAAGTGTGGATCACTTGAGCTGTCTCACTCTGTTTCCAGGTCTCTGCAAATTCTACAGGGATTTATTTCTTTTTCTGCAGGGCTATGTATTGGAAAATGTGACACTATCAGGCTAAATTCGCCTTGCACATATACGGTGTTGATCTCTTACCATGTAATTAAGCTATGGCTCAAGAGACTAGCTGCAACCCACACACCGGTTATTTGACCCTCTGGAATTTTGCCTTCCTTCAAGCAGCACGGTTATGCGGGCTGACAACGTGCTAGGTGTTTCTAGCATGTTCTCTTTGGCTCAGGCTTCTGTTCTGTTTACCGTGTAGATTTATGCATAAGTAGAATTTTTAGGGCATAGGACATATCAGAATGTGAAATGGAAGTTGATGTTTTTGGCTTTTTGTTATATGCATCAGCATCCTGAGACATGAGCCATGGCTCAACTTAACTTTCCTACTCCTGTCCTTCATGGGCTGATCAGCTGCTAAGTCCATGTATTGACACCTGTAGAGAACTTTCCATTGAAACACTTCTGGGTAAATCACTGTATTCCCCCCAGTCTTTCATTTCTTCATTTGTGGGTTAGGAATAATATGTAAGTGGTGTTTTGTGAAGTAGGACGCATAAACCTTTGTCTGCCTCTTTGTGACTCTTGCGTGGAAATTGAGAAATACAATGAACCCTTAAGAGAATTAAAAAGTTGGTAATATTTTTCTGCCACATGTATGTAATTGGCAGGTGAAATGGATCGAGAGTTTTGATATTCAGAGCCATAAAACCAGTAGTATTTGCTGCTATAATAGTACCTTTCCATTTGCGTCATGTTTAATTGTTGCAGGAAGATTTGCACAAAGCCTTCACTGAAGGGGCAAAAAGCTGTTGCTGCAGCTCCTTTGAGTATTTCTGATTCTAACTAGTAGCAGTGTCCATTTGACTGAGGAAGCAAGTTCACGCATCTGGTGTCTCACCATCCTTTCAGGGTCATGATACTTTAGGAAATTCTTAACCAGAGAAGAATAGGTTGAGGCTCTGAAGATGATTGTGATTGCCAGTGGTGCTATGAAGCACAATATTAATGCTCTGGGCATTACCCATTCACATTAATTCTGGGATCTCCTACCCCATTAGTAATTAGTGGAATGTCAGCATGTCTTGTGAGGTAGGTAATAACCCTATGCCCAGTTATAGTGATGACTAAATATAGCAAAGCTTTTGCGCATGCACTTCATGAGGGGTCAGCCACTGACCATTTTCATTAGCGGTCAAAACTCTCTTATTAACAGATGTTAACCAAGCCAGTTTTGCTTAGAAAAATCATCAGAGGATAAAAAGAATAAGTTAAAGTAATTTAGAATAAATGTTCAAGAGGGTGTTTCCTTGACATGTTAGAACAATCATTGCTATTTTTGTCTTGGTATCCAAGATGTTGGAGAGGAAAGGAAGAGGTGAGGAGAACAAAGCCTCTAATAGGGGTTTCACATCCTAGGTGTAGAATATCTCTATCTATCCCAATTTTAAGGGGTGCTCTTCAGTGCTAGTTTCTGAAGGACCCAGGATATTATTAGATTAGGGCCCATCTCCAGTAATCTCTGTCCTTGCAACACCTTAATAATAAGATTTATTTATTCTGTATACAGATACACTGGTAGAGCTCAGGAAGCTTTAAAACTCCGTCCTGCACAAGCTCTCACTGTTGTGATGCATGTCTCAATTTCAAACAGAATAATCCCAGGTGCAGGATCCTCTCCCCTGTGGAAGACTTTCTTCTCTTCCTATTGTAACTGGTCCTACTTATCTTTGTGTACATATTCAACTGAACTCTTCCTATAAAGGAGGGAAAGAAATCTATGACAAAACTCTCTCAGCACTCTTTTTTTAATAACAATACAGTTAGTTATCTTTAAAATCTGCTGTACAATTAAAGACATTCATGTAAACAGCAAAGGCATTCATCCAGCCCCCATACAATAGCAGCATCATGCAGCACGTTAGGTAACCAACACTGCTCCCAAAAACAGGTTACGTGGATCAATAGATCAGTTGGTAAAAATCCTATAATTCTACTTCTTGCTGAAAATGGCTTTCTAAGCAATTTCAGAAAGCAGACCATTTGCTAAAACAGCTTGTGAAATGGCTTTCAAATAGAAGAAAATGTCTACGTTTGCTAGATAAAACAAGGACTAATTCAGCCAGTTCTGTCCACTTTGCAGAGAGAGAAAGTGAGGCACAAAAGAGGTGACTTTTTTCAAGCTCTGACAGCGAACTGGTGGCAGAGGAGGGAGTGAAACCCGGGTGCATGGGCTGGGAGCCATAGGCTCCAGCCTCCAGTCTCTTCTGTATAGTCCATCTGCAACAGTTCGCTTCAGCCACGAAATGTTGGTCCTGTGATGCCACATTTATAATGTATATAGAAAGTGTGTATATTTTTATATATGACTTTTTAAAGGTAGGTGGATTTTTTCATGTTAAATTTAAAGGTAATTTACATAACTAATTTGTAAGCCAAAGTGTAAATGACGCTCAGCTGAAGTGACCATTTTGACAAGCAAGTGCAAACATTGTCAGAACATTGGCAGATCTGCTTTGGACAAGACTGAGCTTGACAGCTTTTTCTGTGTGCATCTGGGTATTCTTGAGGGGGCAGCAAGCGGGGGGAGTGTGTTTTGGGTTGTGGTTTGGTTTTTTTTTTAAGAGCTACTTAAGAATATTGCATTATAATAATCTGATTTTTAAATTATCTATCTAGCTATGTCATTTAAGATACTAAAAAAGCTAGCATGCAAACCAGGAGTCTGTTTTTTTTTCTATGCATGTTGTGCCTAATACTGTTTAAACAAATTTAAAACTATTGTGAAACATGCAGTGCTTTCAACCAACTGACATCATAATTCAGCTCCAGTTAAATATGATGACTTAAAGAAAGCTTTCAAGACACCTTACACCAATGTTAAGATATGGATGACACGGATGATAGGGATTGGGAGTGAGGAAATGAGCATTTTAAAATCAAAGAAATATGCAAGGTAATTTTTTTTTTCATCTTAGAATACTAAAATTGAGGATTTGCGTGGCTTGATTTTATGGAAATTTTAAAAGCCTACAACTTGGTATATAACCCATGGAAACCCATGGTGTTCCTAATTTATAATTTTTTTTTAGCCCTATAGATCCTTTTCTTCACTTCCATACTTCTCACATGTTACTCAGTTTGGACAGAGTCTCTTCTTGTCAGCTTTGTCTTTAGCTCTCACCCAGCTGAGTACTCCCAGGAGGTGGTGGGAATCTCTCCCGTAGCTTTGAAGTGAGCTCTGGAAAGCTGGGATTTCAAAATGTAGGTCCTAGCACACGTCTGCTTACACTGACATAAAAGAAACCCCAGAAGAAAATTATTTTATTTCAGTCTGAAAAATAGATAAGAGTTTTAAAATAAAATGCAAATTAGCTTTGGACACCTGGTGGTAAGTAGCAAGTTGGGGATACCCAGCGTCATAAAAACGTGATTTTCCCATTCTTGTATTGCCCAATTAGTGTGATGTCTCCGGGTCTAGTGTCTCTTTAAGGCCAAAATATACAGAAGACAGACAGATTATAATTTTGCCTGTGGACCGTTATTGCTCTTCTTATGGTCTGCATCTGCTTTAATAAAAAGAATATTTAAGAAACCATAAAGAAAGCTAACCCAATTCTCTTTTAATGCATTATGTAATTAAATCTTTGTTGAGATTTGAGAGCTGTGCAACCACAAAAGAAAAAAAACAACCAACAGGAGTAATCGTATCTTTATATCTAGACACATATTGGGAAAAATCTGCACATAGAAAGAAAATGTACAATCTGTCACGTATGAGGTGAGGTAAAAGATTCTGACTATCCCACA
Source organism: Sagittarius serpentarius (assembly GCA_034782735.1). Taxonomy (NCBI): domain Eukaryota; kingdom Metazoa; phylum Chordata; class Aves; order Accipitriformes; family Sagittariidae; genus Sagittarius; species Sagittarius serpentarius. The sequence goes on from JAVKLA010000010.1 coordinate 25,719,175, forward strand.
GGCCTGTCCTGCAAATATTAACTCATTTGGTAGGATTATGGAAGTGAATAGTTCCCTTATGTACAATAAGGTTTCTCTGCCATGTAGCTTAGACACACACAAAATTAAAGCCTGTGTATTCCAAGTCTCCTTTAGCCACTGTAAGAATGAGAAGAGAAAATTAATGGAGCTAAATTTTGTGTGCATAACCTGGGACTTTTTCAGGGCATTTTCAGTGGACATTACCTGGTTGCAGTTGGATAAGCTTTCTAGCTTATTTCTTAATGATGTATTTTGAGGATAGCCAAGCTGTGGTTCGGGAGACTCGTGCAGTTCACAAGTGGTTCAGGTTGCGGCTGGAGCACGTGAACAGCCTCATCCCACGGGCTCCAGTGGGAGCCGTGGGAGTCTGCAGCTCCGTCTCCCTCTAGCTTTCCACCGTAACTCCCGCCCCTATGAAAATCTTAGCAAGCGATTCAGGCTCAGAAAGACCAGCTTTCATATTTTAACACTGGGTTTTACTGGTATGCATACTTGAATGTGCCCTACCAATTAACCTACACTTACAAACATGTAAAATCTCACCACCAGCTCTGCCGATTTGCACCAAACTATGTGGACTATTAATCCTCTTCACACTGAGTAAGGTGTCCAGAACTGGAAAATACTGAACCATTAGTTTTGTCACAGAGGTGTAATGTATGATAAATGTTTTGGATAATGGATCTATGTTTCAGTACACAGAGACAACCTCGGATTTTCAGTAATAACTTTTTACAGTTGTGAAGCTTGTAGAAGTCTTCCCCTTTACTGCCCTAAGTGTTCACTGAGAAATGGGGGAAACCCCCCTATCCAGAATACAAGTTATCTTGTGTTTTTGCTAACGTATGTAATTACTGATGTGGGTGTTCCCACATCTTAGAATGGAAAAAAGTGCTTGCCAAGATTGAAAAACTGTAGTAAGCAATATAAATGATTTCTCTCACACACCAGCATTTCTTGCTGAGACAAGTGAACTGGAACTGTGTTTAAAACCATATAATTATACTCCTATATATCATTTATTAAATCAGATTTCCCCCACCCTCTTTTCTTTCAAGTCACTTCTGAAAATGCTTTTCTTCCAAGAGGCCTGCTAGCTGGGGTCCTCCCCTTTGAAGAATTCTTTCCAAACAATGGAAACGAACAAAAATGTAAACTGCACATCAAGACCCATGTGACATGTTGTCCCTATACAATTATTGCTCTTTGCTTAAATCTTTGCACTAGCCTCAGTGTCACTGAAGTCTGCTTGGGCCAGATATGAGGTATTGCCAGTCTGGGGTCTACCCCAGCCGTCCATGGGTTGTATGGAGCATTTTGATCATCCTGCCTGGTTTTCTCCATGACACAGGCCACATAGTTTCATCTTTCCATTCCTTGGTCAGGGCCAGAACTGCCTGTTCGGATAGTCCATGGGCTGTAGAAAAGTTTTTGTGGATTTCCTTATTTCACACTCATTTCTATGCTGCTTAAAATATAAAGAAGCTGACCCAGTGTTTTCACACCCATGAAATAGGATTAATGAATGATTTTTCCAAAGAACACAGATTGTATATGCAAAGGTCCAGTACGCAAATCCTGACTTGTTTATGCCTCAGGTTGTGCATACAAAAAGCTATTTAACTTTGAGCCAATATATCTTTCTTTCCAGCACCCACACCTCACTCAACCCACCTCCTCTGAGAAAGCCTGGGGAAAAGACTTTATACGATGCTCCAAAAGGCTGAGGAGTAAGGCTGTGTTGGACAAAGGGACTGTCTTGAATATGCATTGGTACCAGCAATGAAACCTTTCGCAATTATAATTAAAGTAGAGGTTCCCGTTGTTGGCTTATTGGCAGGGTCCTGTCTGCCATGAAGCTTGTAGTTGGTGTAAGCATGTGGAGATTGGGACTGTTGCTGTTGAATTTGTGGTGTAGGTGGTACCACTCATGTTCTTAGAATAGCTTTCCCAGTTCATACTGAAGATTGTTTATTAAGGTGTGGTGGCATCTTTTGGGACTTTCACTACTTAGTTTGAGTCTAAGGACTTCCCAGAATTGTTCTTGCATTCTGAGACCCTTGCACTGCAGATCACAGATCACATTAATTCACATGAGCAAGGTTTCTTAGTATGGCACTGCAGTTTTCTCTTATTAGGCTCATTTTTCCTTTGGTCATTCTGTTAGTAACTGTCACTGAGAAAGGAAAGTTGTATATTAAGGGTTTGGTATATCAAGGGAAGAAGTTATTTTATGGCTGACTGATACGTGCACATGATGAAGATGCACTAGATTTAAGTCTAAATTTCCCGTCAGTCTTTTTTTTTTTCCCTATTGTTTTCCCTCTTCAATCTATTCTTCCCTCCTATCCTAGCGTGGGTTTTTTTTTTGTCATTCTTTGCTTTTACTCCTCTTCTGTTCAATACTTCTGAAGCATTGTCAAGCAATGCTCCAGTTCTGGTTGAACTCTTCGGTCCTGTAGTACAAGAATAGAGCTCCAGCAGTTCTCATGTGGTGCTGCTGTATCCAAGTTGCCTAATTTCTAACTCAAGTGTTTAAGGAGATGTACTGTAGAATGTTTTCCTTGGGGTTTAATTAATTTTTTTAATGGTTCTTTTTTGTACTGGCCAATTTACCATGTGTTTTAACAAAATACCATATGAAATAGAACAAAACACCATTACTTGAAGAAAGGTGCTGAGAAGTATGAGTTAGTTATGTTGATTGTTATTTAGTAATGTTGATTGTTATTCAGTGAATACTTGAAAACTGTCGTGCTCAGGACCATCCTTGTTAAGGAAGTATTTGTTCTCATGAAAAAAGGTACAAACCATGCAAAACATAAAGAAAACAAACCCAGCTATAAGAAAAACAAACATGCACTGGGTACCTACCATGATCAGAAATCTGCTGAATTTACAGCAATGTCTGTCATAGGAAAAGTTATAACATATTGTTCTTTTATTGTGCTTTATGCCTTTTATTAGCTTGCAAATCTAATTAGGAAACCAATTGGCACATAGTATGCAATGACGGAAGCAGTACCACCTATTCTTGTGGCAGCTTTGGGTTTGCTTTATGGGTGGTCTTTGTTCCTAAAGGCTTACATGAATACCACATATTAGCTGAGCTGGTTCTCCCTTGATGTCTGTGCTGTATTGTACACATGTTGTCACTGTTTGACACTTAAACAATCCAGATTCTTACCCAGCCCGTATTTAGTGCCATAATAAACTTCTGAGCATATGTTTTTGAGAGCAACAGTAACATTCATCACTGCAATGTGACATATAAATAAGCACTACTGGAGAGTGTACATGCCTTCAGAGGGCAGAGCTGGACTAGAAGGTGTGTGCCAAAGGGATGTGGTCATCTGCCTTGCCCTTACTGGGCTTTTTTCTTCTTTGCCTTGGTTCGGTAAATCAAAATGGTTATTGGAGTGACCTACAAAATTCACCCTGTACATGTGAAAAACACACGTTGTTACAAAACTTTTCTGGTGAAACATTTCCTGTTTGGGGCTTTGGCTTGACAAACAGTAGATGTAAGGCATAAACCATTCCTCTTCTCTCTTCATCTCACTTGCTCTGTCTGTCAGCGGGGAGCTCCACCGAGGCCTGGTCCGAAGCACCAGTCTGGCAGATGTGATGTACCAATGCTTCCAGCTCCTGTGAGTCTCCTCCTGTTGTTTTTTGCAGGATTCCTGTACTTGAACGGTTTTGTTTCAGCATAGGTGGGGGGTTTTGTGTTTTGTTTGGGGGTTTTCTGTTTCGTGGCTTTTGGTTTTTGGTTTGTTTTGGGGTTTTTTTTTGAGGTGGCTTTGGTAGAAATGAAGAGGGAATCACATATGAAGGGCTTTAGGATTTGACTTGTCCTTTGTTCCCTCTGAGCAAGACCAGAGGCTTACAAACACTGATGGCAGTACAACAGATTTGAAGTGCAGTCATATCCTGTCTTAGTTGGGTAAACACATTCTAATTCAACGAGAGCTTTGTCTGAACAAGGACAGAAAAGTTGAGCCTTGAATAAGGAAATAATTTATATAAGTCTTAATGAATATTTAATGTGGAACTTTAATTGTAAAAAAGAGGGTATATATTTTCATGTCCCACCTTTAAGTGACAGATCATCTGGTGTTTCCTTGGCCTAAGGAGGACCATCACTTTGCTAATTACAGATGTATATAAATCCAGTGGGAGTATCCTCCACTCTACCAATACTTCTTTAAAGAAACAGGTGCTATAGATGCAAAAGAGAAAATATGTTTAAAACTGAAATGATATAAAAAACATCTGCCTTTATTGCTTTGATTAATACTTGAATTTCTATTGATCAATATTGCTGAATGCAAGAAAAGATAGATGTTAAATAGAGCAGGAAACAGAAATTTCTGGGTGCCGGTTGTTTGTTATATAAACACAATTATTAAGATAATATCACTATGTGTAAATGTAAAAATCCTTGAAGTTCCTTGCACCAAAGTAGTATTTCTTTGAAAATAAGTGGCCCTCCTGAGGTAGCCTTTCTACTCTGTGCCTGTATATCTTTCCACTGTCTTGAACCATGTGAAAGGAGTCCTCTGCAAACTATTCATACCTCCCATGAGGGGCCAGTGGGGTGGCTCTGCAGATAAGAGGCAGCAAATGCAGTGCAAGCTTCTACTGCAGTGAAAAGGAAAAAATGAAAAAAAACCATTATGTAGCATGGTCCATTACTCAACACCACCTCACGCTACGAACTGAAACAGAAATGAAAGTGAAGCTGCTAGGTGTTGCCACAATACCAACAATGCATGTCTATTTTAAGACTGACTCTTAGTTTCTCATGGCACAATGCATGTGGGCATCAGCAATGGGTGCTACTTGAAAAGTGAGAGTTATTCATATCTGAACTTGGTTTGAATTTTACCCACTGTCCTCATTAGGAAAATGAAGCCATCACCATTCACCCTTCCGTCTTCCCCAAAGCACAAGCATTTGAAGCTGCATCCAGGCCTTGGACTCTCTGCCCTGATTTTATGCTCTGCATATGTGTACAGTGTGCAAGACAGTAGAGAAAGCATTTGAGAGTAAACCACATTAGCTCTCAAAGAGAGATTTAAAAGTTTTAATATTATGGTTGTCTAGTTTGATCTAGTATCTGGTCATTGAATTGTATCATTGCAAAAAACATGAGAACAGCAGCATGACCATGAGGTATATTGTATTACAGAATGAGGTTACACAGCACCAAAGCACCACCATATTTCAGTAACAAATGCAGCTTCTGGGGAGTTTTGTTATCATTGCATAAGCTTCACTGCTCCCTAGAAGATGACACTGATTCAGACAGAAAACACTAATTCAGTTCTTGCCAGCAGAGCCAATTGTCTCTTTGATTACATTAGACTGACAACTGGTTTTCAATGTCATTGTCAGCTGCAACTTCTCATACGTGGTGCAGTGGAGCATGAACTGGGCTCCCTTTATTTAATTATTTCTGCCCATTTCTGTATTTCTGAATAAGGAAGATGTCAGGCTCCCATCTAGTAGACAGAAAAACGTCAGGTGTTTAGAATACAAAACTCAGGCTTCAACAGTAATGTCCAGCATCCTCTTTAAAGGCAGATCCTGAATGTGTGTGTCATTCCAAAGAATGAACTTGAAACTTGTGTCACTCCAAAGAATGAACTTGAAACTGTCTTTTTTTTTTTTTTTTTGTGCCTCTGTTGTGTAGAAGTGACCTAGGATTTTCCTGATTAAATAATTGTGGCATTAAATAATTTGCTGAATATTTTTAAATTTTTTCTTGATTAAGTTGTAACTGGAAGACTGTCTGTGAGCTGCCCATTGCAGGCGCTTGCTATTTAAAATTTGCCTTGCTCTGGTTGGTGTTGTTTGGGTATGCAAGCCTTGTGGTCCATTCTGTGCCTGGGTCTGGATGAGAGTGAAGCTCAGACGATGTCTCTCCAGTGCAATGGAGGTCTGACCGTGGCCCGTGCTGGCACTCCTGCGCTAAGCTAACGCAGCCGCGGTGGTGGTGAAGGTATGGCAACGCAGATCACAGGGTGTGGGGGCTGTCACCTGGCAGGCAGGCAGAGTATGCAGGCAGGCTTCAGCCTGTGCTCGTTTCAACCAGCACATGCAGCGCATGGGGATCTCTGTGAAATCAAACCCCGCTTGGTCCAACCAGCTGTGCTGTCTAAGAGGGAGCATTGCTCTTTCTGGGTGTCGCAGCAGTGACGGGCTGACACCAGTTTCCTCCTTTGCAAGTAGACTATGGACAGCTGAGATACAGCCTGGTCACAAGGCATCCATAGTGCAGAAAACATCGTGTTCTCTGCAGTTTTGCCCAGGCTGTGGTTTGTTGTGTTATCTGGAGCACAGGACTCCCAGTACAACTCTGAGCGCTGTACTTACACACGTGTGTCTAAAACCACCAGAGATGATCAGCCTCTTCCCCTCCCCTCTGCCTCCCTCACATGTGTTGTTCCATGAAAGGGGAATTAGGGAATTGGGAGGTTGCTGTGGGGCTTCAGAGATGTTACTCTTCTGTGCGAGTTTTTCCTATACCCTTCTGGTCCCTGCTGTTCCCTCTCAGCAGAAAAGGGATGAAATGGGGGGGCAGCAGTTTTACTTTTTAAAAATCTTTTCATCTACCTTTTCTTCAATAGAGTTAGGAAAATGTTTTTTTTTCTTTTAATATTTTCTTCTCTGTTAGGGTTATAGGTATATTTTTTTAAAAATACAGCTGAAATTTTTCACCAGATCTTGTTTCTCAAGGAGCTGCAGGCTTAAGAAAAGCAAGAGATTGACAATGAAATCAAGACAGTTATCAGCAGTGAAGGTTGCTCTGCCAAATAATATGCTATTAACATAGTATTTTTGCATTAGTTTTATATACGTTTATTAAAAATACCCCAGAGTGTCTTAGAAGAGTAGGTAGTCAAGGAGGAAGCTCCATAAGCTCTCAGTAGCTCTGTGAAACGTAGCCCCATGAAATGGTTGCTGCCAACTCTCTGTGATTCTTCCATGCCTGCAGAATGAGAGATTTATGTTCTTCATAAACGCGTATCCTTCTATTTCTGAATTCTCTTCTAATGCTCCCATTGCCCAAAAGCCAAACAAAGCTAACCTCCTCCAGGTCCCAGAATGAAAAAATGCAAACACACTGCATTTAAAAGTAGATTTAGCAACTCCAAAGTGGGCGATTTGGTTCCACCCATCAAACCTGAATTCTCTGATCTAAAGTCAGATGGGTGCTACTCCTAGTGAGATGGGTGCCAAATCTAATTAAGCTTTGCATAATGTGCATCTTGGGTGATTTGATTTATTAGCTTTGTTTGAAGAAAGTAATAATAAAAAAAGAAAATGGCTTTGGTAATAAGCTGTTTGAATTCCCTGTGCAAGTAGGCACAGTCCCTCCTGGATCTCCCTGAAATGCTCTTGAGGTGCACAGGTTACCTATCAACAGACTGATGCAATGCTGGGAGCCGGTGCAAAGAGAGTGTTTGGTCTGGGGTCCTACCTCCATTGCTCTCCTGGCTTTTGGTTCAGCATAGGTATTCAAGTAGTGCCCACTGTGTATAATGATTTCCATTCTCACAGCCACCATAAAACCCAGGGAATTATCATTTATCTCCATTTATACCGATGCAACCTAGTGCACAGAGAGATTAGAGATGGCTGTAGTGTAGTGCAGCAGAGATACCTGCACTAGCACTAAACGCTGGGATTCACAACTGGAAAAATAGTCCTAGACTCCATGCTAGTGTAACAAGGTTGTTTCTGATACCTAAACTAGCTCTTACGTATCTCTCTGCTAATTTGAAGTGTGCAGGGCAGATGTCCCAGATCCTCAGCACCTCAAGTCCTGTTGATTCCGGTAGGCCAAGTTACGGTGGTTGGCCATGGTGCTGTCTCGTATCCTGTAGCATTCCTGAAGCTGGATTCTCACTTGCCATCCTAATACTGGCTGTCTTTTCTTGTCTTTGATGTCTTGTGCTTCATGGGTTACAGAAGAGGATTTCCTGCACGGCTCCTGGTAAGGCTAGCTTTTATTCTGGCAAGGCTCCTTTTTCTCCTCCACCCTTCAAAGCACCAACTCGTAGGTCTATTGTAGCATGACCCAAGATGAATCTGTGTTTGTATACATCAACATTGCAGTGCTGGTGTTCATCACACAGCACAGGAAGATTTTTTGAAAAGTGGCACGCACTGAAAATTTATAGGTAGTGCTTGACTGGCTGTGATAACTGCTCCAGGATCAGTTGGAAAGGCAATTGCCTTGGGGGCAGATCAGCAGTGATATTTCAGCATATGACTTCTGGCAATTTGGATGTGAATAAGGGGCAATAGGTCTGGGGACCTGGATATTAGGACCTCTTTTCCCAGTCATACTCCTTAGCTGCAGTAGGCACAAAAACATGACCAAGCGTTGCACATCTGAAACTTCTATTCGGTGGCTGTTAATTATTTTGGGGGAAAATGTACGAAGCTTTTGCTTTGCATTTACAATGAAAACAAGAGCCTTGAGGAGTAGCAGTTCACAGTGCTGTTGTGTTATCCTGGGGTAGAATAATTAATTAAAGACATCCTATTCTAGGAAAGTTCCTATTAGAGCATGAAGGGGAGTGTTGTATGTTTATCTTCACTCTTTTCAGGTTGATCTCTTCTAAAAACATTCAGGGGTTATTGCTGTTTGCAACTTGGAAAGTGGGAATTAGGTGTAGATTTGCCCTTACTTGGTCACAGAATCTTGTGCTATTTTGTACGGACATTGAAGATTATTAGGATACGCTTACACTGTGTGTAAGTGCCAGCCTGTCTCTTCAACAACGCGATTTGGTGCTACTGAAACTAGGCAAATGATACACAAATATGTCTGCATGATCTGATGAAACGTTACTTTTGGGGGTTTTTTTGGATTTATGTTAAACGTGTTTGAAAAAACCACTTATTTTGGAGAATATTCATAGAGTAAAATGATTAAATGGAAATAATTTTTGCAGTTCTTTCTGTTAGAAAAATTAGACATGATTATTCTGAAAAATCAAGCTTTGAAATGTTTTACTAGCCTTAATGAGAATAACCTCTTTTCTTCTTATTGCTAAAAAAAAAAAAATATCATTTTCTTCCCACTGGGATAATAGAAGAATGAAGGAAAATACATGGATTAACAACAATTTTAAGTGAGTTAAAATTAACGCAAATTTAAGTGAGTTCCCCTAAGATGCTCCCCACATTTTTAATCATGATACTTGTTTGTTGGGGTGTTTTACTTTTTTGATCAAACATACAGCTGAACCTTGCAACAGAAACATTCACCTAAAAAACTGATATTAAGCAAATATCAGTAAATATCCATAAAAACATTGAATACATACACTTTCTTACCAGATAACTACTCACCGCATTTCACTACAGCTAGGCAGCAGAAGCAAGCTATGCAGCCTGTTGTGTGTAATCAACATGGTTTGAATTTTGAATATTAAAATATTCAAAATTTACTTACAGACCTTTAATACCTCCCAGAACTTTTCTGGTAATTAATTTTAAATGCAATAGGAGAGGGAAAGGGGAATTAATATGTTTTGCCAGTAATTTTTTTTTGTCAGAGACAGATGTAGAGTGGTTCATTACAAGAAATTCCCATTTCTGTGCAGCTAGATACAAAATAAAAGTTTGAGGAAGAAAGGAAAAAAGGTATTTACTTTCCACAGTATCACTACTTTGTGACAGTGACCATTTGTCCACTCCAGCTCCGCAGTGACTGGCGTATGGGGGAAAATTGCAGAGGGAGCTTTGGGGGAGTGCGAAAGCTTTCTGCGGTTGTGGTGATGAGCAGGAGGGTCTTGCAATACCATCTTTGCAGTTATGGACCCTCCTTTGTCCTTAGAAAACTAGGTGAAAGCTCCTGTCCTCATCTCCTTGATTTGACCCCAAGACAGAGGCTGGGATTTTCAAAGGCACCTGAGAGCACAAGTGCTCCACTCCCATTGAAGTTTAATGGGTTTTGGATGCTTGACTCCTTCAGGCTTCTCTGAAAACCTCAGCTTTGGTTCAATCTGCCTGCTCAGGGGCTTGACTAACAAGGTTTAACCCAAGGGGCAAAAGCTCTTTCATACAAGTCAGACGCTGTCTTCCAAAAAGCTGCGTGTATGGCGGGAAGCTGCAGCGTTTGTGTGTGCAGAGAGGGGCCTATGGAGGGGCCAAGGGAAGATGAGTTTATTTTTAAACTGGTTTGACTGAATTACAGACACAATGCAGCATACCGCCTCTGCTGACTTTGCAGACTGTTCTGTGCTGGGCTTCATCTGACAGTGACTCAGAGGCAGCAAGAGTGCGATTACGGCTCCTGGCTCAAACATTGAGTCTGTTGGGAGGAGAATAATTCATTAATTTATTTGGGACACTGGATGGTTTCCTTACTGTCTGCAACAACAGGGTGTGAGCAGCTCCAGCTGCTGGCGGACGAGTTTTGTAAAAGCAAATGTTCCTTCCCCAGCACCCACCAGCCGGAGCAAGACGGCAGCGAATGCACAGGGCTGAGCCTCCTGTGCCAATGTCTGTGGCCAGCGGAGCCAGCAGAGGGGCTCAGGAGGGCTCATAACTAAATTCTGACAATGCTCATGTGTTCGGTAATTAGAGATTTTAATTTTTTTTCAAAGCCTGCTAGGGGAATTTTCCATAGTGCTAAGTCTTTTCATTTTCACTGGAAACGATTGGACTTACATGTTGGTGCCTTTTGGTAAGGCAGGGATTTGCTTAGAAGCAGGGAAGGAAACCAGGTAGTAACATCGTGCTTAAGGGGTTTACCGGCCTGGTACTGAGCTGGTGAAAGTTGGTGTGGCCAATGAATATGTCCCTGAGACTACCTATTAATTGATGAGTCAGATATCCTCAGAAACTTGTAGGCCTACGTTCCTTCTCCTGCCAGTGCAAACCAGGAGCAATCCCATTAAAGGACATGCTTTGGGAGTATTGCAGAGTGGTGCAGGTGGCAAAAGAAAAGCTTACTGCTGTTTTTTCCAATGAGTAAGGTTCCCCCGAGTACCACGGTGTCAAGTGTAATCAAATGCTAAAATAATTTAAAAATTCCATTTATGGTAATTGCATTTCACAAAGATGATCCTTTATCCTGACAGTAGTTTAATCTTTGCACTTCAGCTCACTCTTGGGGACCTGCGTGGCTGCGAATGCAGTGCCACAGGAGGAAAGTCCGCCCTTCATTTAATTTCCTTATTTTTGAGATGCAATTATCATAAATTGAAACCTACCAACATATGCGTTATTTAAAAGTAAGTGTTACAGGGTCACTATCCGGACTGGGAAATTTGTGTACTTCCATAATATAAATATTTATTAGTAATAACAGTAATAATAAGTTAGTCTTCCATTTGGTTTTTAAATGTTTGCACTTATAAAAACCTGTAAAATCTGCATTCCTGTGCACTGCAAGGACTAAATATGAAATATGCATTCCAAACACTATACTTCTAAGTTAACAAATTATGCTTAGCTGGAGTATTAGGAGACAGTATTTCCAAAGACATCTATGGACTTAATTTTGCCATCAGTCTTAATCTCTGCAGGATGTGCTAAAGAAGGTTAGTTTTGACAGTTTAATGCTTCCAAAGAAAATTATTTTGCAAAATCTATTGCAAATAGGCAAGTTTTTAAACCATTTTATTTACCAAAGACAATATTTTCAAGCACAGTTGATCTTGATGTGATTGATGTGTGCCCATTACAACACAGGCTCTTTTCAAAGCTCTCAGTAGCCCCAGATCAGAATAGTAGTTTGGGTCTTGTGTTAACGTTTTGGATATGAATGTGAATGAAGCTCTGCAGCATTGTGTAACAGCAGAAAAAACAGCCAACAGAAAATGCAGATACAAAGATGTGTTTTGGCTCCAAAGCCCATTTTTTAAGCTTGATTTCAAGAAACACTGAATGGAAAATTACTTCAGTGCTATGTATTTTAAATATCAAGTAGGAATTTTTAAAAGCATCTGAGTAACTTCTGAACATAATCACACTCACTTTTAAATGAGACTGGTCCTGAGAATTTTTAGGAGACTCTTCAAATCCACTTTAGGAGTTTAAAATAACTGATGTTCATGTCTTAAGGAGTAAGATATTAAATGTTCAGAAGCTAGCATGATGGATCAGTGGTAATTGCTCCCATTAAGTGGATGTTTTTTAGCATCTAAGCAAATATTGGATTCTGTTAGCCTGTTGTTCAGTGGACTTACTTGTGGAACAAGCTCTTACTAAATGCACGTTCAGAACCTGGTTTTGATTTGTGAGTCAACTTGAATGGAGCTTGTGAGAGGCATTTGCACTACTGCAGGTGGCTGAAGCACTGAGTCTCTCTGGTCTGCAACTATATTGAAGTTTCACCAGCTTATTCCATGGCTGATTTTTTGGGTCTGAAACATGGCAAAAACTTAAACACAACCTACTGTCTCATTACTTGGCTTGGACAAGAATTACATAATTGCACTTTTTGCTAGGAGGAACTATTTTGAAGTGATAATGGTTTTCTTAAAGAGATGCTGTGAAGATATGCATCAAATATTTATTTCCATAAAAATATCCATTCTCAGCTATGAGATGAACACCGCCTTCATTTATTAAAACTGAAAATGTCTTAATAATATGATTGACTAATGAGTTGTATGACCCTGCAAAGGGAAGATGGCGCTTACTCCCTGACTACTCTGTAATTACAATCTGGGATGAGGGATTTGATCTTGCAGTCATGCAAAGGGAATTTTGTGTGTGTAATGAAGGTGGAGCAGAAACGAGGATGATTTAAGTTAGCCGTAGGATGGCATTTTGTCTTTTCAAAACTATAAACTGGAATTTAACATATCTAACCATAGACCCCAAACCTTTAAATGGATGTATGACTGGTGCAGTGTGTGAGTGTGGGTCTCCAATGACATCCCAATGATCTCTCAAAAATCAGAGGCTTATTGGTATAGATTAATTTACATTATTCGTACTTTAATCATGGCACTTGTTCATATCTCAAAAAACCACCCTTTGTTGCCGGTTTCCATGACTTCTCTGTCCTTTAAAAACTGGTTACTTTAAACCATTTTAGCTATTTTCTGAAGTCGAACTACGTGACACAATCTGTCCTAGGAAGGTGACAGTGTTGCAAGTGAGATATCCATGTGTCTGGCAATTAATCGCAATTCCACTTCCTAAAATGAAGTTCTGGCTACTTGCACATTGAAACAATTTCTGCATTATTGATTTCAAATAGATATGTCCTACTATTTACGATTGCTAAGGAGAAGTTCAAAACCCCACTGGAAATAACCATAAAAATCTCCCACAGTTTTGAATGACTTTTTCTCTAGATTGGTGATTTTCAACCTCTTTCAATAGGCTGGGTGCACTTCTTTATAAGATATTTAAGCTTTCTCATTATAGGCTTGCATTTTTAAAGTTACCAGTCCAAGTCCCTGCACTCCTTCAGGTCTGTAGACCACAAGCTGGAAATCACTGGTTGGGACAGCTTTGTAGTCTTGCACACTGTATTTTTCACCATTCACCCATTCATGGATGCCAGGGGTTTGAAAACCTGATGAACTTCAGTGACTTCTATTAGTGGGATCCAAGCCAGCTCACCCATCTTTGGCACTCAAGTTAGGAGGAAGCACCATATTTCACTTTTGTTTCATAGCAAGAGAACTCTTTTCATTTCCAAAGATCTGTATCAGGGAAACTGTCTTCCAGAAAGCACTGTTCATTACTGCAGCCACCCAGAAAATGTACACCATTTAAGGTAAAGCCACAGCTCAGCAAAAAAAAAAATTCATGACAATTATTCCCTAAATTGAATTTTAAATGAGATTAAAATGGAATTTTATTTTTTTTTTTAAATTCATTGCAGGGTCTTGGACTATATAATGACCTGTATTAATTGGTGTTTTTTTTAATCCTGGGCAATTTTAAATTTAGGAAAACAATTAGGCTCGGTATACATATATAAAAAAATATTCTAAAATATTTTCAAATTTAAAAGTTATGGAAAAGTTAAAAGAAATGTTTGCTTTGACCCAAAGTAAAACAGTTTCTTTGTTTTTGAACATTTAACACTTACATATATGAAACTGAGGGAAATACGAGAATGAACAACAGCTTAGAAAAGAAATCAATTATTATAGCAAAAGCTGGAATGAGAAGTTCTAGTTTTCAGGGAAGTATTACTGTTTGTTTTCATCTCTGAAAGGAACGTTTGGCTGAAACTGGCACAGAGGCACGGAGTGATTCAAGTTTGCTGCATTTGCAGTTTTAGTCTGAATACTGGGGAGAATTTTTTGCGCTGTTGGAGACCCATAGAAAGCTCAGTAGCGTTTTCATGTATGTTCATGCAAACACTTTATCGCTTTATTTTTGCTTGTCCCCCCAGATGGAATACTTTCACTACCTTACTAAACCAACATCATTTACACATCAAAACAATAATTCATTTTCAGATTCAGCCTTTCATTAAAAAGATAAGTAGGGCTTAATTGGCACCTAGTGCCTGTGTTGCTATTCTGTACTGGAGTGGAGTTAAGTGGGGTTTCTCAGACAAGGGCCTTGGGCAAGCCCTCTGTCTGGGATGAATTTCTCCCCAATTAAACTCATTTGTTTTCACATTCACATAATGGCACCTGAGATATGGAATGTCTCAACCACTTCCTTCAGCTTTTTTCTGAGGGTGGGGAATTGTTTAAATCTGAGCTGCAAACTCATTACTGTAGAATATACCGTGCAAATAAATGTCCAATGTGCTGGAGGATTATCTGATTAAAGAGGTTAAATTATCCTCTTATTACTTTAATAGTTTATCTTTTCTGAGGTTCAGGTAGAATGATGTTTTATTGAAGATACGCCAAGAGGTGGAGTTCTGCCTTAGATTATGTTTAGGATAGAAGCTGAGTTTGAAGCTGAATCAGAGCTGCCAAATCTTATGACCCGTTCATGCCAGAGTGGGGTTAGGGCGATGGGAACTGTGGAAGATTTGCCATCTCAAAGATTGTGAGAAATACTCTCTTTGCAAAGAGCTGTGCTGCGTCTGAGTTGGAACTGGTCAGACTCCGAGAAAGAAGCCCAGTCAGTTTAGAACAAAATTCGAAGGGTTTTTGCTAAGCAAAACCTACCTATTAAGCTATTTCACTGCATTGCCTAGAACCAAGCAAAAAACAGCTGTCATCTTATCTGAAATTTTAAACTTTCATCTTTTCTGTGTTTTGGGGTTCCTGTAGTTAAAACTGAAGGGAGGAGAAACCGAGCTGATCTACACTGAAAGTGCTATGAATTCTCTCAGTCTGATCTGTGGACACTTACGGCCAAACTTTTAAAGGCCCCTGAATGCCTAATGGTGCAAATAGGTGCCCACAGGCATTATTGTCCCATTGGAAGCACGGTATTTTTGGAGATCCCAGAGAGAGATTGGATAGAAATCAAATATCTTTTCAAGGTCTTTATTCTGCATTTGCTTTTGAGCCTCCTTGCTGAGAAAGGCAGCATACTCTGTTGAAAGCAAAGGATGACAGATCCTGGTTTTGCGTCTGTTATCATGTCTCTGTGAAGGTCTGTCTGAGATTAGGCATGAATTCCAGCTCTGGGGATCACAGGCTAAAGCAAGTCTGGAGCACGTTGAGGGGAGGAACCTCAACCTGCATCATCCTTTCGCAAGGGTCCAAACACTTGGCTCACATGTGCACGGGTGGGCATGGCAGCTCCTGCTGCTGTGCTTGGGGGTTGCATAGGCGTCAGGGATGCCAGGAACATCACCCAAGCACCTCTCATGTCTGCTTAGTTTTGTTTTACCACAAAACCAAAAAAGGATAGTTCTGAGTCATGTTTGTATTGTGCTTTGAGACTTCTGGCTGGAAAAAAAATTATGGAAGGATTTATATTACTATTCTCATGAACAAATATCTTGATGGGACTCATGATCTTCTTGCCCTCTTCTGTTGAAATCCTGCACATCAGGAAGTGTAATACAAGCCTCTGTTCCATTAGGACAAAGATGTCCAGATGGAACAAGAGAAATAATTAGATATACTTGAATACTGTGTCAAGAAGTTATTTTTTCTTCCAGTTTGGCATTCCTCTGCATGTTAATAACCACAAGAATTCGAGATGGAAAGATCTAATGTTGCAAGAGCAGTAACATGGGTAGCTATGGAAAATCATCTCTGTCTCCATCTGGCATCAGTAACAAGCAAAGAGGACGTGACGCAGCAGAAACTGAGCCTGCAGCTTCTGCGATCAGAGCAAGTAAACAATAGTATTTTCTGTATACCTTTGAAATGCCCTGGTTGCACAGAGAACAATGCGTGTTTAAAAGCATGGTGCTGGATTTGTATGGTCTAAATCTGTGCTCCAGCAAACTGAATCAGGCACAGTGTCTTTACTCCAGTGCTGCATCTGTAGTGGCTGCAACTTAATGTATCACAACAAACTGCACCTTAAAAAAAAAAAAAAAAAAAAATTAAAAAGAGCAGCCATGCAGGCAAGAAGCAGCATCTGCATTTGCTTTACTGGATCTCTTTGTCAGGCATTGTGATCAGGCTGACAGTTAGCCCTGAGGAAAGTTATAAATTCTGCGCTGAATTGCGGTACAATCTTTCACCATGGCATTTCTGCCCTCTGGCCACGCTCTGGTTATCCATAATTGTGGCAGATAATGGTTTTTTATGGCTGGAAACATTCTTTGCAGGCACAGGGACAATAACCAGGGCTGAAAATGTAATTAAAGTGAATGGATGAACTTTCTTAAAGAAACAGTGTAGATTATTACTGGAGCTTAACACCTAAAAAGCCTGAGGCAAAATGGCAGCATCTGAAAAAACTTGTATAAATTTTAAATGTAGGGCAAGCTCAAAGGTGGATATTAGATTACAGAAGGAAAACTGAGACATTTGATGTAACAGATAACTAAGGGCTTAGATCATCTCCAGAAATATAAACTAATGCAACACATCTTTCTCTGTCAGTTGGAATATGTTATTTGCGTTCAGTGGCACCTTGTTTTCGTGAATCTATGGAGAAGTTTGTTGCAGTTTTTGTCCACTTAGGTAGCTGTAAAAGCATCTTCCTTAAATAATTAGAGTAGGAAAGAGATAGCAAGTCTTCTATTTGTAATACCTCTTTCTTATCATGGAGTGCAACAGATTTTATTTCTTTTTCTGCATTGCACCGTTAAGGATTGGGAAATCAGGTTTTTATTGAACAGTTCCATAAAGGCACGAATGAATAGATAATAGCAGACCTCTATTTATTACAGCACTTCTGCTGAAACTCTGAAAGCCAAATGAACCATAGCACAACATTATCTATTTGGTTTTTACTCTCCTCTAGGGTCTACGTTAGTTACGTACAGGTAGTTCCTTTTCCCGGATGGAGAGGTTTTCTCACGAGGCTGAAAGCTTCCTAACTTCTGAAGAATGTCATCCTTCTCCTATAGCTGTTGAAAACCAAAATGAGATAATGCATTAATTATTATTAACAAGGAGTTAATACTTCTGATAGTATTAATTTGATCATTCATGAGCTGATACTTAATGGGCAGTCTAAATGTGTCCGACTTGCACTTGGCTCCTATATTTTCTCTCGTCCTGTGTGCAGAGGCAGTGCTGGGCTGGAGCTGGAGAGCCTTCACTGTTTTGGGGCCGGCAAGGCAATATTTGTGAGCTGGCTCTGTCTGCAGCAGGGATTAGCTGCATGGCCTTCTGAGATCACATTTCTGGGCTGCTCTCAGTTTGCATGCATGAAAACTGGTTGCAAAATTTAGAAGCAACTTGATTTTTTTCCCCTCTTCTATTTTTAGTACACAGCTTTATTCCCACAGAAACATTCCCGCAGACACACCAGTATAGTAGAAGTACAAGTAACACGCAGCCTGTCATGGTACAGGTGTAACAGCTGACTCCCCCACTGACTGCAAATTAAGACAACTTTCTGTGTGGGATAAAACGAGGACTGGCAAAGCTGGTTTTTGCACGCTTTGTAACTGGTAAGTGAGCTTGGTCTTTGAGTTATGGGCTCTTATGATCAAGCTGAATTTTGAAGCCATGTGTATGTATTTGGTTTTTCTCAGCAAATTATTTTCTCTTTGTTGGACTTCATCGTGAAAAGGTGGGTCTTACGAAAATCATCATGGACCAAAGGGATAGCTGGGGACAGTTCCACCAGAACAAGTGAAAACCATGGTGTGATGGAAGGGGCATAGGAAGGAGACCTTAAAAAGATTATTAGAAGCTCTGCTAGAACATGTTCTTGGCAGAAACCTCTGCCCAGTTGTATTTCCTGGTTACTAGCACCAGGTTATACCAGACCTGCATCGCGAGATACGCTTTCTTTCCTGAAGAACAAAAGAAAAAAAAATATTTGCATGATAAACAAGAATTAATGTTTTGTAGCACATTCAAGTCTTGGTGGGCCTTTTCCCTCTTACAGTGTCACCCCTCTTAGCGACTAGCACTGAAAAGCCATGTGGGATTACAGTTTTTGGGTGTCACTAGTGCCACACGCTTGTATCTCTGAATCAACGGCAACAGCCTGGGTATAGAATTGGCTGCATGTGGCAAATTTCATCGCTGAGCCATTCAGGAGAGCAAGAGGGGTGTAAGTGGAAGCAGAATCTGGCCTAGACATTTCTGCCACCCAAGCAGGTTTTCTCTGCCACCCGTCGTAGTGGTTTGGGCTGCCAGAAGCCTTATCACATGTCGGAGTCTGTGAAAGAGCTTGTGCATTTTCAATTTATTTATTTATTTTTCTTAGTCTTCAGGTGAAAGATGATCTCAGATACTGTTCCTCTTGTTGTGTTTCAATGATATAATGAAGAGGGAAGATTAGTCAGAGAAAGGGGATCCTCACAAACTGAGGTCTGAATTTTGTAGAAGACAAATGCTATAGCAACAGCCGAGCCCAAAGAAAATGGTAGGAAAAGCTCACTTTCGTTTTCATCTAATGGCTTTCCCACTATTGGTGCTCTGATCCACCCACACAAAACGCGGGACCAGGAATTTGTGCTTGGTGGAAGGTGCTCTGGGACTTAGCTGCTGCTTGTAACTCAGATTTTTTTTTTTCTTCTTTAAAAAGAAGGTAAGAAAAGGGAAAAGTCAGCTAAGATACTGCCAAAAAATCTATCTGCTTTTTCTGTATTAATAGAGTCAACTTATACATGGCTGATTCACAATATGGCATAAGTAACATTGACATGATCCCACCTGACAAGATCATGTGATAGAGCATATTAAACTTAAAGAAGAGAATCTTTTAGATCAGATATCCTCCATCAATTTCAATTCCACAGTAATATAACTTAAATAATTTGGCATATGGAAGAAATTCTGGTGTCTGTCTAGATTAAATAACTTAATGTATTATAGTTACTGCTCAGGATAGGGATCAGAAAATTAATTTTAAAAGTTTGTAACTTTTCAACCGGGAGTTATAAGAAACGTGATTTTTTTTTTTTTCTGTTTAATTTTTCTTACTGAATGCAAACCAACGCAACAGACACACCAGAACAAGCAAAACGCTGAGCAGAACATTTCTCTCAATTAACCATGCTGTTTATCTACACGTATAGCGTGTTGCCACATGTTTTTGATTAATACAAACACACAGCTCTTGGTATGAATTTCTGTGCGTATGAATGCTGTATAAATCCACTTAGTTCATGAGAAAAAAATGAGGGCTTCAATATTAAGAAGACAGGAAAATTACAACAATGCTGAGGCTAGAGAATATTTAAGCAACATCTGTACATGTGTTTTTGTCTTTTGGGGTATGCAGAAAGAGGACAGAAAAGGTGGATTGTACTTGATAGTGTATTGCAAACAACAACGGTCTGTTATCAAGCATGATAGTAGAAAATAAAAACTGTCACTTGTCTTCAGGAGGTGGGAAAACCTTGGTTTAGAGGAATGGAATAATATGGATAATACTAATGGACAATGCTAATACTGTTTGTGGCTAGGAAAGTTTTGGTTTTGTGTGTGCTTGCTGGGTTCTTTTGCTGTAGTTTCAAAGTGGGCATCCTCAATTAGTCACACAAGGATTTGGATGTAAAGAGCTTATTCCCATCTGCTGATGAGAACCAAGACCCATAAGTATAAACTTAGAGTAAGTACAATTTTAAGTATTCTTTTAAAATCTCTTCATATGTGCTAAAGGTAACTTTGCCCTTTCTTCAAAAGTTTGTTCTCTTTTTGGCCACTTTTCCAAACGACAGCCTCCCCTTGGCTTCTCTCTCTGGTTGCTCCCTGCCCTGACGGCACTCCAGGTTTTACTCATGTCTGGGACTGTGTTTACTTGCAAAGGTGGAACTTTTGACTGGAAAGCTGTATTTGTCTGTAAAATTTTCTCTTTTTTGAATGGTGTTTTCAAATGCTAATGAATGAATTTCTGCAAGAAATATACTTTTTTAAAATATCCTTCTAGTTTTCTTTTCATTTGTGCTCTGATAATAGTCATCTGCTGACTAATGAACTAACCCCCATGCTACACACACAATTTAAAAAAAAAATATATACAACAAACACCTACCTGCAAGTTTATCTTTACAAAAGAATTAAGATTCACGTACTCTGTATCTACGGTGGGGAATGTGTGCAGTGGATGTTTCCTGCTGTGATGGGAATGGCACAGTCTTTCCCACCATTACACAAATGCCCAGCAGCACAAACATCGAGGTGTGAAAAACCCCAGTCTGGCAAGGAAAAGACCACACTGGAATGGTGAAACCACGGAAACAAAGTATTGCCTGCTTCTCCCATTTATTTTTTCATCTTTTCCCAAGCTGCTCCTCCAACGAGGAGACTATCTGATGGACGAGGGAGGGAAGCAAAGAGCAGTTTTGTTGGGGGAGTTCAGGGCAGCTCGGCAGTCCCGACGACAAGTGTTGCTGAGGTGAATTGTGTGCAGAGCCGTGGAAGTGGCGATGATCTTCTACCTGTGGGCTCACCACGACTCGACCCCACGCGCGTGGCTGGGGACACCCTCTGCGCCGAGGCTGCTCCTCTGCTCTTTCAGCCTGAGGTAATGCACCAGGAAGCTGCCAAAATCAAGTAACAGACAAAAGGAATAATAATGAAATTAATAGAAAGGAAAAGAATCCGAACAGGTACAAAATAAGCACCTCTGAAAACTGAGTTATCAATGGGTTATGGGCTGCACTGCTCTAGAGGCAGTGACGCACGATCCAGCAGAAATGCTGAAAAAGATATGTGGTTATGAACATAGGCATTAACCACAAGCGGAACATAAACCCTTCATTTAGCTTGGGGTAAAGAAAGAAACAAAACTGTTTCTTGATGTCATGTCACAAGAGATCATGTCTGATTCTGATGTGCTGCAAAAGAAATTTTGCATGTGATAGAGCCCACAGTTCCTCTATGTCCTTCATGCCTTTTAGGCACAGAGAGGGCTAGACAGCTGAATTTAGTATATTGCCATGATGATGCTAGACAAGTGTGGAGAGAGGGGAAAGTTCTTTTGCTCTGGGCAGCTAAAAAGAACACAACTTTTTTACGGATTGGACTCACAGTTGCTCCGTGGGAGGCAGCTGGATGATTGTTCAGAGAAGCATTATTTGTGCAAAGAGCCCAGGAGATTGGTTCAGGGCTGTTGATGGACCGTAGACGAGACCACACTTTTCTAGGAAAAGAAAATCCATAAGCCTGTATATCTATAGATGGCATGGGACTGAAAGGTAGACTTGTCACAAAGAGTAGCGATTAGAGTACCTCCTGCCTGTACCTTTCCTACTAGCTGTTGTTAAAACAACTATTAAAGCAGGTTTTACTCATTCATTCACTGTTTACTTACAGGGTTTGTGGCTTGACTTCCCTTCCTATGGTTTAAAAGAAAGTAGCAACTTACCTGCC
This sequence comes from Sagittarius serpentarius, assembly GCA_034782735.1. NCBI lineage: Eukaryota > Metazoa > Chordata > Aves > Accipitriformes > Sagittariidae > Sagittarius > Sagittarius serpentarius. The sequence continues at coordinate 25,741,065 of JAVKLA010000010.1, forward strand.
TCAGAAAGATGCTGCAAAACGGACCTTGGGAACTGCAAGGGGTTGTGCTTTGAGGGTGCTGAATAACAAAAAAATTGGCACACATTTTTTGACCATGTTTCTATCTCCTCTGATGCTTCCTTTTAGAGAGTGGAAGCTTGCAGTCAAAAGAGTTAAATGTTGCAAGAAATGCGTATTTCAATTTTACATGCTTTAATTTCACTGTTGAAAGTTTCTTTGATCTTTTTTTTCAGTTTAACATTAGTAGTAGAAACTTGTGCCTAACAACAACATTGCAATGCAGCCAAGTCTTCAGGTAATTTGTTCAAAGTAGAAAAGCAATGAGCAAGCGTGTAGAAATAACTCGAATAGGATCTGATCCAATGTGTATTGACATCATGGAAAGGTTTCTATTTGTTTAAATTGGGTTTGGGTTGGTGATACAGAGATCTCAACAGAATCGTTTGAGAGTTGTGCAGTCTGTGGGTGTTTCATCTGTAACAATGCCAAGTTTGTGGATAAAGTATATCTTGTTTTGTACAAAAGATGAGTGAGTGATTTTAATAGCAGCAACGATAAATGAATGGTCATGACAAAAGTTATTTTGAACTAGGCTTATTTCAATCAACCTTCCATTAGAAAAATACTCATGTATGTTTTTTCAGCTAGCTATACAGTCCTTACAGTAATTTCTGGAGAAAAAAAATCTTTAATGTTTGTTTTTAATGGTACTTAATAGTCTTTGTTTCAAGGGACTTGGTTGTTAGGTTTGATAGATGAGGAATCAAGTCTAGCAATATTTGCAGTAAGAAACAACAACTTCCTAGTACAAATCCAAAACATTTCCAAGGAAGACAGAACCGAGTGCTCGTCAGTACTTCAGCTCTTCATTGTTTTGATTTGTAGATTTTTGGGGAAGGTTACAGGGGAATGGAGAGGGGAAAGGAATTAAAAGGAAAATGTCAGAAACATTCCTAGTAGTTTTGTGTATGATTAGAAAAATTAACTGTCGCTCTCCTATGTTTGGAGTCAGGCATCCAGATGCTATTCTCTCAGCACTGGGAGATCTATACTAACAAGCCTGATGCATGCTGACATCCAGCAGATCTCATTCGTTCACTTCCAAAAATTCAAAAGGAACAAGCTGCAGAAGTCCACAGGGAATTACCACCAAGCGCAATGTTTGGAAGAAAGGCAAGAAATATCCTCTATGGGATCCTGTAATTTTGAATTAAGTCATACTTGCATTTCAGTGAATACCAAAAAATCTTTTGTGTCATGTATGCACCGACTTTGCGAGGTCTAGACATTAGTAAAACTGGTGAAATGGAAGATTTTATAAACATATCTGATATTTTATTCTGCTTTTCCTTGTGTAATTACAACATTTTTTTTTGGTTGAGAGGAGATGCTGGGAGAAGTATCACTGTGTGCCTGCCCTATCGAAGGACTTTTTCTCTAGGCAGCTGTTACAGGGTTGAAACCAGATCCAAGGAGAGGAGTACCTTTGACAAGGAATATTCTGAGATTCCTCTGGTGCTTAGGATTAGTGTGAAAGTCTTTACAGTGTGTGGGGAGCAGAAAATAATGCTGTCAAGACACCTTTTGCCACTGTTAGGAAGCCAAAAGATAACACAAAAGGAAGTTTTAACTCCACCAAGTTTTAAGGACCTATAACTTCTTCAAATAAGAGTTGAGCAAGGAGACTCAGTCTTTAAACCGGCTGTTTTCCAGTGCCCATCTATCAAAAAAAGTAGGCTGAGATTTTTTGAGAAAAAGACATTTGATGACATAAAGGCAGAAAAGAAAATGTTACAGTCTTCTTCAAAACACCGTGGGCCAGAAAAGATCATGGAAAGGAGAAGATGAACTACATTAAAAAAGAAAAATGAAAGAAAGAAATCAACCCAGGACATTCGGATGCAGAACAAGCCTCCTAGAGTTACAGCAGTAAATGCTGCGAAACAGAGGAGAATTGAGAGATGTAAATCCCTGTGTCATCCTTTGGCTCTTGGAAATCGGGAGATTTCCTGGAGGCAAATTCATTCCTAATTTCCCGGTTCAGGACATCTCAAGTGTCCCTCTAAGTCAGCTAGTACTAACTGCAGTTGAAGTTAGGGTGCTAGACAAGATAGGCAATTGATTCACTCTGTTGTTGCAATTCCTGGTTGTCTCTGTTTCCAGCAAAAAAGCATCTGAAACAAAACTTAATCTTCAATCCGATGTCTCTTTGTCTTCCAAACTCCATTAAAAAAAAATTGATCTTCTAGTATTGTTTAAATATCAACCCTTCTACTCTATAATACGTGTGGGCAGTGGTATATTTAAACAGAATTCAATTAAGATTGATAATGCAGTAGAAAAATAGCTATAACCAAAACCAAAATAATAATATTCCCTTTCACAATAGAATATTTCTCCTGACTGAGGTATTGAAGAAAATCAGCAATGACACTGCCATACTTTCCAAATGGTGTGTGAAATTCAACCATTGGTCCATGCAAGTTGCATATGATTGTGATCTGACTAATTAGATGGACTGTGTAATTTCCCATTTTTTAATAGAATGAGTCTGCAAAGCAATTGTGAAAGGGTACAAGCAAAGAGGGGAAGGGGAAAAAAAAAAAAGCAGCTGAAAGAAAAGTCTTTAACTTCAATGTAATTTAAAAGGTCCTTAATTAGGTCCTGTTAAGGGAAAAACCTCAAGATTAAAATATTTAATTATTGTAATGATAACAGCAGGAATTGAAAGAAATGAGAACACTTGGTCTGGATCCTATTTCTCCTAAGTGGTTTACATATTTGCTAGCTTAAAATGATGTAATACCTTTTTACACTTGTTGGAAAACGTACAGCTGAAGGTGATTTGGTCCCTTCTCTATGCTGCAAAAAGGAAAGTCGTGCTGAACTTGATTGTGCTTAAAGACATCTGCAATATTTAGGTAAAAAAAATCACAAATTCCAGTTACAGCTGTGTATATAAATGCTTTTCTGAAGTGGAGAGAAAACTGGGAAGAAAATAGGTTGGTCTGAAATCAATTTCCGTTTTTGTTGTGTTTCCTTCCCAAATGTTTTACTTTGCGGTGCTTTTCCCATTGCAACAAACCCAAAAAGCCCGAACGACAAAATAGAAAAGAAAAAAACAAAAGAAAGAAAAAATGGTAGGTTGCAATGGATGAAAAAATTTGTTTAACCTAAATGAAAGGCATTGTTGCATTATTTTTTTCAATCTTAATTATAATCTTTAAATTTGGCTTAATTTTAAAATGAAACATCATTTGGACAGTCAAAACATTTCAAAACTCAAACCGAAATGTTTCTTGTGAATAGAAAACACTGTATTTTTTCCTTGACAACTAGTTAACTGTGTTTTTCAGGGAATAAACTGTTCATCAGAAAATGTAGTTTAGGTCTAAAAGCAAGTATTAAATTCTACTATCAAGATATCTGTGAAAATAGAACAGGTAAAATGTGATTAATGGAGAAAGGTGATCGAAGACACTGTGTCAGGGATGCTTTATATCAGGTGGAGGTTTAATCAGCAGTAAATTAAAGGCCCTGCAATGTTTATTTGATTGCATGCAGTATACCAATAAACCAGTTTTAGGAATCTGCTGAATACTCTTTGATGAAATGAATATCAGTTAAAATATTTATTAGCTAAATTGCAGCAGATTTGAACGAAATGATCAAGCATTAAAGTGAATTCCCCACGCAAAGCATTGTGAGAATTGCAGTAGTGCCAGAAACAGCCCTGCTACAGGACACTGGAGTTTTTCATGCCAGAGAGACCCTGGAGATGGATTTTGATAGAGTCTTCCTGCAAAGAATAGCCCAGATTGCTCTGCCTCTGGCCCTTGTAAGACCAAATCTGCAGAACAGACTTGGCATCTGAAGAGATGGTGGAAAAGCAGAGCAGTTTACCATTGCCGACCCGCAATACCGCCAGTGCGATACCCCAGGCACTGCCAGCAAGGGCCAGGACCACTGCAAACCCACAGACCACCGACATTCTTTACTATATGAATTTTTGTGCCCTGCCAATCTTAAGTTTATATACAATTTACATCCTGGAAGATGCTAGTGCCCTCCGCTGTCGTTGATTTCTCTGATAACCGAAGCAGTCCAGTCATTGTAAAATGGTCATTGAATATCAAAGGCAGCACAGGGTTGCTCAGTCAGTCAGGAATTGTGTCTGCAAGCCTGGCAGGTAAAAAGATGTCTGGATTAAATCTTAGTTGTCTCAAACCAGGCTCAGCGGGGGCTGGAGCTTGCTGGTGAAGACAAATGAGGATTACACTGAAGCAATTTGAAGAGCTCAAACTGTTCTCTCCCTCAGCAAACTTAAAAAAATCTCTAGACAGATTTCCAGGCACTGAACAGAAAATGGTCAGCAGCCATGGTGATTTCAGGCAGACAAACCTTCGCCTGTTGTACCCAAATACTGCATCAGCACAGCTGCTGCATGAGAACTGGAAAGGAGAAAAAGGGACTCCAATAAAAGCAGAGAGCTGCTTTTCTTGTTAGATTAGAAGAGACCTAAAAGTGCAGGGGAAAAAAAATTTAAAAGATGACTTTTTCCTTATGATTTTCTAAGGTGTTCTTTTCCTCTCCCAGGGAATTCAACATCCTCTTAACAATATCTCCCTAACGATGGCAATGGCCAACTCTTTTGTGTCCCCTCAGGTGGGTGGGCCGGCACCAGAGCAGGGCTGGGCACAGGCAGGCTGGCAGCAGGAGGGTGCTGCCTGCAGGTGGAAGTGGGCAGCTGCCGGCACGAGCATCTCCCCTCTGCAGTGTGGGGCCTCCGATAGCTGCAGCCTTTCGCTCCCTTTGAGTTTAATGGAGAAGGTGGTTATAGTTATTGTATAAGGTGTGGCTTCAAGGATTTCTGTTTTCAGACTCTTTATTGAAATCCGCTGAACCGTGCTGTCTTGTCTTTCATTTGTCTTTTATTATGCTTACATACAACGTCTTGTCATAAAGTGTAGTTGCCAGGAGGCAAGTTGTATATGAAAAATGCTCTGGTTGTTTTATTTGAATAGCAGAGTATGTGTAGGATTCCAGAATTTAATAGGCTGCTTAGGTGTATTTAAGTAAGTTTTGAGTGTTGCAAATGCTCTAGGGAGGGAGCTGTACTGCCGGGTGAACAGTGCCTCGTGCAGCAGGGTCTTGGGCTTTGATTGGAGCTCTGGAAAAGTGCTGAGATGTAAACCCCAGCCTACCACTTGGTATGTAAGGTCAGGGTTAAAGTTACCCAGAAAGCATGGGCAGGTTTGGTGCATCAGGGCCCAGTGGGTTTGATTTTACACAAAGGCTAATACAGGTACAAGTTTTGCAATGAAATTCTGCCTTCTTCACAAAACCCTACATCTGTGCATAGGTACTACCCCACAGCCCCCATCTCCCTCTTTGCCTGCACAGATCTCTGGGATCAAGATGTCAACCTTATCCCCAAAAGGGGGGTTCCCTTCCAAAGGGGAAACTTCATAAATTGATTTGATACAAGTGAGCTGCCCTACAGAAATACTGTGAAGCTTTGGAGTGGATGGTATGTCTGTCCTCAGCCCTGCTCTCCTCTGTTGAAGATCTGCCTCAGCCTGACATGGATCCAGCTCTAGTTATTATGTCAGTGCTGCTGGTGATCCTGCTGTGGAAGTGGGTAGTGTACTCTGGTCTTTGTGAATGGTGACATCCACTTACATATAAACCTCTTGGCGACACCAACTAATAGCCAATTTCTTTACTGATAAAACTGGGGGTGCATTCAGACCTGGAGTCAGATAGATAGCCAATGTTATTATATGCAGTAATTATTTATATACATTAATTCTGAGTCTGTAAACACCAAGAGCTAACAATGGTCCGATTCAAGCCCTTGGCCCAGCTCTATCTTTGTCAAAACTTCTGATTGTAAAGACCTTTGTGATGTCCATCCAGCTTAGGGGCTATCAGAAGCCGTGGCTCCTAGCACCAAGTTCAAGAAAACCTGTTCTTTTTAGAGCCAATTTTTTTTGAAATATATTTGAGGGAATAGGGAAGAGAATAATACAGTTCTCTCTGAATGAGGTGGGGAACTCTGTAGTGCATAAAGAAACTGGCAGGGATCCATGAAAATTAACATCAGAGATAAAAGGAATCTAACTATTGCTATGCTGGGAGAGTACAGTGAAACCCTGATGTAGGGCTTTTGGCAGGTCTAGGCACAAGACAAATGCTTACTGATGTATAGCCCAGGCAGACCTGGCATCATCTCCTCTGGAGCTGCCTTGCCAGCTGCCTCAGCCATAAATGGGATCCCACAAACATGTACAGTCAAGGATGAACAATGAGAAAGATGAAATATGTTACGGGGTGAAGAAAGAAGAGTGGGACTGGGAAGCCTTGCTTTTAAACTCATTTTGGTACTGGCTCTTCTGCATTAAGTCTACAACGCAATGGGGGGAAAGAGAATGGTCTTGGCCATACAGTAAATTGGAGATGACAGATGTTGTCTGTCCATGCTGTCAGCTGGTAGCCAGATGATCTCTGCTCAAATCACGCGCCCTGCCTGGGAGACCTGAGCTCAGGCTACCTGCTAGCAAATGTGGGGATCCCTGGTGGTGTCTGGTCCTCCCAAGACAATGAGTGGGAGTGGAGGCTCACACGAAGGTGCTGACTGTGTACAATGGGTAACTGAGCCCGGTAGGCACCTGGGGATGTGCAGAACAGCTGGTGCATTGGCTTGGTCTTAGGAGGACAGATACGGACTTGCTCTTACAGTGTATATATATGGGTGTAGACGGACTGACGGGTGTCCATAGGCAAGCACCATTACCTTGATCTCCGAGTACTTACTAGTCTATAAGCTCAGAGGTTCTGTAAGGAGTAATTAATCTGAAATACCTCCAGGAACTCTTTAAACATGAAAAGTGTCACCTCAAATTTATTGTAAAATAAGGTGACAAATCACTTGAGCCAATGTTGGGTACCTGTCATAAGAAATCCTCTTGTAAGAGTGAGAATCTTCTAATAATTATTAGCAGCTATTTGCATGGATTTTTTCCTGCATTTGATGTGAAATCTTGTTTGGCTAGATGCAAGGAAGGCTAAGTCTGTGCTGAAAACCAGTAATTTGATTATCTACACTCTTTCTGTCTAGTTATACGATCCTTGCAGAGTCCTTTATTAAAACCTATTTAGAAAGAGTTGCTAAACCTTGGTGGAATGCCAACCGTGCTAATACAATCTGGCCAGTGAAGAAGAGTGAGTGCTTATTGAACAGCAAACTTTAATCTTATTAAGACTGGATACAAGAGGAAATGGTAATAAGTGGGTTGTGCTGAAACTGTCGCTCAGACAATGAAGGTGGCACCTCCGTTGTGGTGTGGACACACCTGTCCTTCTTTTATACTGGAAAACTCTTCTTTCATGTAGGATAATCCTAATGTATAGGATTCCAAAAAAGCTTTTCACAGGTCATAATTATCCTCCATGCCAGCAGTTCCTGAATAGGCATCTTGGTCACTTCATTTGCATGTTCTGTAACTACCATTTGTTCTTCGAAGGGGAGGGATTCCTTTGAGGCAAGTTTGGTTAGCAGTTTCTACCTTTCAAAAATCATTTTTAGAACATTGATAGATGATGTGGAAACTCATAAATAGCAATAAAATAATAGCTAAAATAAGATATGCTCTTGGCATTCTGTCCGTATGTGTTAGAGTGCAATTGAGGAGACCATGTAATCTGAAGACATTAGAAGAAGCTGTGCAGCTATATGCTATGGCGCATTGAAGAGAGTACCCTGTAGGGAACCCTCAGTCCTAAATGTAAAAGGTATGTATGGAGACATGTATCTCCAGAGCTGGACCATATTCCTTCTAGGGCCATAAAGCGTTTGTAGAAACACTTGAAAGTCACATAAAAATAGCTGGACTGAGATTCGCTGAAAGCTAGGGTAATTTCAGTAAAAGGTTTAATTAGCATGGTGAATTTGGGCCAAGTAATAGCACAACAATGCTCAGAAAAACTAGGAGATCTGCCATTCTTCCCTGAGTTTTATTTAAAGACTGAGTCAAGGCAAATACCGCAGCCTGAAGTGGTACATGGAGGAGGGGGCCCTGTGCATGAATATCCAGCATTGCGCTTGCATACACCCAACTGAAAAAGCACACTGAGTTTGCATAGCTACACTTTCTGTTATTTCCTTAACACAATCCTGAGAGCTGTTCACACCCAGTATTTACAGCATCAGAGAATGTGTGAACTAAGTGGGGAGCTAAAGGGATTCATCTCCCCACCAGCAAAGCTCAATGTGGCATGTGATCACAGTCGTATGGTGGGACAGAGGTGACCCCACTCCCCATCATTACTGTGGTCTCAGTCAGCCTCAAGACTCGTGGTTCATTCGGTTTTGGAAAAGACCACAGTAATATTATGGGCACATCTGTGCTTTTCTGGGGCGTATGTATTGCTCGTGTCTGTCTATCACAAGATCTAGTGACCATACGAGTTGCTGTGGCTCTGCATTTTTTCTTCCAAGAATGAGTGGCTGGCATCTATGACTAGGTCATGTTTGACTGTAGACTGATTTATTCACATAATTGTATTAAGCAGCAACAGAAGTACAGTCTCTTGTTTAGTGGTAAAAATGAGCTTTCTTCTTGGAATGTGGAAAGGATAAATGCTCATATTTGTCTATAAATACCAATAAGTAAAAGATTTGATAGAAACCTAACTGTTGTGAAATTAGACTCTGCCGGTACCTTTTCTAGTCTCATTTTACAATTATGTGCATTGACATCTGTTATCGCTAATTACTTCTTCAAACTTCATCAACGATCTCTTGCACTTCCTGTAAGAAATGCTGAAAGCTTTTAACAAACACAATAATTATGTATAGTCTTTGATGCAAATTAGCCCAATTAGTTGTAGCATTGATACCTTCTTCATGTAAAAAAAAAAAAAAAAAGAGAAAGAAATATCATATACATATTTATAAGTACCTTTTTGACAGATGATGGTAGGTCATGATGAGGAATTCGTTTAGAATGACTTTTTGAAAATTACAAACCAAAGTAATATTCTTGTGAAATGTTGTGTTGACTTCATCACAAAACCTTTGAATATTTAAAGATGGTTCTTGTGGGTAAAGTCTTTGCTTTTGGCACATGACAGTGCTTTTCCTAATGCACTTTCAAACTTTGGGATTCCCAAATCGAAAGTATTGTTATAAATGGAAAGCTTCAAAGCCTAGTTCAGGAGTCTGTCCCTGGAAGCTCAGCTATTCTTTCTTGTTACCTTGTTAAATGAGCAGTAATTCCCTGCTATGAAACTCTCTCCAGGAGCAGAAAAACTCATGTAGGGGGTCTGGGACTACACTGCTTGGAGGTGGTTATCTGCTCTGAGCCTCACACACAGCCTTGTGCCTCAGGATAGAGCGTACAGTGGCAGAGGGCATGGCAGAGAGCTTATAGGTCATCTGTTGCCATAACTGATCAGCTAGAATGAATGGTTGTGAAGGCACTTCATGGGACAAGCTCCTCTGTGTGGCAGATAATGCCAGGTTTAACCTTTTCCTTTGTACTGTACTGATTCCTTCAAATCCTACCTCAGACCTTATCTTTCCTCTCTGTTTAAGAAGTCCTCCCTCCTAATAAAACCATTACAATGTCCTCTGAGGCTCACGGTTCCCGTGCTCAACCATTTGTCTGAAACTGTGCATTTCACCATCCTTCAGCGCAGCACGTCTGCATGTACTATCTCAGCAGTCTTCTCCAAACAACATATCTGACTTACAGTTTCACTTATAGGAGAATCACTGTAAAGTGGTTGTTAGTCTTCAGTCTAAATGACACTTTCACAAAACAAAATAGTAGTACGTTGTGTCACACTAACCTGTAATGGATGTTACTGATCGAGTGTTGGTTTTTTCAGCATTTCATCCTAAATGTATTTGAACTCCACACATATGGGGGGAAATGATCTACAAGAGAAACATTTAAGAAGTTGGCTAACAAAATCTGGGACTGTGTTAGAAGAAGAGAGACTGTACAATTTGCTTTAATCCTCTATTTTCAGCCAGGAAGGACAGTTTATGGCACCTCAAACACCAAACTGCCTGGCTTCTCTTCAGTAAATTGACTTTCCATCCATGGAGTAGAGTGTCAGCTCTTGCCAAGAAGAATAATTATTATGCAATCAATAAAATTTTCTGTGGAGTTAGATTGCTCCATTATTGCTTTCCCCTCTGAACACATGCAACTTATTGACTGAATCTTATGACTTTTTTTCTGGTTTGATTGTTTTCTTTGTTTTGTTGCATGTTAAGAAATGCGAATGACACATTTTCTGTGGTTGGCTTTTGAGGGTTAGTAATTGTCAAGAAAGGGTGTGGCGATAGTCACTGCTGGTATGTGTTGGGAACTTAATTCCCCTTCTGACTACTATGCCCAGGTATTTCATTAATTCTTACTGGCACAGATTGTGGAGAGTTACAAAACTGGGACTGTAACATTTGTAAAATGTCAAGTCCAGGAACTAGCTGGTTTGTTTTCAATCTGCAACTTCCAAAAATTACAGCATCAACCAAGTGCTGCTGTATGATAAAGGTACACTTTTTGTATATATCATTTCTGAGATTAGAGAACGATAATTTGCCTGCCATAGAGCTGTTTGAAATCAGCCATATCTTCTGTTTGAATATGTCAGAGGAAAAGAAAAAAAATAATGCTTTGTTTGAATAGTTTTTCCCTAATGGAACAGAGTCAAAACTGTGTTTGCATGTTTTGTAACTCCAAGGCAAAACTCTTTCTCTAAGAGTGTTTCAGCAAAGGGATGGAAGAGGACAAATCGCACTCCACGCTTTTGTTTGTCAAAACTTCAGTGTTTGAGGTTTTCACACGACTTTAAATCATAATGCAGCTTCTGTGATTTTTGTGGAGAAACAGAATTTTCTTTTGAAAAGCTACTTTTTATAGTGAGAATATTTCAGTGAGAGATTTTTTGCAAATTCTTATTAGATAATAGTACTATAAAGTAAGTTTTCCAAAACTTCTTGGTCAGGCAGTAATGATAGCACTGGACTGAAAGCATTCACTTCTATAAACACTCATTGCTCAAGACATTGGGTCATTAACTCAAGATTTGCTTTTATTTTGTAGTGGCTGTGAGACTAGATGAGAACCCTTCTGTGTGTGCTTTTTAAGAAAATTTTAAAATATTTCTCATGATTCCCTGTAATACATTTTTATCATGCTGGTGATTAAAATATGGCTTGAAAGGATAGGTGGATGAAATGATGGACCAAAGAAGAGAAATGAAATAGGAATATCAGAAGTCTATTATGGCATATAACTTAACTGTTCTTTAGTGCTGCTTCACATGCTGCATTTAGTTCTTGAACTCCCTATGGTGTGTACACAAGATCTTGTCTAAATAGAGCCATTGCATGAGCTTTGCTACAGCCGGTGTCCTGTAAAAGCAGTATGCTACTGCTTTTAAACTAGCTCTGCTCATTTATCTTGGATGTAAAAGGGTGCAGCTATGAGTATTGTAGCATCAGCTTAACAAAAAAAAAAAAAAAAAAGTAAAATTTGAAGGTGTAAGGACTTACATAATTCAATGTAATAGCTTGTCTAAAGTTACTTGGAAGATTAGAGTCAAATGTGAAAAAATGCCAGTGTTTCTGAGATTTAGTTCAGTGCTCTTGCTGTTAGGCTAGGGTTAAATGAAGCAAGAAGAGATATTTCAGTCTAACTCTGACATAAACACCTAGTTGGAGATGGCATGAACTTAAGTACAGAGAGATGCTACAGAAACTGGCTCTGGCAGTATGGGGAAGCAACATTTACTTCACAGTGTCCCTTACAGAGATGGGGTGTTGCAAATTTTCCACTCTCTAGAAACAGCAAAACAAAAGCTTGATTCATTGGGATGAATATCAACATTTCTTTTTCACACCACTGTGATATTGCAAAATTTTGTTTTCAGTTTTGTAACCGGCAAAACTTTATTGTAATAAGCTGAAATCAAAAGCCAAGTGTAGTGTTAGGTGTCATAGGAAGTACCTATTTAAAAAAGACCAGTCTGGGAAGGAAAAGTTATATGTTTAAACTATTGTTCTGCTTTTTATTAGGTCACCAAGCCTAATAAAATAAAGCAAACCGAGCGGAGTCACCTGTGCCACGCGGTAGCGCAGACAGTGAGCATGGGTCATGCACGCTTGGTTACCCACTGCGTTTGTGTGAAGGGTCTGTGCATATAACGTGTGGTTGGTTTGGGTTTTTTTAGAACCAACAGATGCTGGCTTTAAAGCTCCCAGTGCTTCCACAGGCCTTGCAGGGACTGTTCAGGGATCTTCCTTCAGCAGCAGTTTTTGCGAGCCCCGGGAGTGTGTGACACACCTTGTAACCAGAGCAAGCTTCAGCATTTGACAGCAGTTTGTCCTTGTCCAGTCTCCATCTTTCTTTTACTCTGTGCTTCTATGAGTAAGTGACTGGGCATCCGGGACCTTGGAGCCTAGGAGTAGGCTTAGAGTTAACCAGATTCCCATCTGGAGGCAGTTGTTTTGCCATAAGCTTGCAGGAGCATCATACCTTCTGCTGGGCAAATTTCTTAGGATTGAGCCATTAGATGGGATTTTTGTAGTTCAGGACTGACAGTCCTGTACTTATCACTACAAATACAGACACAGAAGAGCTGAAAGGTGCAGGCAGGGCCAGCTGGAGGAAAGAAGGCACGCTCCTGCAGGCAAGCACAGAGGTAAGAGCTGAGCAGACTCGATTGTGTTCACCCTGGATCCCGACGCAGAGCCCAAAGGTCCTGAGCCCTCAGCCTATGCCCTAACTGCAAAACCAGTTCCTTTTCTGCCCAGTTGCATTGTTTTCTCTTGGGAGTTATGCCTCATGTTTTCCTAATTATTCCACTGTAATACTCAACCCAATAGTTGCATGAGGAAGCCGATCATAACGATTTAAACACATCTACAAAAGACAGATTAGCAGATTAGTAGCTGCTCTGGAAAATGTGCGGTAGTGCTTGAAAATTAATCCTGCTCTTAATGTAGGGAGAAAACAAGCAGGCCTGTTATTAGTATTTCCTGTTTAAAATAGACTTCAATTTCTGATTTTAAAATTGCAAATGCTATAAAAATATGGTGAAGTATGTGTTCTGAAGAAGCCTCTTGAGGTTTCCTATAACTAATTATTTACAGTATGAAGATCTGGCATAACAGGTATAGGCATCCTAGCGATTATGTATGAACATAATCATGGCCTGTCAGATGTTTTTAATTAAGCTTTCCCTAGTCTGAGTGCTCTGAATGGTGATGAGCGTTAACATCCCTCAGCAGAGGAGTGCACAACTTATTTGCAGGCTGTGACCATGTGCTGCGCTCAATGTTAGGCTTTGAAGTATGGATTTAGTTTGAAACTGGGTGAAGTAAGGTCGTGTATTTGTGTCTTGATGATTCCTGCTCCCAGTTGTTCTGTCTGCAGGTACAGTGATCTTTGAGCCTCTGTCTTTCATTGTAGACTGAGCTAGGTGTAAGGAGCTTTTCCGCAGCCAACATCTCATGATCTCATGGAGAGATCTAAAAAAGACAGCCTGGATACATTCCCAAGTATACTCCAACATCAGGTTCTGCAAGGTAAACTATACTGCTGACTCCTATCCCTTCCTTGTTCTCAGGAGAGCTGCACGAGTATGACTAATGCGTTACCTGATGGAGGGGTTATGCATAATTGGACAGTAATATTGGAAACCTGGGTGATAGGCTTGGTGAATACACCAGGTAGAGGAAAGTGATTTTTTTTTCCCTTGATTCAGCAGTGGTGAGGCCATGTCTGGTGTGCTGTGTCCAGTTCAGGGCTCCCCAGTAAGAGGAAGACATTGGCAAAGCAGAGCAAGACCTGCCGGGAGCCCCAGGGTGGTCAGGCACAGGACATTCACGGAGACTGTGGGACAACTGGGTCAGCTCAGCCTCAACAAGAGAAGGCTAAAGGCAGGGAGAAAGGCATAATTGCTGTCTTCAGATTCCTGATGGGTGGTTAGAGAGAAGGTGGAGCAAACCCCTTCCTAGAGGGGGCAGAGAAAGGAGGGGAGGTAGTGGGGGGCCTGAAGCAGCAGGGGAAACTCCAGCCAGGTTAAAGGAAAAAATTCCTCAGTGGAGGAGGGGTCAAGCTAAGGACCAGAGAGGCGGTGGGATCCCTGTCCCTGGAGATACTCGGAGCTCTGCTGGAAAAGACTCTGGGCAACAGGATGCAGAGGTTGGTCCTGCTTTGAGCAGAAGGTTGGACCAGATGAAATCCAGAGATCACTTCCAAACTCAGCTGCTCCATGGTCCTGTCAAATCTCATGCGTGGTGGGGGATGGTACTTTTCCTGCACAGTTCTGGGTTTTAGTGTGCTTAGAGCTAAGAGCAGTCCACCAAACTCTCTTAGAGTTTTTCTGTCTCCTCAAAGCAACATATGGGTGTCTTTGCAGTTTGGTATGGGAGGAAATATGTGATTGTATGTGTGGTGATTGGGGATGGCATCCATATACCTGCACACAGATAGGTGCACAGAAAGGCTTTCTGTATGCCTAGGAAGAAAGAGTAAAGATTTATAATGTTGATACTTTTTATATATAATTAATTGGATATCACTTGCTGTATTAGCAAGAATTTTGTGCTGTCGAAACAAAAAGACTGTGGAAAGGGACTCCTTGGTCTAGCTAAAAAATCTGTGTTTACGAAAAACAACAAAAAAAATGGTTTAATACCTGGGGAAAATGTCCTGGCTGTGAAATATATTAGAGTGGAATCTCTTGCTAAAGGATGTGGTGGAGGGCCATTTCCTCCCCTCCCCCCCCCCCCCCAAAAAAATTCACCTCAGCGATAATATACGGGTAGTTGATCGCAGCCTTTTCAGATTGAGGTGAAACCCTAAGCAGAAGTGCACACCACAACTAACAAAGTAAGCCAAGCAGCTTGTTTTCTCTAGATAACTTTCAAAGACCACTCAGTCCGTGGACTCACCTCCCTTACTCCCTTAGGGTCCACCAATCACAAATGTAGTGCCCTTGTATGAAGGTATTTTTTAAGGAAGCCATTCTGCACGGAGAGGAGAGTGCCCGGCTGACTTGCAATGTTGAGTTTTTAATTTCTTTTAATCTTCCATAATCCATGGTCCAAACAGATTCAGATTCACAAAGCTGTACAAATCCACATAGAGCGCTGATGCTGCAGGAGCTCTTCTGTGCATCCACTCCAGTGTGTTCTCTTTGTTTTCATTTTTCTTTTTCTTCCCCCCTCCCTTTTTTTTTGGAGGAGTTGGCGGAGTCCTGCTTTTTAAAGAGGGAAACTTCTGACCATCTGCATGTAAAACAGGTTGTTGCTTGCATGAATATCTACGTGCGGTCATTTAGGAGTGCTCACACATTTCCCTATTTTGTGTATAAAACTGTGTGAATTGCAGACAATTTAGGGAAGCGAGTGTGATCATAAAGTATTACTACACAAAGTATAGTAGCTCAGCTTTTGTCAAAAAATGAGCTATGTAAATAAAGCTAATACTGGCTAAGATGATGAAATTAAGATTAGCAAGTAATGAGTAAAATGATTTACTTGACTACAAAGAGAAACTGGATGAGAATCTTATCTGGGAAACAAATGTAAATCCTCAGATTCCATTAGAGATACGCTGATTAGTGACAGCTCTGAATCCAATCCATTATATATCCATCCATATTAGCCCTGAAAGGGCCGCATTACAAAGATTATCTGTGTATGGCTGGTTATACTAAGTCCTCACTGTTACAATAAAAATTCTCCTATTACTTAACCACTTCCTGCAATCATCATCTGCGCCTGTAACAGTTTGAAATTAGTTGCACAGGATCCTCTTTTTTGTTAATTTGCTTATGATTATAATTGAGGTAAAACCATCCTTTTTAAAAATTAGTTAGCTTTTAACTTCAGGCCAAAAGCTTCCCATTACCCAAATGAAAGAGCATAGATAAAATACTATATATTTTATTCAGTATCAGCTTCCTAAGTATTTAAATTTTTTTAACAAATGTTTAAAAACATAAATCATGCAAAGTTGTGATTATGTGCTTGCATAGTGATTTGTAATGTCAGTTTTTTGGAAAATTATTATTTGCATTCATGATAAAGTGAATGCTGTCTGTTATTATACCTCTGTTTCTGCTATATGGAAATCACGGTGCTTAAACAAACTGCGTTATGAAAAACATGTGTTTTGAGAACCTGTTCTCTAAAGATATTTAATTTCCATTTAGAACACTAGCTTTAAAATTAATGACTCTGCTTCAAAATGTAAATTCCCCTTCTCTATTTCAAGTAGACAAACTGAAGTTCACTGACTCCTGAAATATCGCTGCTTTGTCCCAAGAAAGCGCTGTCTTTTTACATCTCAGCTCTAATTCCTCTTTGATTTTGCATCAACACCTTAATGGGGAAAAAATTCGCCGCAAATCAGCATCTGATTAGCCCAAATCATCCCCTCCTAATCCCCCCTCCAAAAAAATGCAATTTGCAAAATACTGTTGTGCGCCCATGTAACATCTTTGTAAATTTAAAACCCCAGGTGTATTGATGAAAATACATAGAACATTTTAATTAAAACTCATAAAATTGTTGGACATCTGCTCCAAATTGTTCAACATTTTAGTGGTTAACAGATTTTGTGCACCTAGATAATGAATTACTCGTTATTATTGGCATAAATAGTAGCTGTGGGGCTTTTTATAGCAAGATCAGAAGCCTCTTTGTGAAAGCTCTGGCTTACTTTATAGTCTTTTGGCAGATGCCTATTAGAACCAATAAGTTTAGCTAAAAAAAGGGAGGCAGAGTTAAACACAGGAAACAAGAGTTGAATGTCCGCCAATAAAAATGATCACAAATCAGGGCTGCTGATGTCATAACCCTTGAGGTCAGAGGTTGGGCGCGGAATAAATGGCTCTGAAAGGGGCAGCCTGTCTGGAGGGCTGAGCTGTTGTTGGCAGGCAGGCACGGCCATGAGTAAATGGGAGGCACAATGCCGCCAGTGGGCCTCATTAGCAGCCGGGCCCGGGTGAAGAGAAGTGTTTGATGAGTCCTTCACGTCCCACTGTGGCACTGTGTGATGTAAATGGAATAATTACTATGATCTAATGGGCGTCTCTTTTGCATGCGGGGCCCCGGTGAATGGAGCCCCTCTTTTATGGCATTCAGCCCGGGTTGTGTAAACTGTGGGGTGCCACTGGGGATGGGAGCCCGCGAGGCCGGCGGCAGGTCCCCGCCGACCCGTTTGTATTCACCCTGAATAGAAAGAGAAGGCCAAGTAATTTACTTCCCTGCCTTTCACCATGAGAGTGGCAGATTGAAGGTCACACTCGATTTGGCAGGACTTGAGTCGCTCTCTGTGCTGACGCCGAGTTAGACAGATGCAACATCCATTTGCAGGACTTTCAAGGACGGGCCGTTTAATTGCCCTGCGCGCCGGCGTGCGTGCTCCCAGCCGCACTTGCGTCTGGAGGACGCGGCGCGAGGTATTGCACTTTTAAGAAAGCGAACGACGTGGATTTTAAGTATCTGCCTTTAACGTGCTTGATTTTTCGTCGGGGTTGCGCGTGTCTCTGTGCACCCGGCTCTGCGTAGGGTGCTGTGGTGGTGGTGGCTCTCAAGGTCTCGCTGGGCTGGATTGAACCCCAATTCAGATGATAACAAACAGCCCATTGTTGTCTTTATATAGATCATTAAAAGTCTGAATTAAAATAATTGCCTCTTGTGTAGACATACTACTTTTTCAGGCTGAAAAGATGTGACATTGTCTCTACATAAAATTTGTTAGGAATGTCCCGTTAATAACGTTATATTGGTTGTGTAATGCTATATGTTCCTCATTTGAATCCAGGCTGACACAATCCTGACATAACGAGATTTCGTTGTGGCTGATTTCAGATGTCTATAGTAACAATCAACATAATTTCCTTATTAATTACATGCTTTGTGCATCCATATGGCTTAAATTAGATTTCTCAGACTTAATTCTTTTTTTTAAAGTGGGATAAGATTCTTTACAAACTCACTCACTCCAAAAATGTTTTGTGCATTTTTCCCCAGTACTCCCTGTGGGCATGCTTTTTAGGGAACTATAGAACAACTTTTATTTTTGATGTTTGTTTTTATGATATGCTCCATGCATGGCTAATGAAGGCCAAACCATGGACACATAGAAGTCAGTGGAAAAACTCTCAATGACTTCAGTAGGACCAGGATTAAAGTGTGTGGTCTACACAAAATTCAATGGAATCCAGTCCGTTGGAAAATATTTTTCCATGGGATATTTTATAAGGTCATTTTAATTACGACCTGTACAGTATTTTGTTGTTTGCGGTCACATGGAATCTGCACTCATCATTTGTGAAGACAACATGATCTTTCCTTCAGGCAACATTTTTTATTTTTAAAGGAGGAATAGATTGTGGATACTTGGGAAGGTCAAATCTAGGTCAGCATCAGTGCTCTAAGCAGTACTCTAAACACATGTTTACATCATTTGGAACCCATTATTCATGGTTTTATATTACTTATTGTGAAATAATGCATCAACAGTTTTGTTTTGTTTTGTATTTAACTGGTAATATTTGAGTGTTAAACTTCACATCAGCGGAGTGTGGGAGAAACAAACATGTACAATTACTAGACAAAATAGATTGGAAGTTGATGATCTTCTGTTGCCTGTGGAATCATGGATGCAGTGATGTGGTTTTCTTGGCTACTTCAAAGGAATCCACAAAAAAGCACCTACTAAAAGCAAACCCTTTTGTCAGGAGCTGTAAATTCTCTGTACCTGGGTCTATCTGCTAGGTGTTTCTAACAGTTTAGAAAATTGTTTGAGATCCACAAATTGAAGAAGGCTGGAAACTCCTGATGAAGTGTCTTTCAATGTGTTATGGGTTACTTGCCATAATTCCTTGGTCTCCCTCCCTTTTACTTCTTTGGCTAAATCTGATAAACCTGGCAGCAAGCGTCCAAATCTGCCCAGGGCTTGGCCACTGCACTGAAAGACAGTAACTGTGTGTGCTTTTCTCAGCAGCGCCAAGCGTCTTAAATCATTTGGTTTCACAAGCACATTTTCCAGATGCAAACGAAGCCAGCAGTGAAGAGCTTTCTAGACAGGGAAGCGGCAGGAGGCTCAGCAGTTCACGCTGTCCGCTTGCATGTTTGCAGTGCTGAGGAGTCACTGAATCCCCCAGATTTAACTTCCGCTTCACATAACTCTTTGGTCTTCCTTTGGCCTCTCCTGCCCCCGCAGAGTCAATGGGGGTTTTGTCCTTGGGAAACAGACCCCTGAGCAGGTCAATTAGGATTTTCTGACACCCGGTAAGTGCAAGGGGAACAGAGGATGCTCAGCATAAGTCACTGGTGAGCGCAGGTTTACAGGACCCTTCCTTTGCCGGCTTGGGGATGTGCCTTGCTGCACGCAGCCTCCTGCTGCTGGGCTCCGGCTCTGGCACTCAGGCTGTCTTGGTCTGGCTTTCCTTTCTGTTGCTCCTTGGTCCAGTGCATCCGCAAGTGGGTGAGCGGCCCACCAAGCCCATCCAAAGTCACCCCCAGCTTCTGGTGCCTCACGTTTATTGCTCTGTCCCGCTTCCAGCCAGCGTAACGCAAGGCATCGCACACCTTAATCCGGGGCCGGCCTTCGTGTGGCCAGAGCTGGCGGCTCTGAGTTTCCCTGAGTACAGCGAGCAGGACTTGTGCCAGTGAGTTCAAAGAGCGCTAGAAATGAAAGACAGTCTCAACCAGATTTCCCAAATTGCTCAACACTCAGCAGTTCCCTTGCTGAGTCTGCACCTGAGTAAGTGGCTTGATTTTTTCAAAGTTATTTGCCAGCCTG
This sequence comes from Sagittarius serpentarius, assembly GCA_034782735.1. NCBI lineage: Eukaryota > Metazoa > Chordata > Aves > Accipitriformes > Sagittariidae > Sagittarius > Sagittarius serpentarius. Next base: position 25,760,909 of record JAVKLA010000010.1, read on the forward strand.
TAACTCTTGCTGTTCCTCATGATAAATAAAGTTTCAGTGGGAGCTGTTGTCCATTAAGTACCTGGGAAACCTTCCCTGGTATAGATACTGTTATTAGAATTATTATTCTTTTATTTGTTCAAGCTGTTATTTGTTCCTATAAATATTCTGTGGTAAATTAATCCCACTTCAGGAGATGAAGCGGGTTGGCTCTGTCATTTAATACACCTGAAGGTAAACATTGCTGATAGAAATCTGTCAGAGGAAGTAAACCACAAAAGCCAGTTCAGAGTTTCAAGCATGTTTTGGTCAGTATCGATCCTCCTGAAACTGGTTTTCAACTGTTTCTTGGTTTTTGGGAGCACAGCAGCACCAGCAAACAAACAATTGCAAGTCCTGTCCCCCACTGATCGCTCTGGAAAAAGGTTAAATTTAAATAATAATTTTGTATGCTGTTCCTGTTGTAGGTGGGGTTTGGAATGCGGCATACAACAGACCCTCACATTTTTCACTGATTATCTTTAATTACTTCTGAGGGCTGAGCAGCTCGCATTACCCCCAGGCACTGCAGACTGACAAGGAATCTTCTTTCAAGCCATTTATAGTGCATCGCATTATCAAGTAACTAACAGAGCAAAACTGACACGAAAAGAAAGTTCATTATTACTTTCATTATTGTCAAAAGAGTTTTATTTACTTCTGAAGCCCTACTTTTAAACACACTTTCTACTCTGAAAGTGTTGCCAGCGTGGGGCTTCTCCCCTGCCCTGGAGGAGGCTTTGGCGCTGCAGCACAGAGCGGAGCAGCCGCGGTGCCCCGCAGCCCAAAACGCCTTCAGAAAAAGCCAGTTGTGCTTTTAGAAAGTTACTGCATCTGTGATTTGAAGGCTTGAAGGTATTTCTTTTGCCAGACTTTAGGTGGAATAGGGAAAATGGAAACTAATCTGTACTGGGAGGTTTTAGCCCTTTTTTTCGCATTCCTGCTGTGTTTTCCAGGCAAGACGTGGGCTCTGGGCCGTGACGTTAAGCTCACTGGTGAGAGCTCTGCTGCTTATGTGTCTGTCACAGATACCTTACAGGAAGGCAGCAGGATGTGGGGTGTCGAGAGCTGACAGATCTATGCCAGAGTGTCAACTTTGAACACTTAAAATCCCAGGGTCCCTGATATGAACCTTATTTGGTGAGGTTGATGCAGCACAGGGTAAATGTATTATGGGACGGTAGGAAGCCATAGAGGTTTAATCTGCAAAAAAGCATGCCATGGTGCCTGATTTGTAGCGCATCTATCTTGATGAACCTCCAGCTGTGATTTAATGGCACAAATCCCAACACAGCACATGGGGGCAGTGAGGAACTGAGGCAAGAGTTACCAAAAATTTGGTCTCTGTGGAAGACCAGACTAACCAAGGGTATGTCCCTCTTTCTCTGAGCCTAAGGGATCACCTACATCCTGAAATAAAGCAGCGTTAAACGGGCTGGGATTGCTAACCAGAGCTCCTCATCTGAGCTACTCTCTTGGAGATGAGTGCTGAGACTAGTGTTGCCTGATAAAATATTGTAACGCTGCCTGCCAGCTCTACCCATCCCATGGATTAGCCCACTGGATTACTTGCATGTGGCACTACTTGGAAAAATCTAAACTCAGTGTCTTCTCTTGGATGTTGGGAATTTGAATCAGTTTTCTACTTTGCTTCATTATTATAGAGTAAAAACTGCTGGTAGTGTTTTCGGAGTGTGGCAAGAGCTGTGTGAGGTCTTGGATGTAGAAGAGTGGCACCTTTTGTAACAATTTTGTTACTAAGAGTAAAGTTGCAAAATACATCTACGCTTCATAGCATGCAATTCATACAATTCCATTTGTCTAAGAAAATGTGCCTTGAGAGACATCCAATAACTAGGCACTGGGATACTGGCGCAAAGATCATGATTTTGACCCCTCCACATTTTACAGATGTAATTTAAATTACTAATAAAAATGTAGTGGCCAGAAATAAAGACATTGCTGCTGTACAGGTACTTATTAATCTAGGCATGTACTTGTATTGCTTTAACAGTGCCAGATTCCATATGTGTTTGACTTATTTGTTTTTAAGACTCGATTTTTATTTTTTTTTTAACTGCATCTGTGGGAATGCTAATCGAGCCTTAATAGGCAGATGGAAGTATTTGCAAGCCATCATATTTGTCTTATTTTCAGTACTGTGGTTTATCAAGTAGTTCATGAGCAAACTGAAAAGCCAGTCTGTGTGTACAGATACTTTTAATCACAATATGTACCAAACACATCAGGCAGTGATGTCATGTTTTAAATTAACATCTTGTGGTGTCTGATGACAATGTTTGCAGGTGGGAAGAATATAAATATGTCCAGATATATTATAGGTAAAATGTGACTGAGTGTATGCCCATGTTATAGTGTCAGCAGCAGTGTCAGCCTCAGTACTCTTTTCAATGACTCATTCCTCCTCTGTATGTCATAAGTTCACGGTTATTGTTTTTTTTTTTCCTTTCTGCAAAAAGATGACCTAGGTAATTGGCAATCAGGTGGAGCCACAGACTTTGTAGATCATTTTCTGGAAACCTCATTTAAAAATAGAGCTTTGAAACAGCTTATTAAAACTCCCTCTCTCACAATATTTCTGCCTATTCTTACCCCCAGGACTGTTTTATTTACATATTTTCTAATCATGGGCAAGATCAATTTAAGAACAAGGTTGAAGAAATCTTCTGTAATTGCTAGAAGAAAAGGGGGGTTACTCTCCACACTTAGTAGTAGAATGCTTTGGAACAAGCCCTTTCCCAAGAAAAATCCACAGCACTACAGGATAAAGAGGCAGTGTGAGCATTTCGACCCGACAGCGTGTGAGTTTTCAGTGAGCAGAAGAGCAGAACTGGGGACTGGCAGCGATTGCTTTGCAAACCCAGTTCGTACACATCTTGGAGTTGCCAGTAATTCTGCCAGTCCAAAATTCACAGACACCTTTACTGCATCTCTTATATTGGAGAGCAATTTGGTCCTCAAAATTGTTCTTGTGTTCTTCTGAATTGTTTTTTGGGTTTTTTTTTGCCGTGATAATAGAAAGCCAGGCTATTGCCTGTCCCTCTGGCCCACAGGAGGCTGAAGAAGCAGAAAATGGCAGGGTTATAGGTCAGGATGGACAAGCTGTATCACAGAGCTGCTGCTGGGGGAAGGCAGGATATATTATGCAAGTTAAGGGTGCATCTTATATTACAATGGTGTCTTGAAATGCTAATATAAATAAGGTAAGTAGGGCTGCCAGAAAACAATTTTCTCCTTTATTATTCTACCTTTTCAATTCTAATTAATTTTTTTTTTAAACAAGTCTAATGGCCTATAGCTATGGGATGGGAAGATAGGGCTGAGATAATGGGAACATCATTATAAAAAGAAAAATGCTGTGGAAAAAGGTAAGATAGTAAAGGTGAAGCACGTTTAGCACAGGTACTTTACAGTACCCATTAGCTGCGAGCTAGTAAGATGGGTCTTGACTGGTTCTCCCCGAAACTTTGGCAACTATCTTCTTTTCTGTTTTAAGAGAAACAAGAGTGTGCTGAGTGAACTGGGTTAGGCTGGGCTGCAAACACTGGGCTGTCACAGCCACGCTCCAGAAATCAGAACATAGTGGCCTCGGGGACATCTCGGGCTTTGGAACACTTGCACAGGGATTTCACTACAGGTCAGGAAAACCGTGTCTGCACTTGGAGCCCGTGAACCTCCGGGCTCTGCTGCTGACCCTCCAGTGACTGCTGACTGCCGAGAGTCGCTCCGGAGGGAGCAGGTTGGTAGCTGCAGCGCAGCTGGGCAGCTTGGGAATATCCACGCCAGCCATAAACAAGTTAAACTGGATGTTTGAAGCATTCATCACATGGCATCAGGGCACTCCTAGTGGGTTCATTTGCCTTTTGCAAAAACAGAAAATTCGGCCACATGCAGCTCTAAGCCACAAGACTGCATAGCTTCCACTTATTCTGGCCCATGCTCGGCACACTTAAAAGCTCCCCAACTTAATAACTGTTAATAACCACTGGGGACCAAAGGAAGCTTTGAATCCTCTTTTGTGACTATATTACTCCTCCATCTATTGCCAGTATGGCATCTTCGGAGTAGGAGCAAACAGAGAACACATCTATTTTAAATCCTTTGCTTTCTGAAATCTCTGCTATGTGGACTCATTACAGGAAGTTTCAAATAATGCTGAGCAGCAAAAAAAAGAAAAATTTCTTAATCCCTGTTGGATGCATGGAAAAAATCCAGAGGTGTTTATGTCCTCACTGCTACCAAATGTTTTTTCCTTGAGTGCAGTATCCCCACAGCCCTTCTGGTTGACCTGATGTATATTTTCAAAGCACTTCTGCCTTGGGCTTTCCCTTGCCTGCTCTGCCCCTCTGTGTACCCAGCAGCCAGGTAGCTGCTGCCAGCAGTGACAGCAATGCTGTCCAACCTTCTTGTTCAAGTTTGTGAGTAGCTTTAAATCACTTTTTCTGCAGACACGATATTGGCTCCATGTTGCCCAAGTCTGCCTGCAGAAAATCCCTCTGCAGGAAGGCTATTTCCAGACGAGGTGAGGATCAGACCCAGCTGAATATTCAGATTACGTGATGGTGCTAGAGGATAAAATTTCTTCTTTATTTCACAAAGTATCCTGCTCATATCAGAGACACGTAGACATTTCTCTAATGATTAGGCACATTTAAAAAAAAATTTAAAGAATTGCTTTGTACAATGCCGTTTATTTTCTGAAAGCAAACAAATAGTTGCATGTGCGATCATTCAAGAGTGTGCAATTAAAAAAAAAGGAACCTAAATAACTGTTACATTCTCAACAGTATAGTCTTGTGAATAACTAGAAGGACCTATTCATTATTTGCCTCCAAATATATCTTCGCTCAAATGATTCTTCTGTTTGGGGGAATCTCTATTAATAGAGACCAAGGAAAATAATGTCATCTTTGTCTCTTTCTAAGACATATCCTTATTGTGTTTTGGACAATGGGGTCATTTATGATGATGAGGTAACTTGTTCTGAATCCTGAAAATGTAATTTCAGATGAACTGTGAGTAGTTTTACTAGTTGTTGAAATGTCTTTGCAACCTAATTTCCAACTTACAATAGGCAGCATTCTAACATTGGTGTAAACAGCAGCTTAAGCATCTGTACACTTCCTTGAATGAAAGGGGGAAAAAAAAGATTTAAAATAACATATCATGTCTGTGAATTCTCCTCTTTTTCATATATTATATATTTTCCATATATTCATCTTGGGAGAGCAGGGCAAGAGGATTGAGGAGGCATGACTGAGTCACCTCAGCCGAGCAAGCTGCCGTACAGCGACGCGTGTGCCAAAAGGCTTCAGCGCAGGCTCCGCGTGGGGATCGGCTGACCTGTGGCAGCACAGCAGGCAACGGCAATGAGCTACGCCTCAGCCAAAAGCTGCTCCAAGTATGGCACGCAACAGCTGAAAATTGATCCTTTGGCGCTTCCGAATCTCACAGCAGCTGCTCTCCATCCATGACAAGCTGCTGATTTCTATCTGAGAGCAAAGGCTTGTCTCTGCCCTTCCAGTTTCTCTTATTTTGGAAAAGTCAAAGATTAGGATTTACAACAGAAGCCATTATAAAGGGCTCATAAACCTCTCAGGCCTGCAGATTGTAAGCAGGTAATTAAAGCTAAGCACCTGCTTAAGTGTTTTGCTGATACGCAGTGTGCTCTACCCCTGGAGTCTGCAGGGCAGCAGCTGTGGGAGGATGGCTCCGGTGGTCCTGTCCTCCCACGGAGATGGGCGTGCAGGGTCAGCTCCTGCGAGGGGTCGTCTGCCGTGGGCAGGGGGAATAACATGCACTGCAGTGAGGCATTGCTACTTTATAGGTACCTATACCACGTTACCTTTGTAAAACCCTTCGGCGTGAAAATAAAACTTACGTCCCTGACTGACCCTTGCACAGAGCCAAACCCCTTTAATTCATTAAAGCAGTTTTGTCTGAAAGAAGGAGAGCAAAGCGGAGCTGTAGTTTCTCTCTCATTCAGATGATACAGGGAGCAAAGATTCTGCATTAACATCCCTTTTTATTTGTATTTGAGTGTAAGTTCAGATAAGGGAAAGAATTTTTTAATTTCAGCCAGTGTCCAAGTGTCCTAGCTTTGGCTGTTGTGTTATACCTGTATTTATCAAATTATACTTTATGTTTTTACAATTGGGCTAGAAAAACTAACAAAATGAGGAGAGGAGGATGCAAGAGCTTGACTCAGCATGGATATTGATGTGGTTTAAGTCTCTGTTTAAACTAAGCTCGTGTAAACCATTGTGCTGATGATATAAGTAAGTATGTTGAAGACTGCTGCTGCCAACCATTTTCACTGCAATTTACAGCTGCATTGTAAATTAACCAGTGCAGCAAACGTCCTATAAACTAGGTTACATTTATTTCAAGAGTATTTTCACATAAAGCTGTATTGCTTTAATTATCTCTTTTAAAACCACATAATTTTGTTAATCCAGTGTAACTTTTTATATGTAAAGTAGCCTTCAGAAAATTGACGGAGCGCCAAACTCTGCACTCTGTTTTTTTGCTTTGCTGAAAGTTTGGAGTAACTTTCTTTACAGTTACATTTAAGAGCAGAATTCAGCCTCTTTCTTTTCTTCTATTAGAATATGGAGGGAATAACTCTTGAGCTCATCAGTTCAGTATGATTGCAGTGTCATGGGAAGAATGAGGAGGAGGTTATTATCTAGTCAATAGCATTAGGTATCATCCTCCAAAGAAAAATGTCTTAACTTTTTCTTATCAGTCTGCTTTAAAAAAACAACCAAACAAGCAAACAAACCCCCAGAAAACCACACACTAACTTCCATACTATTTTAAGATTAAAAGCTTTGGGCAGGGAGGTTTTCTCCCAAGCATGATAGAAGTGTTATTCTACAAGCCTTTCTTTTTACACTTGCGCTCTGTGAATGAAGTTCCATCCCCTGTGCTTTATTTACCCTGTGATTTATTTCCCCTTCTCTACCCAAATAACCATGGACAAGACAGACACCACCAAAAGCAGCTACTTTAAGTGAAAGCACCAGTTTGGAAAATGGATAGGAGTTTTGCTGAGATGGTCCTGGCTGGAGAAAACACACCTAATATTTATAACAGAGTCTCGTTCAGGGGAAATGTAGGTGGGCTGTTTCTTTAGCTGATGTAAACTTGGGTATTTCCACCCATACCGTTGGAGTGACAGTGCGTTTGCACTGCTTTGAGGCCTGGCCCATTTGTGTCTTATATCAGTTTTAGCTTAACAGTGCTGGATGGCTGTCTTCATTCTATTACACTATTTACAAAATGATTGTAATTAACTAGATGATGACTTAATAAATGTGTAAGATAAATTCTTCTTGGCTGGAAAGCAAAAATGGTTGGCAGCTTCTGCTTGCTTAAATTAAAACAAGAAGTTGCTTCGACATTACATTTCCAAACAGGCAAAAACTTGCATTGCCATTCGGAGCGGTAAAATGAAACCATGACAATATTATTGTTCGAGTGGGTGGTGCTGGAAATTGTTTTACTTAAAACCTCTCATTTATTTGTGCACAAAAAGCAGTCTGTTGCTTTCTTTTCAAAATGTGTGAAGGGGTAACATGGCTATCTATATATGATTATTTGCTAAACAAACTCAGAATATGTGCTGTCTCCATGTATGTACATACATGTATTCGGATTAATTGAGTGAAGGCTTCCTCTCTAGTTCTCCCTTTCGTTAACTGTTAGCTCTGCTGCATTTGCACACATGCCAACTGGTTAGCTTTGAAAGCAGCAATAATGTGGTTAAAAAAAGCAATGCAATTATTTTAAGCATTTTCTTTCTAAAGTTTTTTCCAGCTGTAGTTAATTTATGTCTGATTAGTCTGACCTTTCACCCTATAAGGAAGTAGTTTAGCAAAAGGGATAAATGTGGTCACAGTATGTATGTGTGTGTGTATATGTGTGCACGTGTGCTTATGTATGTAATAATCATCTTTTTATTGGTTTATGTTCAGCATGGAGAAGCTCTGATTACAAATATTTATGCACGCTTTTATCTGTGCTGAAGTTTACCATGAGTGTTTGAAATTATGCATTTTTCCCCCATACAAAATATTTTGATGAATGCAAAATCGCAAGAAAATTTTAGTTTGTTTTTTTCTAAATCTTACTAGAACAAATTGAACCACGCAAAATAGTCTTTGCCTTTACTTCTGATTTCATTCTTGTGTTTTAAATACATCTATTTACTGGTCAGTCGTTACAGAAATCCAGCTCTTTGCTTGTGGTTATAAAATGAATATAAGTTTGCACAGAATGATGCTGAAATAAAATACAGATCTGCAATGCTAACACCAAGGGAGAATGACAGCTGAGAAGAGAGATGGCGTTTAGATCTCTCTTACCTAGCAGAGGGCCTGATCTTTCATTTTCTGTCCCAAGCATATGCCTACTATTTTGCCTGTCTTGGGTCTTGTGGAGAGGAAGCACTCACTGATTTGTGTGTTATATGAAAAGGATTAATTAATTGCATTGTTGCTTCTTGCTACTGTTTGAGCCTACGATGATTTGAAAATAGTATGCCTTGAGTTCTGACATTGTAAGTGTTTGTACAAAACGATAGACACACTTAACTTGAAAGCTCGGGGCATTTGTCCTGCTCTAGAGAAGCTGCCCAACTGGGTTGTTCAGATCCACATCCAGAGCTGAATTTCTGTAGTTCATGGATCATAAGAATCAGCGCTGAGATATCAGCTCAGATTTAATTTGGAGCTGCTTTTCAAATGACACGTTACAGGAAATTATTGGCAGAGAGGTGACTCAGTTGATATATTTGTTCCCTCCCAGCCTGACTTGAAGTGTGTGGTGCTACAAACTCAGTGAGGGCAATCATTGAGGGATCTGTAACTGTGAATTTCATCTGGGATCTAATCAGCTGTTGCTGTGATGCCTTTATGGCACTCCCAGCTGTAATTGGTACGGTCCTTAAATGGCATCTTTTATGGGTTGTCTCTTTTGGCACTAGGTCAGGTATTTGAAAAATAAATCCAGTTTGTGAATACATACAACCAAAGACGTGGATTCCAAGCCAAGAGCAGTTTATTCAGATGAATGAATACAGATTATTTCTGTATTCATAGCGTGGCAAACTTCTGTTGAGTTTCGGGAGCATACAAGAGGTGGGAGCAGGAACATGTGACCCAGGAGGGTTACGAAGACACTGTCCCAGCATGCAGGGATGGTGTTAGGAAAGTCAAAGCTCGTCTGGAGTTGAATCTGGAGAGGGATGGGAAGGAGACTTGGTGACAAAGAACATGAAAAAGGCCAAGGAATTCAATGAATTCTTTGGCTCAGTATTTAATGGTAAGATCTGCCTTCAGAAATCCCGGATCCTGGGACCAGAGGACAAATCCTGAGCAAGGAAGGCTCAGGATGAAGGTAGATCAGGTTAGGAAACATTTGAACAAACTGTGCGTACAGAAGTCCATGGGACCTGATGAAATGGGCCCATGAGAGCTGAGGGAGCCAGCTGATATCCTTCAGACATCACTGTCACTGATCTCAGAATCACAAAACATTTGAGGTTTGAAGGGACCCTGGAGGTCGTTTGGTCCCTCTCTGAAGGATCGTGGCAGTCTGGGGGAGATTCCTGAAGACTGCACTGTGAGTGCTGGTATTTTCCTGTATGATGGTGGACAGCTCGGATGGCTTCTTAAAATCTCTGCCTTTGCTCTTTTTCCTTTAAAATGTGTATTTTCCTCAGTCTTGTTTCATTGATTGGGGTTTTTCACTCCTTGGACAGTGCATTTTCCTGCTTGGTTAGAAGCTCCTGATACTGCTGTAGTACTCAATAATAATGGCAGAATACGATCAAAATACAGCTCTTGTTGTCTGTCGTGGTTTAACCCCAGCCAGCAACTCAGCACCACGCAGCTGCTCACTTACTTCCCCCCCCCGCCCCCGCAGTGGGATGGGGGAGAGAATTGGAATAAAAGGAAAACTCGTGGGTTGAGATAAGAACAGTTTAATAGAACAGAAAGGAAGAAACTAACAATGATGCTAATAACAACAATAAAGTGACGATAACAATGAAAGGATTGGAACACGCAAAACAAGCGATGCACAATGCAGTTGCTCACCAGTCGCCGACTGATGCCCAGTTAGTTCCCAAGCAGCGATCTGCCTCCAGGCCAACTGCCCCAGTTTATATACTGGGCATGACTTCCCATGGTATGGAATACCCCTTTGGCCAGTTTGGGTCAGCTGTCCTGGCGGTGTCCCCTCCCAACTTTACGGTGCCCCTCCAGCCTTCTTGCTGGCTGGGCAGGAGAAGCTGAAAAGTCCTTGACTTTTCAAAAGTCTACCCACGACTTAGCGACAGCTGAAACCATCAGGGTGTTATCAACATTCTTCTCGTATTAAATCCAAAACACAGCACTGTACCAGCTACTAGAAAGACAATGAACTCTATCCCAGCTGAAACCAGGACATTGTCATTAGTTGATACCAACTAAATCTAAGTTGCATGAATGTCCTTTACTCCCCAAGTGGCCCTTTTCAGTGAAATGCTTAAAATTTGGAAGTGTTCTAGGTCTTGAGATATGCCTTTTGGCAGCTATGCCTTGCAGATGGAAGAGCAGCTAATATTAACTTCCAACAAAATGACTTTTTTATTACTACATCCCATCTTTTAATTTTGCAATGACCTTTTCATTTGGGAAGCATGCTTTCCTTGTCTTGATGCTGACAACAAGGAGACAAGCTCTGTACCTGCGTTTCAGGGCACACGCTAGTGTGTATTCGTGACTGTCACTGCAGGAAAAGGATGTGTTGTGAGAATCTTGCCCAAAGCACATGAGCAAAGTTCGCATTAGGAATCTGCTTAAATTAAAGCAAAGCTTGGCACACTCGGCAACGGTTCAAAATCCAATCTTGTGTTGTCACAAGTTCTCTGTCGTTAGCTTAATGTTAGCGTGAATTGTGTATGCTGTCAGACTTCCTTTCCTTACTGTAGGGAATTTGGTATTGTTGCTCCTATTACATCGAGAGTCCTGAAGTTGAAAGCTGCTAGCAGTGGCACTGGTACGCTACTTATTTGCCAGAATAGTAAAAGCTGTTCATGAAATAGTCTGATTTTCAGCATCTGTCAAAGAAATGAGGCTGATCAACAAAAGAGTTCATTTGATTGCTTTGAAAAAAATTAAGTGCTGGCTTATGACACACAAGGCATAAATTAAATCATAACTAGATCAAGATTACTGACAAGAAGTGATGACAGGTGTTGTGAATAAGTTGACACGGGGATACTGCCCTGTATAACAGTTGTCAGTCATCGGCCAGTTTTGAGGCTCTGCTGTGGCTAATGGGGAATGGTTACTAGAAATGCGTAAGAACTGTTATTAACAGTCACATCTTAAAAAAAATAATTTATAATACAAACATTTGCTCTTTAAACAGCTGCAGACACATCTGATACAGCAGTATTAGTCAAAGCCACATACAAAATACTGCAAGTATATTCAGTACAGTGGTTAAGAAACAGTTTCTAATAGAGATACTGGACTGTGACTAGGAAGATCTGTGTTTCATTCTGACACAGCCCTCTCTGTGACCCTGGGCAAAATGTGTCACCTCTCTGCACATCAGCTCTGAGTATGGGATGATATTTCTGTTGTCTGTCTTGCCTGCTTAGGCTGTTAGCTCACTGGTGCATCGCCTGACCCGTCTGTGGAGCTATGCACCTGGCACACCTGATTTTCTCTGCTGTAATCTGCAACATCACCAAAATACAACTAGTTACTAATACTGCTGGGGAGATAGGCACGTTCCTTGCCCCAAAGAACTTACAAACTTACAATAACGAGAATTATTGCTGCTGAGGTTAAAGTGGTACTGCATATGCAACCAGATGATACCCATGTGCTGTTCTTTAGTAGATACCGCCTGATGCCAAAAATACATAGATGAAATTGTATCATCTCTATTGACATGTTTGACACGTGTATTCCCTCTGCTAGATATTGTGGTCTCTGCTGCAGTTTGGGATGCATAAAATGAGATGTACCTGCCTGCAGCACTTTACAAGGATGTTGAAAATGGATGGGGGTAAATATCTGCCAGTCAGACCCCTCTCAGCTCCTAGCATCTTTCTTCAGAGAAATGCATCGTTGTATTTGAACTGTGCTCTTTATGAAGTATCATTAGCATTATTCAGTAACTGACTTCAGATGTCTTCTTCTCTGGTCAGAGCAATCGTTATAGGTTTATCCAAGAAGAGCTGTGACAGATGCCATAGTTTGTTAGAGTCACTGTATGGCAGATTTAGCCTCCGGTTACGTACTGCTTGAGTACTTTCTCTAAAAGCATCTTGTGAGTACCCTGCAGTAGAAACAAACGACAAGGACTTCAGATATATTTGTGACATTGAATGGACGCGTTTTTAGGATGAGATTATGATGTGGTAAGCAGGCAAACAAAGAAGCAGCCGATACTTGCACAAAGCCAGTCTCCTACCTTTTCTTAACTACGTCCTTTCATTCAGATGATGCACTAATAGTAGTAAAGTCCTGCAAATCTGGGATTCAAGTTTTTTTTGCCTCATGTTGCAAAACTGTTATGCTTGTTTAATATGATCTTATCTGTATTCTCCTCACAGCTCAAACTGCTGTATTAAGTGTTGCGGTAAATTGCAAAGATGATGAAAGAAAGAAAGAGAGGAGCAAATAAGCATGGCTTGCTGTCACATGGGGACACAGGGTCCAAACTCCATTATGAATTGGTTTTGGTCTTCAGCTACAAAATATATAACTAGACACAGACCACACTATTAGTCTGGCCAGTATATAAATATAGGCAATAAACTGAAAGATCTGTGTCTGGCTAACTATAAAGACAGGATCTGGTGTTATCCCATGTACCTGAACTCAAACGGGTTTTGTGTGTCACTAGGCATGCCTCATTTTTGGGGCAACTGACAGACTTCCCAAAACAGAAACCTCCCTTTTCCCTTCCCTGTCCATGCTGGAGGGGTTCCCACACCAAATTGCAGCTTTATTGACTGGATGAAGAACTGTGTTTTAAATTGACGCGATACTGCTTGTTGTGTATGTAAGTCAGGAGTTACAAGCTGGCAGCAGTCACTCGGTTGCTGTGTTCCAGGTCAGCTATCGAGTGTTCGTGAAGAAGACATGTAAATACCATATGTTAAGTATGACTGATGAAAACAAATACACAAAACCCTGAAGAACTCACTAGTGTTATCATAACCCTCAGAAATTCTTTCCTGCCCGCTAGAGAGGGAAGTGAGAAAATGAGTGACAGAGCATGGATTACCAGTTATGCCTGACACTTCAGTATTCAATTAATGCTTTTAAAGTTGCGAGAAAGGATGCAACAGTGTCTGCTCTCTGACTCTAATGACCTGTAACAAAGAAAGTAATTGTGAAGAAATTCTCTGATCAAAAATAGTGCTTCTGCATGTACCTCTGAGAAGGAACTGGACGCAGGATATTACCCATCTGGTCAAATGATCCATAAGATACTTCTGTATTCCAGAATAACTGCATTCTCCTGCAAAGGCTGCTTGTCCCGTTGATGCTTTCTTAGGGACACTGCTGCCATTCGCTCCTTAATTAGGAGATTAGGAGAATTCTTTGACTGAAAATTAAGAATCACTATGGCTTATTTTTATCACTAAAAGATCACTCTAGCAACTTCCTCCAGGAAATTGCAAAGGGAAGTCATTATGTGAGGGGGGCTGGGGAGGCAAAAGCCAGCTAAATTGTGCATATGAACCCCAGATGAAATGCGTCCTAAGTCTGTGAGGGGGGCAAAAGGGGTGTTTACTAGGTCATTTACCATGTTCTTGTTTTTAAAGTTTCCTTTTCCACGATTACTTGTTGACCTTAATTGTTTCCATGCCCATGAGATAAGTCTTTGTACTTCCTACGGAGGCTTAGCGGAGAGGTCTGGGGATTGCTCTTGCTAATTGCCCTGTATTCCTTCATTTCCCTTGAGTGTCTGCAGCAAGCCTATTCCCACATATGCTACCAAAATCCATTTTAATAGAAGGGGCAGCAATGCACAGCTGACGACATATGTTTAGCTGCATTCAGTACTCGCTGAAGCATGCCTATCATGTTACATAAAAGGAGAAGGTCGGTACAAAACAAACAGCTTTTTACAAGCTACGGCTTAAGGATCCTGTCCTAAAGAACGCTTACATTTCAGAGAGAGACAAATAAGCTTGTCGTTGAGCTCTGTTCTGAGTCTAGGCTTTTTTTCCTCTTTTTTTTTTCTTCTTTTTTTTTTCTTGCATACATTAGAAATGCTTAGTCTCCCAGGACAACCTGCGTTGAAACATTCTCTTCTGGCAGAAATAAAGCTCTCAAGGGCCCGATCCTCAGCTTCCCTGAATCACCGGAGCAGGCTGGAGCGCAGCAGCGGTTCCGCTGGCCCTGCATGCACCTGCTGCGGGAGGGCAGCCCCGGGATCCCCGCAGAATAAGCTTTCGTGGCACTGTCTACCTGGCTTTGAGAAGAGGTTTGTCCATGCACAGGGTAAAATAAAGAACAGCTAGGAAAGGAGATACTTGAGGGAAACTTGGGCTAATTTCAGATTATTTCCTTTTATTTCCTTTTAACTTTTTTTTTTTTTCCTCCAGCTGACCTGGAACCAAGGTATTAGATGACCCAGACAAGATTTCCCAAGGCACCAAGGACAGTTGGGCTCTCAGTTCGCATTACCTTTAATGGGAGCAGTGCACACCAGTGCTGCCTGTGCACTTGCTCGCCTCTGGCAGGAGATGTGGCAGAGGGGATGCACAGAGCTCTTTGCCAGGGGCCAGAGGAGTAAATTCAAACCTTGCTCCACATCTCAGCCTAAAGGCCTTTCCCAGCTGCAAAAGGGAATGGGCTCAGGCTGATAAATCAAAACCAGCTGGGCTGGTGCCAGCCACATCTCTGCCGGGTGCGTCCAAGGGCAGCTGCCTGTGCTAACGCAGTGGGCTTTGGGGGTCTGCACAGACTCCGCTCTGAAGGCAGGTTGGGGGCAGATTGTCCATGGCCTTGAAAATCCACTGGGGCAGGAAGATACTGCTTCCCAAGATCAGTTCTTGTGTAATGTAGCTCGAGACATCTGTGTGGCAGTATCTGTAAGGACATCCTCGCATTCGGCCTTTCCACATTTTTTTGGAGTCTTTACAGAACGCGCCTCCCCTGGGAAGCATTGCTGATTCAGCAGATCCCTGCAGACAAGGGCTGTTTGTGGTACTGATTCATTCATTTCAGTTATTTATACCACTGTGTTAGGTGCTGTGTAAAGCAAGAGCAAAGCACTGTTTATCCCCCAGAGGCATCTGAAGTCAAGAAGAAGGCGAGATATAAGAAGTGCATGTAATACATGAGAGGGCTGACGGAGCAGGCGGCACTCATAGTCAGATGGGCTGAGACAAAATTGTGCTTCCAACTTCATATCAGAACAAAATCATAGCCTCTCCACTCGATTTCTGCGTGCAAACCTAGTTTACGTGAGGATGTGTTGTAATATTAATTCCAGGTGCCTAAGCTGTATTTGAGATGGTTTCCAGCCTCCGTAGGGCTGGGGGCAGCTGTGGCTGCAGCAGGAGGGCTGCGGGGTGGCACCGCAGCTCCCACACCGTGCGACACAGACCATGTGCTATGTGGGACTGCACGGCGGGGATTAGTGCCAATTAATATTGCTGAGAACTATGCTTGTAACAGATATTTAATGCACTCGGAAGCTCCCATCAAGAACAAAAATATTTTAAAACCTGTGAAAAATCTGGTCCATAAATATTACTCTTAATGCACTTTTCAGACTGCAGCTTAGTCGTGCCACTGATTCCTGCCAGGTCTTGAACACCACTTGCAACAGGACGGATCCTTCTGATTCCCTCTAATCAGGGACTTTTAGAAACATGTTTTTTCTCCAGTTTGTACAAGTGCTTTTCCTGTTGTTAAGTAATGGCTGATATAAATAGTATCTTTCTTGTTTAAATGGGGCATGATTTCTTCCAGATTTCCATGTGAATATTTAAATATGTGGCTCTGCCAGCTGTGGGCTTTGTGCTGCGATGCCAGGGTGCTTTAGTGATCTTAGAAACTGAAATCTCGGGATGTGGCAGAAGCAGTGATGCCACCAAAATGGGTGCAAGTGCTCCTTTGCCTGGGGGAAAGTAAACAGTTTAGTGAGTCAATTTTGTAGTGGTTTTTCCTTTTTTTTTTTTTTTTTAATTTAGTGTAGATTTTAAAAACCTATTCTGCAGCCAGCTAGTTAAAATGATGCAAATGGTTTCAATGTTCTTTCGGGGAAAAGTTTACAGAAACAGTTCTTGGTATAGGCTAATAAAATTCCAATGCTTGGCCTTGAAATAAGCACGGAGTGAGCTTCAGATGCAGGCTGTCCTACTGTTTTTTAAAGTTAAAAGCTTTGGGGGATGGGACAGGAACTCTGATTGACAGATCTATCAATACCATTTGTCTCCCTTGTTCTTCCCAGTATTGATGCATTTCACCAACACTAAATTCGCATTTGCTTGCCTGATAAGGAAACCGATCAGAGGCAAAAGATCATTTACAGGGGATACTGCTGCTGCCTGTTTGTACTTGGGGACAAAAGTACCGTATTTAAGCAGTTATTTCTGGCTGTGTAAAGACCTGTGACTATGCTGACAGCAGATCCACTTGTTCCAAAAAGCATTCAATACCCAAACTGACACATTTAATTGCTCTGAAGTATATTAAGTGAGACCCCAGCTCAGAGGGGGAATTTTCACTGTCTTCAGCCAAGCCCAGGATTTTGTACCACAACACAAAATTTTCTTAAGCCCAAGGATGCAATGAGCCTGTGCGCAGAGCGTAACGTGATTTAAGCCCTTGCGTCTTGTGTGCTCCTCCGCCATGAGTTTCAGTTTGCTGATCTGATGGTTTAGATGAGGACCTTTGCAGCTAGAGCTCAGTTCGGTGCTTGGCAGGTTTCTGCAGCCCAGCCTGCGTTCTGGGAGCTGGCCGAGGAACCCCTGTGCTCCGACTTGATCAGAGGCTGTGGGGTTCTCTCCTGGTGCTGCGGCTCGGTGGTGACTGGGAAGCAGCATTCCTCGGCAGGTGTAAAAGTCCTTCAGTAGGAGAGCGTGGAGCCTTATAGCAAAATAGACATCAGTTAATCTCTCATGCCTAGATGATTTTACTGTGACATTCTGCCAAGCAGCCTGAGGCAGTGAAAAATAAACTGCTAGCATTATAGTATCATTATGTTTCTGATTCTCCAGAGGAGCCAATATTTGTTTGCTTTTCTCTGAAGTGTTTCATGTCACCATGTCTGCTCTCTCCCCTTCTTTTCAGGGCAGGGAGAGAGGGAGGAGGAAAAGCTCCACAGCGACTGCACAGCCCGGATTTTGTGCCGCTTAGTGCTGGAGGGTTGGGTTTTTTTTACTGCTCTGCTCTCTCATACCTAGGAAATTTGTAAAGATTATTTGGCTACCTAGTACCGTGGTGTCTAAGTGAGCGCTCGTTCTGAAACGGGCCAGTCTCCGCAAACAAATTCTGCAGCCAGAAGTGCTTGTGAGTTTGATAGGTGCAAGAACAATCTGAAAGGGGCTGAACACCGGGCGCTCTGGGGAAAAGGGTCCTTCCTCCTGTCACCCAGGCTGTATGCCAAAGCCGAACCCTTTCTACAAACCACTTCTGCAAACCCCAGCGGAGCGGCTGGGGGGTTCGAGTCCTCCCCGCGCTGCGGAGCGAGGTACCGCGGGGTGCAGCGGCCCCGCCGAGCCGGGCTTTCAGGAGCTGAAGAATCCGGTGGCCTGAACTCCAGCGGGGTCAGCCAGTGCCCGGGGAGGGCAGTTCCCGCGGCTGCCTGCCCCGGCTTCCCTCCGGATTTACACCCCGGGGACAGGGTGCCTCGTTCAGCCCACGGCCCCCGGGCAGCCGGCCCTCCCCTCTCCGCTGCCTGGCAGCCTCCTTCACCTCTCTTCCCCCAAGGGAAAACAACGCAGTATCATCCCTCCTTCCCCTGCCTAATTTGTTTAAGAAAACCCAAAGTGACGGCTGCAGTTAATTAAAAGGTAGCGTCTGATGCGTTCAAAGGGGGAGCGCTAGCCCTTGCTCCCTGCCGCAGGCAGGTGATGCGGCCGTGAGCGGCAGCGGGACGCTGGGGGGCAGCTGGGGCCAGGGGTGCCCCCGGGCACCCCGCGGGCCCCGCCGCACCCCCGGGCCCCACCGCAAACGCCCGGCAGGCAGCTGGGAGACTCATCCCAGCCCCATCCGAAAAATGCCATCTAACCAAGCTCCTTACAAACCTGCTGGCTGGCTTCCAGTTCAGACGAAAACGGGGGGACAGGGGTTTTTTTTTGGTGTAACCACTAGTTTGCTCATCCGTAGTAACAGCTAAACCATACAAGATTATTCCCAATCCATAACGCCGTTGTGTAAGCTCCTGGGAAAAGATTTTATGGGGTCTTTTTTTTTTTTTTTTTTTGCTTTATCTTTTAGATAGCTGTCGTTCTGGAAGTGGCTATGGCTGGCTCTAATCATAGACGTGACTTGAGAAGCGATTCTAGAAATGAGCCCTTCTCGGCAAGCGTATCGGATGCGAACAACCCATTCAAAGCACTTCATCTTCTCTTTTTCTCCTCTCTTTACTGCTACCTTTGCAGCTGATTTCAGCTGATAAACATCATTCTTGTGCTAGTTGGGTTACTGTGAGAGAGATCATAAAAGCTCCAAAGAAGCAAACTTTAGAAACGAGTCATTGAACCGATTGTCTCACCTAGAGATGGCTCTTCCCTTATTGTTCCCGAGGTGAAATGTTAACTTGCTTTTCTTTGAAGACTTTCACAGACAGCTTTGCTATCAGAATCAGCAAATTACAGTGACCCAATATCCTGGAAGCCAGCATTCATGTTAGGCATCTATCTGAAAGTTACGTTTTACTCTTGCAAATGGTAAAAAAATGTGAAGGAAGTAATTACGTTGCTTTTCTTTTTTTGTTTTTGTTTTTTTTTCCCCCTGTGTAATATCAAATACTGAATCTTAACGTGATGTTAAAATGTGCAACATTTCAGCTATTCTCAGGTTTGATTGAAAAGCAGGAAAAAATTATGGAAATCTGGTCGCTTGTTTTCACTGGAAATTTGCAAGGAAAGAACCTCAGTTGCAATGCTAACCTGTGATATATACCCTTAACAATTTTTTTTTTAAACTTCAAGTTTTTAAATACTCCTCTGAAGTAAAAATATAGAAAAAGATATCACAAAGGTCAAAGGTAGAATAAAAGATTAGGAGATAAAAGATGCTATTAAAAAAAAAAAAGCTTGAAAATTGCCCAGCTGTTTTTTAGAACAAAATTTTTCCTGCATTTCCTACATCAACATTTGCCTGGAGGAAGGGAAGGAAAGTGATGACAGGGCAATGTTATGATGCGAGAAAGATGATTAGAGGTGGCATTTAAAAAAATATAAATGATGGTGAATAGTATTGTGAAAAGCAATGACACTTTGTAAGGGTTTGTAATTCCGCAATTTGCAGGTTACAAGAATTTTCAATTATTTAGAGGAGTGTTTATAAATATTAGGAAAACATATATTTCAGATTCTATACTCAAATTTTTTCATCCAAATTTTAATTTTTCTGGATTCTTGTTTAAAATTTCAGTTTCTAATGAGATATTGGCATGTCTAGAGTATATTGCAAATGACAAATACTAAACAGCTAGAATTGAGATGCAATACATACCAAGGCAGTTTCTCAAATTATTTGCTAAATGCCACAAAAAGAAGATAAACATGTATTAAAAATGGTTGGACAGGTCATTCTCTAGAAAGGATAGAGGATTCCTGTTTAAGATGTATTAATCTCTTCCAATAACACCTAGGTATTTAGATTTTTTCCTGCAGCTATTTAGATTTATCACCCCTTTTTTGGTTTCTGTGTTTGCACAAGGAAAATCAGTGTCCAAACCTTTAAAGTATTTTAACAAAAATGCATTAAGATTGTCACTGGAATCGGGGGATTGATTTTATCAGCAGTTTGCACCAGAGAAGGGCTTGCCTCCTCTATTTAAGCAGAGATAGGCAGAGTGGTGAACAAGCCACCTACTACCTGTATGCTGAACTGTAACTGCCTCACATTTCAGTTAAAAACCCTGAAGATTTCTTGGCCTCCTTGGAAATGTTAGGTTAGCAGCACTTAGCCTGTTTAGCTCTGGCAGTTGCCTTTCATTTGCTTTTTGGAAGAGAAAATGTATGGCCAGGAAGAGCTGCCAGGATTCTCCAAACCCGTCTTTTCTTCAAAGACAACCCCAGCATGTTTCTTCATTAGTCCAAGTATCACCAGGCTTAGTTTCGTTTTTTTCTTGGATAAAGGAGGACTTGCTGTCTGCTGTTTGCAGAAAACAGAGTCCTTGAACAGCTCCTCAGAGGGGATAATCAGGCTTAAAGAAATGAAAGAAAAGAAAAATCAGGAAAACCAACTCTTTGAGAGAAAAAAACAAAACATTATCATCCACCTCGTAGCCGTTACAACCTTAGAGTGTGTTGTGACCATCACACACCTAACACTGATTTCCTTCAATTCATTTCCTTCATGAGATGTCCATGGAAGGAGCTGAGGGATCTCCTCCTTCCCCCAGTGCCTTTGGGGAGGGATCTGGGGATGGAGAAGCCTGAATGGGACCCCCAGGCTGTCAGTCCTGGCTCTGCACAGCCAAAGGCAATAGGTTACTTGGTACCGCCGACATTTGCTATAAAACATCTCGGCAGTTCAGGCTGCCGCTTTGTGAGCCCTGGCCTGCTGTCACCAGCTGTGCGTTACCCGTCACACAGGGTGCAGGTAACTCGGATATCTTTTCGTACTTGGCAATGGCAAAGCAACATGACTCCAAGGAAGTTTCGGGAATATTCTGCTTCTTTTTTGTATTAAACCATTAAGCAATCTGTTCAGAGGAGTGCTAGTTAATGGCTTGTGTCTGTGAAGGGAGAGGGTGAATGTTACTGAGGCAGATATTAGGAGCAAGGGCAGAAACTTTTGTCATCACCGGACCTTTCTGCAAGAGTTTCACAGTCGGCAAAAATGAAATAAAATTGCATCAGGTATTAGTTTGGCTTGTAGGATGGCTCCTGACTGAAGGCTAGTTTTTGGTCCACTTTGATGTGTTGAAGAACAAGAACTTCCAGTACCGATTCTGCTTATGTGCATAAATTGTGGGGGTTGGAGAGAAAGAAGAGTGACATGCTGGTTCTCTTCCTTTATGAATGTAGGCTGTAGTCCATCGTAATGGCTATAAAGTGTCGTAAGACTGATAACAAATGCTCAACACTAGCTAAGCGAAGAGGCCAATAAAGCCTGAAGTATTTATACACCTGTGGTTTGAATAGCGGGGTAATGAATGACAAACCTTTTTCTTGCATACGTGGGTTTTTTTTTTTTCCATTTCTAGCTTGCACTGCAGCGAGTGTAGTGCTCTTTGGATTGTTTATACCTTGCCAAACCTGTTTTAAATATACCATTGTAGTGCGTTTAGTCTTGTCAGGGAAATTGCTGCCCTCTTCTGGTTTAAAGCAATTCTCGACCATCTGAAGGCATCTCCAAGCGAATGCCAGTTTCAATGTGATAATATGACCCAATATGAAATTAATTAGGGCTAAACAATAGTTTCTTTAAGACTAAATCAGAAATGAGGGCAGGCAGCCCTATCTAGGACAATAGGACTGGATCCAAATGCAGTTTTAAAGACGTGTCCCGCCTCCCCTGATCAGAGTGCATTTAATGAGATTCATGCAATTTCTGTCTGAAAACAATAGCTTTAACCATTGGTTGCATAACCCAGGATATCCAGCTGAGGCCCCCCAAGTACAGAGTGTTCCACAAAAAGGAATGACAAAAACTCTTCTAGCTCAACTTAAATAATTAAAACAAGATCTGGAGAAATAGCCAGCCCGGTGAGATGCCTTTTAGGGGGTCAGGGAGTGGAGGAGGCGAGATAAAACTCCTAAGGGCAAAGTTAAATTTGTCCATTACTGTCCTCTTTCTGCTGAGACAGGACTGAGTAGCACGAATCATTGAGAACCCTGAGAGTCCTCAGCCCCCTCTGCCTTTCGTGGCTTTCAGCACCTTGCAGAATCAGGCCCCCCTGCTATAATTCAGAAAAGACTATCTATTGTCTACATATAAAGTAGGTCTGGAGCATATACTGGCTGAGATTAGTTTGAATTTAGACTGTGATTTGTGGCTGTCATTTTACATGAAGTTTAAAGTTTCTTGGCTGCTGGAGATACTACTCTGAACTGGAGGATCTTATGCCATGTAAGTGGGTGGGAACAAGGCATGGCAATAGAGACAGTGCTATAGACAATGCTTATTTGGGATTGTGGAAGCATTACAAACAAAGGAAAAAATTCCTTTTGCCCCTCCAGCTACAATAGCTTCACAAAGCATTCAGAGCAACAAATGGCATTTTCCAAAAAGTTAGTACCAGCAATATGAGAAGAGTGTGCCCTTTGATGGATGTGTGGAGAGCTAAGAGCTGTGGCCCCTAATAGGGCATATTAATGGCAAGCACTGTATTTCAGAAACTAAACGCTTCACGCATAGCAAAATGCTTAAATTAGTTTCCCTCCACTCCTCTTTTAAGACTAAAGTTATTTAAGTTGTGCTTTGAAGATCTTGCTTTTGCATCCCATTTTGATAGCACACAGCAGCAATCCTGTTTGTCTGGTGATTTTGAAACAAAATGTAGCCTTGTGGCAAACAAAATCTCCTATTCCCAAAGCAGAAGTGAAGACAAAAGCTAGGTGCTTCTCTGCTATCTGTTTAGAGCTGCAGAGAAAGACACTTTTAGTATTTTCAGTGCTCAGAACTTGCTGATACGGTGTGTGTCAGTGAAGCTGAGGCTTGACTTTTATCTCTTTATTTTAAAAGGCTGCATTTCCTCTAGTGCTGAGGCAGGACGCAATTAAAGCTGCATTACTGCTGCCTTTCACATATTTACTTATGATAAGGCCAGGTCTGACTCTTCTTCACAGTAAAGCATTTGACTGTTCAACAAATGTAATTTGGTCCAGCAGGGTTTTCCGGCATCCAGTCTTTTATAGGCATCTGCAGCAGCATTTATGCCTAAATAATTGGTTAAATAAGTAACTATAGAAGAACCACTATGAGAGGTAGCACAGGAGTTTCTTTATTTTGACCAGCTTTATCCTGCACCTAAATCTGTGTTCCTGATCTGTGTGTTATGGTGTGGATATGTGCAAAACGAACAAACTCCCAACCCATCCTGGTTTTGTTACACGAAGAGCAAAAGAAGGGAAACCAGGCTGGAGTGGCCAGAACAGGGTGTTCAGACTGCTGCTTCCCTAAACACCACCTGAGACTGAAACCCAACAGAGATTTGCCACCTTTTTGAGGTGTTCGTAATCAAACGCTGCCTGACAGGGATACCAAGATATGGTTGAGTTTGTTTCTCACGAGCTTGCTGCAAGTCTAATTCCAGATTTGTGGTCACATTAAGGGATGAACAAATCCACTTGCTGCCCACGTAGGCTTCTGTAAAGACTTTATCCATGATGAAGCCACCTTTTTGCAAAAACCAGAGAATCACTGTGAGTACTCCCTGGAAATTTTTCTCTAAATGTATCCAAGCGCAGCCCAAAGCTACTTCAATGGGTGCCATACTGGAGGAGAAAAGCTGTGGCCTGAGTGCTTACAGGAGGTCTTTACAGGCACCCGGCTCCTTACTGGGATCGGAGAATGGAGCTAGCAGTGGCGCCAGGGCCACGCTGCGGGACGTTTCCCCTATCTGATTGTGGTCAGCCCTGACCTGCCCTGGGACAGCTTTCACCGCCATGCTGTCAATTCTGCTTCCAAGTCCATGATCAATTTTCCATTTAAACAGAAGAGCTGGGACAAGCATTTCAGCAGCTTTATTTGGTGTTGGGGCTATTTCAGTCCGGGCTGGAGGAGAACTGTAAAATGCTTTCCTTTTCTTAAAATTACTCTGAATTTTGGCAGAAGATCCAGCCCAGCTGTTATTTTGTGAACTGGCACATGCTGCCACTATCGGCTGTCCCCACCTGTATTTGTGTCCAACCCCCATTTGTTAATTATTGAAACAAGGTATGGGGGCAAAAAAAAAAACCAAACCAACAAACAGCAACATGGCTCTGCATGTTACCAGATGCCACTGTGGTGATCTCAAGCATAAGCTGTAGATTTTTATCTTTTAAATGGAGATATCCCTTGGGCACAGCCACTGACCCTGTCCACAGCTATCCTTGTCACCCATCTGTCCTCCGCGCTTGGCGCTGCAAGGCTCACACCATAAGGCCGTGTTTGCTGCATGAGGAGTATAACAGCGGACAAGGGCAGAGATCGAGGTCTGGGGTCCTGGGGACATTGTGGTTTTAAGGGACTGGCGTCTCGGCTTGTGTAGTCATCCTTTGGAAGGGCGAGACCACAGTCAAAACCAGCTAGGGCTCAAGGCCGCTGGATGCTTTTATTTGCATTTATTGCTTGCGATTGCAGATGTTCATCTTCAGATATTTCCAGAATTAGGGGGTAATGAGACAAGACAACAAAGGAGTCTAAAGCTAACAGAGGGAGGCTGGGATACCATGTGGCACTGCAAGGCACGAACCATTGCTAGGGCCCTGTTCCTGACCACACCAGCTTGTCACTCTGGGGAGCCCCCAAATGCTGATGCTCCAGACCTGGGCGTCCACAGCACGCCCCTACCGAGGTTTTGACCTCTAAGCACACCCAAGCAGGTTACACTTAGTTCCTCATTCCTCACTCCTAATTTCAGTTGTGGCCTTATCCAGTCTCATGAACTCCCCGGTTATTCCAGGGTCCTGATGAGAACAGTCCCCATACACATTTGCCATTGCTGCTCACGACAGCCGTGCGTCAAAGCCACCTCTGTGCTTAATTCCAGATGTGAAAATGGGTGACCCTCGTTTCTGGAGTCTGCTCTCCATCCTGTGTTGGCTTTGCAACCTGGTCTCCTACCTGCTACCCGCAATCTCTCTCTTCTTCTGCAAGAAATTCCTCTGTGCAGATGTTTTCCTAGAGCAGCTCATTTCTACTCCACCCTCTCTTCATCTGATCGGGACAGAAAAAATTGTGCTTTTTTTTGCCCCTGTTTGTACTTTAATAAATATTTGTTTGGTAGAAAGTGAAGGGTGTCAACTACATGAGTAAGCTGCAGTGTTTAGATCTGTAACTGTTTAAATCTGTCTTTAAAATTTTACAGGATGTTGCCTTCAAGAAAAATGGTAATAGCTCTATTTTGTACTTCAGTCACAACTAGTTTGACTGTGGGGTTAAAAAACCCAAACAAACAAGAGAAAATTAAAGATTTATACAAGAGTAGATAACGTAAATACAAAGCCATCAAAGTGGTTATAAAAGACTCCCCAAAACACATCATTCCAAGGATTTCTAGCATGATTTTAGGGCAGTTTAAGTGGCTGCTGCCGAATTAGGCCAGAGTGCTTTCACGAGGCGGAACAATCCCAACTGTAACAAGCTACAACCCCAAATGATTAGAATGTGAAACCTCTATCCAGTGACAATCCTAAGGACTGACAAAAACTGGGTACTTGTAGGAGGTGACCTCCCAGCAAAGCTGCAGGTAGGCATGCGCTCGGTACAGTTGGGGACACGATGCTGGGGACTTACGCAGCGGTGGCTGACTCAAGGATGCTGGAAACAAACAGCGCTGCCTTGCTGGCAGTGCGACCTGCCTGTTGTAAGGGGAGGTATAAACCTCGTGCTTGGGACATGCTTTCACCTGTTGCTCTATTTTACAAACCAATATGCAGCTAGAAAAGTTAATACTGCAAATATTTTAGCAAAACTTTAAAAATATTTAATCCCTGGGTTTTTCTGAGTTCTTTCTGTGCGTGCATTGGGTGAGGGTATGCATCTGTGCGTCTTCCACCGTAAGTATTCACGTTTCCATTTCAAAGATTTATTTGTGAAAGATACCTCTTTAACCTGTTGGAGGGAATAAGGAGGTGTCAGAGGGTTTCCCCCATCAAGAGGTCGGCAGTCCCTAGCTGCTGTGCAGAAAAAGCCTCTCCGTATCCATGGAGCAGCTCCAGTTTTCCGGGGGAGTGGTGAGTGCAAATGCAGGGCAGCTCCCTGCCTGTCAGCAAGCACCTGAGATGCAAAGGGAGAGCAGTAAGTCGATAAATCAATTGAACATACAGCAATAAATCAAACATAGCTGGAAATCAATTTTAACAATTAACAATGATTCTTTTGAAGTTGACAGTAGAGGCTCCAAAAGACAGAAGCACAAGAATCGTGAACTGTTGCTCTCAAGACCGTGACTCTTAGGAAATAGATTTTCTGTCCAAAATGTGCATGTATTTGTGAAACGCATTTCATGCAACGTGGAAAGAACTTAATATTTTTAAATTTGTTAAGTGCTTGGTTTTATGATAGTCCTAAGTGTAACAAACACCACGGTTTAAATCTGCAGTGACCTACAAATCCTGAAGTGTTGGGTGCACGCCGTGGTTCTCGCCCACCCAGGGTCTGTGGGCAGCGAGGCATTCTCCCTGTGGATGTACATAGCAGCATCAGGGACGAGCTGTTTGCAAAGTCTGGAGAGTGTGAATTGGATGTTTCTGAGATATTTGAAAACATTAGAGAAGTAAGTGTAAGTGAAAATGAAACAAGGTTGGTCTAAACTTCAAACAGTTTAGTTTGAAGTACACACTGCAGAGTTCGGCTGGTACAAGAAGGCTGTACTGTACATGATAATGCTCAGGGCACGCGAATGGATTAGGTGACCCCTGAAGAGTCATTCCAGCCCAGTGATTCTTTGAGAAGACAAATACACTGGAAGATGCAAATCTTACCTGAAAAGTGTAACGTGAGGCCCACTTGTGGGATCCCATAAATAATTTGAGTTTTGTACAGTTATGGAAGAAGGTTCAGTGAATAACTGCCAATTGTTCTGGTATTTAGAAGATGGGATGGAAAGACAAAGGAATGGCGTGAATACTAAATAAGGTGGTTACATTTCAGTATTTCCTACCCGAGCTGCAAGGTGCTCTAAAAAATGGGTATTTTTTCAGTTGCTGCCATCTCAGAGCGAGTAAGACAATGCTTGGATGTCTCTCCTAAAGAAATCCTTCTGGACATGGCTGTGCAAAACATTGTAGGAGATTAAAGCCTAGCATTCCAGTGACTTGTTTAAACATATCTTACTATATCTCTTTGCAGCAATCCTTAAGCCCCAACCACCAAAGACTATGTCCTCACAGCAGTGACAAATTCCAATCCCAAACAAACCACCTGGGGCATGCTGAATCGCTAAACACAAATGTCAGAGGTCTATATTATTTCCAATATTCTTTGACATTGCTTATGATGTGGCCTCTGGCACATTCCCAGCAGAAGAAAGTTCAGTTATATTTCTTTCAATTAAAGAATCTGATTTAGCCACTAATCATGTCAAAGAATGTCTGGGGGAGGGAAAGGAAGAGGGGAACGTGAGCGCGTGGTGGTGTGTTCAAATGGGATGGCTCGTGCGATGGCTCGTGCTATCTGCAGGGAGGCACGGGCACTGCGGGATCTGGCTGGGACAAAGTTTGGCACAAACAGAAAATTGCTACGTGTGTCAAAAATATTATTGGTTTGACAAAATTATGCAAATCCTATTAATAGACAGACTCAAGCATGCTACCACAGTGAAAATAGTGCTCCCAGAACTCCGTTTTCAGTAAGAATGATAGGAAAGTCTTTAGGACAGAGAGAATCAGGATATCAGTGGATTGGAGTGGTTTAATAAGCTTTACCCAGCATCTGCTGCAGCATCTCACCCAAGCACGTGCTTAACTGCCCGCGTTAGCGGATCCCAGTGCCGGGCATCAGGGTACAGCAGGCAAGCAGCACGCTGCTAGATTGGAGGCGAGTCTGACACCGCCACACCTGTCTGTATAAACGCACTTTAGGGAAAGCTATAGTTTGAAAAACTAACAACATGCTGAGCCATGTATTTTGGTGGCTCAGGACAACTAGGATTGCTTCACCTGTTTGAATGTGTTGCTGATCTTCAGGGAACGGTGGAAAACACAGTTCCCAAACCTCAAAAAAAGTCCGAGGCTGTTGTTAAGAGGATTTGCATTTGGAAAACTTTGCCAGGTTACACAAGCAGATGCAATACTTGGGATATTTCTGCTTAGGTTTTCCAAACCTTCCTTCCCCAGCATCCTCGTGGTAACGTTGCTTAAGATGGGAGCAGATGGACCTTTGTACATAATCTTGGGTGAGTCTCAGGGATTACTGATACCGACTGGGGTCTTTTTAGGCATTGTGGCATTCAGCAAGGCAACAGCCAGATTTCCGCGTGCAGAGTAGATGCTGTAAGGCAGACAGCAGCTGTGGCATTTCTTATTTCTTCTCTATAGCAGTGTGGTAACATGTCTTAAAACCCGTTCACAAAACACCTGTACAGCCATAAGACTGACTGTCTAATTTCTTAATGTTGCCCACATATTTTTTAATGGTATAAAGTCATAACATTTTTCAGTGGGGTTTTTTTGTGTTTCATGTTTGGGTTTTTTTAATAGTTTTACACACAATGATTTTGCACATTAATATTGACGTTTTCACAGATTTTCAGCCCTGGCCTAACAGTGTTTCTACTGGCCATTTGAGCACTGACCAACATCAGGGGAGAAGTCTGACGTGGCACTATGGACGCCCCAAAATCTCTTGTCAGAGATGTCCCAATGCACCTTCTTTGGGGCTGCACTGATGGCCGCTGTTGGCTGCACAGAGCCACGTGCATAACCCTGCAGTCTGGCTCCTCTCACGCGTATCTCCATAGCCTCATACCTAGAAATATTTTCTTTACAAAAGTAGTCTGGCACATATTACTCATTAACTCAAGCAATGCTGATATGAGGAATCTGCACGGCTATACAGATGTGTGAGATACCAAGATTTTACAATATTTGCATGGTTTTGGAACACCTGTTTTAAAAGCAAGAGCGTTGATTGCATTTTTCTCAGTGACAGACATGGTCTCACTGCTGGAGGGAAGTCCTCGGTGTAAGTACTAAGGTTTCTTCAGTGCTTAGACCTTAAGGTAACGCATTGGGCAGGGATCAGTACTGTTGGTAACCTTGCACTTGGAAAGCTGACATCTCTAGGGAATGAAATATTGAGGACAGATGTATGAGCTATCGGACCATGTCTGTTTGTTGCAAATTCTGTTTCATGCTGCACATCTTAGATACATTAAGGAGCAAATGGGCTCATTCCCGTGGCAGCGAACTTCACAAATCAGAACAAAAATTATTTATCATGACAGGCAGGTGGTACTGCAGACAGAAATGGCTCTTGACCTTGTAGAAATATAGTTGCAATGGTCTCACAGAGGTTGATTTTTTTTTCTTTCCTGCCGGCTTGAGAGAAATCTTCTGGTTTCAGTCAGGGAAAAATATTTTTTAAATGGTGATATGTCTCAGGCATGTGGACTTTATAACATACTTGCTTCTTTGCATCCGCTTAAGCTATGAACTTGAGGTGTTATACACACTGTTTAAAACATACTTTTCTTTTTATCAGAAAAACTACGTCTGCCTGTGTTTGCACTAAATCTACAACACCAGCTATCATACTGGCGCAGCACACACCAGTTTGACTAGAACAAGGCGCAACGATCCTGTTCCCAGAATCTCTGTGAAATCAGAGATAATTCTGTGCAGGGCAGCTTTTCAAAAGCCATGTTTAGCATCTCTAAAGATGCAACTAAGGGACCGGGGAAATTTTCAGCAGTGCCCTGCTGCCTGGCGCCTGTCTGCATTCTTCCCAGGGAAATCCTGTAGCCGGTGGTGTCGGGTTGAGAGGCAGAGGCTGAGCCCTGAGTCCTGGGGTGTGCATGATGGAGAGGTGGAGGTTGTCACCTATTCGTGTCAGTTGTGAGTGCTGTGTACCTTTCTGATGTCCTGGATTTAAGGAAGATTAATTCACACTGGATCAGGGCTACTCGTAGGACGCGAGAACCTTTATTTGCAGGAGGGAACTGGGAAGCTCGGTGTGTTCGTCCTAGCAATGTGAATGCAAAAGGGAGACTCTCTTTCAGTTTGGCTGTGGAAGATAAAAGGGGGAGGGAACACATTTAAGCTAAATGACAAATGTCGATGCAAGAGCTACTGAGCAGGAACTAGGCAGGACACTTCTGGGCTGGAAATGCAGAGATTTATAGCCATCAAGGCAGGGAAGTTTACTTCCAAGAGAAGTGATGGGAGCAGGAGCAACACCTACCCCAGGGCACTGTTAGGATGCACTGGACGAATTTGTGAGATGTGTTAGGACATT
The DNA here is from genome assembly GCA_034782735.1 of Sagittarius serpentarius. Taxonomy (NCBI): domain Eukaryota; kingdom Metazoa; phylum Chordata; class Aves; order Accipitriformes; family Sagittariidae; genus Sagittarius; species Sagittarius serpentarius. The sequence goes on from JAVKLA010000010.1 coordinate 25,791,265, forward strand.
GAGACAGGGAGGGGCAAAGCAGTGGGTCAGGATGTCATTTATATCACCGGACAAAGTCTTGGGACTGGGACTTAGGATGTGTATAATACATTCACTGCTATGCACATATAATGGCTTTAACAGATCGAGAAAAGTATCCCTTTCCAAAGAAGACATCATTCAGGGCTGCAGTGCCTCTCAGCCACCCCGAGTGCAGACACTGATCCTACAGCAGGCTGATTCAGGTTTAGTCCTTGCTAGCGACCTGCGTACAGGCCCTGACCGGTGCGTTACAGCAGCACAAATCAGAAGCACGCTGATTGTCTCTGCTCTTCAGTCACATTCCTTCCCTGCTCCTGCAACCGAGGGAACAGCGTCCAACCCACCTTTTCCAGCATCACCTCCCTCCTCTGAGACACAGTGACTTCATTGCAATTTCTGAAGAGCGCAAGTTCTGTATAAGTACAGAATATCACGGGGAGGGGGGGAAAAGCAAAAATGAAGATTTAGGCATGTTGATGCGCAATTCCAGATTTTTTTGCTTGTGGACATATTTGCAAACCAGGGGTGCTGCAGGGGAGGAGGGAGGGGTTCGTAAACTCATCTGTTGTGGAATGAATACACCGCTGAACTAATGAATAGAAACAAGATGTTTTAACCACCACCTAGAGAGGTTGCTGAGTGGCCATAATCAGTGCTCCCTAGGAGGTGGCCAAAATGTCTCCTTGCTATTCATTAGGTCAGAATAGCTTTCGTTTTATAATGTGATCCTTCTTCCTGACCTCCTTTCTGTTCTTAAATGACTTCAGGACTATAAATTCCCTCCTAGAAATAGCATTATTTATTTTACCGTCTTGTGTTTGTTATGGTCAGTTGTGATCTTTCTTTAGGAGATGTCATTTTGAATCAAAATGGAATTTAGCGGTGACAGAGTTTGGTGCCCCCCAGTTTTTATACTGAAACATGCTTTGCATGCGCTAAGATTAGTTTGTTTGCAAAATGTTCCTGCTCCTTATAACCTGTCTATGAGAAATGCTTCTGATGTATTAGAGCTAGTTGTACCAACATTTCAGGGCTAGTTTGCTGCTGCTTTAAATATCAAGGAAGATTTTCAGATGGATCCCTAAGGCCTTGGCTACAAAACTGAGCAATACACAGCTCCGCGGGCACAGGCGTGCTGTAGCGCTCTTGGGACTGCTTTCTCCTTTTGGGCACACCAAGTCTCTGTTCCCAGCAACAGAGCAGGTGATTTCTAGTGCAATCCTGCTCCTCGCTGAAATCCCCAGTGTTGTAAGGAGCTCAGCCAGCCACTCGGGAGCAAGGAAAAACCTCCACGGTTATTATGCTTCATCAGCTTCTTTAAGTACTTCGGGCAATTCCTTTTGAGACTTTTTAAAATTTGCATAATAGGTATCTTTACATCCTTGTGAAAAGCACTAGAAATTTTAAATCATAGTTCATCCTTAGAAAGTGCTGGAGACTTCCAGCTAAACTTCAGCAGGCAGCTGGGGTTGTTTACCAGGGCATCAAGCTCCGTGTTTCCTGCAAGTCCGTTGGGAATGTGCATGTCCTTATACTGCGAGTGAATGCCAAACTGCTGTTTGAATTAAGAGCACTTTTAGGCCTGCCCATGGGAAGAAAGTGTGGGAATTGCAGAGCCATTGCCTTGCAGTTTTACATTACCCTTTGTATAAACAGAGAAGAAAAAATGAATTATCTGTAGAGAGGTGGAGCGGGTTTCTGTGCAAAACCAAACATGAATGAATGAAAACTATATACCAGGAGAAACTCCGTGTGTAAAGGTCAGACTTTAAAATGTTAATGGTAAGGTCAGGGGCAGAGAGCTTAGAAAAACAGTACAAAACCTTTGGGGGATGCCTGATCCAAACCCCACTGAAATCATAGCAGAGTGGTCAACACCAAATCTGTACATTTGGAAACTCGGGAGCTTTGGCTCCGCGTGTTGGTTCTCAGCAGCTGGCAATGCTGGCTGATTCGGGGCCGACTGTCGCCCGAACCAACGGGTATTGACAGAGCTGTATGAAACCTCGGGATCTGGAGATGAGAGTTATATTGGCAGAGATAGGTTTTAGGAAGAGACAGTACAGTATCTGCTGCACTTTTGAAGACTTTATTGTAGAAAGACTTAAAATATTTGTATATGGACAATTGTTCATATATGGTTACTAATGGGTGAGCTGAACTGGAAGCCATATGTACAGCCTGTCATAGAATGTATGTACCATTTACAAATATGATAGATATTTGCATTTGTCTAGAGACCACTATGAGAACCTAAAAATCTATTGTTTTCTCCATGGCACTGAGTTCCAACAGAGGATTTGCCTGCATTATAATTCTAATCATTTACAGGAACCCTGCCAAAAGCAGAGAAAAAACCACTTTTTGAAAAATACAGGAATATGGCTTAACTAAGCAATATTGATAACGTCTGCAATCGTGTGTCCTGGATATTAAGAATTAAATGGCAGGTTCAAAACCAAACCAGTGGTTTGCTTTTCCATATTTTTCAGGAAGTTACTGAACTTAAAATCATTTTTGTTGTTTTAATGCAAGGGTAATGAATGAATGAATGAATAAATAAATAAAAGAACCAGGCCAATCTGCAAACCAACCGAGATTTTATGTTTTGTTTTATTCTTTGTTTATGAGGTTCATAAAAGTTCAGTTTATGTTTTACTGGGTCTGAGCCTCACACACTTGCAGCTTCGAGGCCAGATGTGGAAAGTACCTAAATGCTGTAAAAAGCAGTTTGAAAGATCGCCTGAGTCAGATGGAGCTTGAAAACCACAGAGATCTCAGAGAGACCCTTGGGAAACCTCCAGCTGAGATTCCCAGATAAACTGGGATTAACTTTGAGATGGTGTGACCCAGAAGTTGGACACTTGGATTAGTAGGGTCTCCAACAAAATGTCCAAAGCTCTCAGAAGTTCTCCCAAGGTTAAGTGTGGGGGAAGAGGAATTGTGGTTGTCAAATAAATTGTATAATACAATGCTTTGTAGCTTTTGAGTTCAACAAGCATGTCTGCTTTGAAGATCAGTGCTCTGTCAAATTACTTAAGACTTGGTTCAGAGTCCATTTATATTAATGGAGTGACTCCCTTTGACTTAGTAAACTTAGATACTTCCTATCAGTTTTGAGAGACTTGCCAGCCAGCCTGTTCCTGCTGATGTAATAACTGGGAACCAAATCTAGAAAACACATTTGGTGTTGGTACCTGCAGATGGGCTTTGAGCTCTACTGCAATCACCAGAGCTGTTCTCAGTGCAGTGTAGGGAGCTATTCAGCTTGCCTAAGACCAACATTTGCACTTCGTCAGCTGAATGACTTGCTAGACTTCATTGACTGTATAGAGGTGTATATATATGTACCTAACCAAAATGACACTTCCATTTCAGCTACTGCTTAGCCCTGAAAGCTCCTAGAGTCCTCAGTAGTCTTGCTTTACTCTGGGTTGCCCAGGTGTCTTGGGTATTCTGCCAGGGTGCGTGCAAAATGTTTGTCTCGGGGCTCAGCAGCTCAGCATCTTTTTTGTACCATGGGTGTGAAACCCACAGTCAGGGTTCAGAAACTAAGTGTTTTCCTCCTCTGTTCCCAGAGAGGCATTCAGGAGCATTCTCAGAGCACAAAATACACTCTGACTACAAAATACAGCCATCGTTTTCTTTTCCAGCACAAGCGGAGGAGTCAGTGGTGATGCAACAGCAGGGTGAGGCCAAGCAGATAGGTTAAGGACAGATTTTGAAAGCTAAATCAAGTCAGCCAGCAGATTTTGCAGAAGTAAGTAAATGGTGTGTATGCCACATGCTGGCCGATTACAACAAACTAGGTGAAACTGTCCCTTAATTCCTCTGAACTCAAATTCAGGAGTTACCCTCTTCGCTCTCACTGCGTTGGATTTACGTGTGCAAATACCTTTTCAAACCTGGCCTTGCATCTTCTGCCCTCCAAATTAGTGCATTTCTTCCATCTTTTTTCTAACTTAATTTTATGTTTTTTAAAAACTGTAAATGACAGAAAGGACGGCAATCAAAATTACTTGGTAGAGCACAAATGTTGATAACCACTTAACAAAAAATGTCCCTGGCAGATATATTTAGTTTACCTAAGAGTTAATGGAAAGCAGTGTCCAATTCCAAGTGTTGACATGATTTGTCAAGTTTGCCATTCTATATGTTTGAAGTTTCCTTTGAGAGGAACTGACCCAAAACTGTAACACTAAATAAACACCCTCTTCAAATAACCGATGGCGGTTTCCTAAATTGCCAATCAAATCCATAAATAAAGACACAAACTCTGAACGTATTTAAGTCATGTTTAGCAGAACAGAACTAAACAATAACATTCTTGTTAAAATGTATTTTCATTTCAAAGCCGTTTTCCCATGAACATTCCAAATGTAAACAGTCCTAAAGATTTCTAAATTATCTTTGCCTTTGCTTCTTGGGTGGGTGGGGGAAAAAATGAATCCAAAGCTACATTAGAAACACTGAAGTTGGATATGAAAGTCACAGAGACACAATACTCCATATTGTCGTAATTATCACTTCTTTCTTAAAGAAAAGAAAGAAAAGACCAGTTGACTTGGGTTACGAAGACTCTAGAGTCTAAGCAGCATTTGAAGCGGTCTTATGTTGCGCAAGGAAAGGAAATGTGTCTTAGCTTTTTGTTCACAGAAAACACTACATCATCGTGGGCAATGTTCACACCCCCCAGTTTTAGCACAGACATCCAGGACCGGCATCTACCTTTCCTAAGTCCTCTGGGTAAAATCAAGAGAAAGAGAAATTCTGCTCCAAATTGCTCTCTGCAGTCAGGGTTAAGCAGGAAACAGTGTGAAAGCAAGCAGGAGAGGGAACAATTTCAACTTAAATTGGCTTCAAGAACTGCCTTTCTGCCATGTCAGCCTGGTTGGGCTTCCCACTCCAGCTACCTGTTGCTCTCATGTTGCTCTCAACCCCTTCACTGGTGTGTGAAATTAAACCCGTCTTTCACTTGCCATGGTGCTGCACTGTTCTTAATGTCTCTTTGAATTAGGCCACTGGCTAAAATGGAGAGATCTTTCAAGGAAGCCAGCTGCTTCTGAAATCCCCCTTCTCCTGTTGGGTTTGGTATTTTCATGGGATCCCTGGCTTCAGAGCTCTTTTCACAAGGAGGTGATTCAAGGCCCATTGCAGTTAACAGACTTTAACTAACTTTAGTGAGCTTTGGATTGAGATCTTACCTTTCACAGACATTTAATTCTTTCTTCAAATAGTCTTTCTCATTCAGATCCTGTTCAGATGGTTGCTGGAAGATCTTGGAAATCCTAGCACAACAGTGTCCCTAAACCAGGGAGTGATTCTGTGCAAAAGGTTGCCCTGTAACACATGCAGCCCCATCCCTGAATTAACTGCTGGTCCCATTTTCATTATAGCCAGTGGGGTACATTTTGGTAGTTGAAATAAAAGGAGGCTAAAAGCCAGCAGAAATCTTTCCCATATTGCAGTAGTCTTACATAGCTCCCGAAGATAATCTCCATCAGGTACTTCCAGAGTTGCGGTAAGGGAACTGGAGCAGAAGCACTGGTTTAGAGCGTAGGGGTTTTTTTCAGAGCTAAACCAGACCTGTGTCAGGAGCCTCTGCAGTGAGGGGGCAGGAGGGCTGGCAGAAATGCCCAGCCGCACAAGCTGTCTCCCCTTCTCCTTGTGCAATGGAGGGCACAGGGCTGGGAAAAACCTGCCAAACATGCTTTTTTCTCAGAATAGCCACGTTCACACCAGCAGTTTTACCACCACGGCAATGCCTCCCAAAGGCTATACATTCCTTGGTCTCTAACCGCTGGCAGAGCGCTGAGCCTGCTTCCACCCTGACACCAACAGAGCCCGCCTAAATGTAGGGCAAGGTCCAGATGCAAATTCAACGGTGTTTTAGGCTCGCTCCCAGATGAGAGTTAAGTGCTATCTTCAAAGGTGTGCAGAAGAGGCCCTCTCTAACTTTCCAGAGTGCTGGTGGCCAGGAGACGAGCTCAGGAGGCTGTATGTCCACTCTCTCCATCCATTTCTGTTCCTAAACCCGTGATTATTGTCATGATGCTCAGGGAGATCTAATTCTGGAGTTTAGAGAGTTAATTTCCCCTTTGCATGAATCAATAGCTATCATCACATGATGTGTAGAGTCTGAAACCTCAAATCCCTGCCAAAGTGCTCTGCATTACACACACACCTCTGTTTTGCCCTCAGGTGCAATACACAGTTTAGTGAGAGCAAAGATGCCAGTTTCTGTGCAGGTATTTCACATTATCACTTAGATTTGCCCCAGGGTAAAAAGGAGGAGGGAATCCTCTGTTTCAAAGGATATTTTAGTCTATGGGGCCACTGAGAATGTGTTTTCCTAAGTGCTATCTACAAGAAACAAGAAACAAAAGAGTCGTGAAAGACTCAAACCAGTCTTTGTCACACACAAGAAACACCACAAAGAGCACATTTATTTTTAATCTGGTTTTAAACCACAAAAATTAATCCACAATATTCAAAGACTTAAGCATTTAAGTCACATTAAAGCTCACTTTTTTTCAGAGTGCCTCATAACAAAATTATGGGTGCTAGTGAAAACAGTAGCTGGGAAAAAGCTGCCTTTTGCTATTCCTTCAGGAGAAATCAGGGGGCTGATAACTTCTGCTGCAGTTTGGTTCACCTATTAAGAATCCATCAAATTTTAAATTCTCTGAAAAGTACGTTTCTGCCCCTCCCCAGAACCACTGAAAAGCTCTGAATTTAGTCAGGATGGGAAGACTGTATGACAAGGAATCAGTAGTTGTGGAAAAAGTAGGAAAAAACATGAGTTTACTTTTGATTCTCACCTTGCTTTCATAATGAGCCTTCCTTTGAGCTTGTAAAGCATTTACAACCTTTGTGCCTGGGCACATGGGATACTAAAGGCAGGCAAACTAAGTTAGGATCTTCCCCTGTGAAAGGTGGGCAACAGTAAGAGTGGGAGATACAACCACCCCAAATTGCCCAGCTTTACCATGGGGCAGGAGCAGGCACACCGGCACTACTACAGAGCAGCTGATGGGTGCTAAAAGAGCCCCTTGTGCTCCAGCAGAAAAATCCCAGTGATCAGTAAAACGGCTTCAAGGCTGGCATAAAACTAACATTATACACATATCTTCAGGTTTTAACTAAAATAGTGAGTATTTTCGAGGAAGGAGACTTCTCCCAGGGTGATCTTTTGCTTAGGTCTGTCAGCTGAGAAGAAAGAGTTGGCAGAAAATTATGTATCACAGCAGTAAATCTTCTAAAATGTATTTTTATAGCACCTTTTATCTGATACATAGACTCTGTGAGGCAGAAGAACGACATCATTCCACAAAAGCGCTCAGAAGTGAAATGATTAGCCACAAATCACATTGATTCTAATTTTATATTCAGGATTGTAAATCTGGAGTAAGGTCTTTGAAGTAGTGAAGACACCCTGAATTTACACCAGGTCAGCATCTGGCCACTAGCCTAAAATTAAACTTGGGCCCTCCTTCCCTAGTCACATAAATATTCTTCATTCAAAAATAAAATATCCTTCAGATGGTGTTTCTAAAAGCAGATTCTTGGTTTTAGTACATAGTACTACCATTGGTTCTGTAGTACTTATGAGGAGTTTAATTTGGGTTGATAATTTGTATGCTGCAAGCCAAGATGAAGAGTCTGGATGTGAGGTTGGGGAGCTGCGTCATGATATAAACTTTCTCCAATGTATAGATAAGTTTGACTGCATGTTTTGGTCTGAGATCCCCTCTAATACCTTAGCCTTATGCTGAGTATTTTAGCTGTTGTTAAAATGTAGTTTAGCTGGTAGAAGTCTGGGCTCTGAATCAGGCATCCCATTTAGGAAAATGCCTGGATTTCTGTTTTTAAAAAAATACTTTCAGTGGTTTCCTTCCTCCCTTCCTTGGAACCCAGACTTTGTCCTAAAATCTTCACGTGATTTACTCCAGTTCCTGTATAGCCCATGTCTGTGCTCCTGTGCTTGGGAAATCGCACCAGAATCATTGATGTGACTTCATGGGAAACTGGGAATTACTTTGTTTGCATTTTGGTTTGGAAGAGGCTACAGGCATAGCGTGATTTCCAGGCAGGACCAGGGGGACCGTTTGTCAATTATATAATTTTCTAGATAGTTTCACACAGCGTGTAGTGACTGTTAAAGAGCCAGTGAGAAGCTTGGATATTGCAGAGATGATAAATCATCACGTGAAACTCAATAGGAATTGTTTCTTTAGCTGTGTGATATGTGAAAACTGTGCTAGAGGCTACATCTCTCAGAGCTGCCCATTACCTAAATTCCCTTCAGCTCAAATGTAAATCCTTTTAAGAGACTAAAGACGCTTTGAAGTTGAAGAGTAGCTCCCAATGACAAATATATATTTTCTCTAAATGTTGTTAGTCCTTTACTTCTTCCAACAAATCCCTTCTCCCAGATTCCATAAGATACAGCTTAACTGTAATAAAACAAGCCTGGAGTTATTAATATTTTTGAAACTGTCGCCTCCTGATCTTTCACAAGCTTGATTGCTATTGTTATTCTTACTTTGTTTTTCTTATGTCTTGTCATCTTTAATGTTGTTGGAGTGTGTGAAAAATGAAATTTGGGGAGAACGCATAGAGGCTGCTGAGCAGCGCTGGGTGCCAGCGCACTGCCAGGCAATCAGGACCAGATGAGGAGCTCAGCTCCCTCCTACGCTTCTGTCCCCAGAAAGTTCACAGTAGTAAGAGCTGAGGTGGAAACGTTTTATAAACAAAGGCTGTGCACTCTGTGGAAGAAAGCCTATTGCAGGTGAAACCACAAAGTCAGTTGGCTTTTGGAAAGCACCAAAAATTAAGTGTATGGAAGACTGGAGCTAGCACATGCAGGTTGTCATAGAAATTTCTTGTTGGTAGAAATCTGAACTTTCAGCTAACAATGAATTCTTCTAAGAATTTTCTTTCACAATTTTTCTTCAGGAAATACGATTTTTTTTTTCCATAGGGAAATGTAAAATTCTTTTAAAGGTTTAGCTGTGTACTTGGGTGAAAAATGTTGACTTTGTTACAAAGCAGTTTTATTAAGTAGATGTTTTGTGTTGAAAAAATCCAGAGGGGAACAGTTTTGAAACTGCCACTATGTTCCATGGGATTCCTCAAAACACACATAAACACAAACACACCCCTGTGTTCCCTGTGTGACAAAATGTGGACAAACAGTTCCCACTTGGATTAATAGGAGCTGTATGTCTAAAACTTCTGTGTTGCTAGGCCTTTCTTTTTCTGTATAGGGACAAACTTCCTAGAAGGAAAATAATACTCAGACTGTTGGGAAACCCACGGAAGCTGCCCCTGAGTGTGAAGGCAAAATCACAGACTTGGCAGAAAGCAGCATGAATGTCGTAGTATTAATCTTTATAAGTGGAGAACCTTATCCGAATGAGTTTTTGAACAGGGAACAGTAGCCCCATTTTCCCGTATCTTTTTCTTATGCTCACTTTGCTTTCTTTCAGTGCAATTACCACTAGGCTTGCTTTATTTTGGGAATTGAGCACGTAGCTCTCCAGGAGAGGAGAACAAATGAGCTTGGAGAGCCCCAGTCTCAGTAGCAGGGAGTTTGGACGACACTACTTGTGCTCCACATTGTTTTGCTGGGCAGGGGTAAGGATGAGACTAGGTGCGTTGCAAACTTCAGATTTGAGCCCACCCAAACTTCAGAGCTTTTTGAATGTTGCTAATTATTCTCCCCTGAAAAGCCAGCCTGCTCAGATTCTGTTCTGGGCTTTTTCAGTTTCAAGACCTTAGTTCATGTAAGCCGTGAAAGTTAGTGTTTGGACACCATTTTGCCTTAAAGGGGTATTTAAAAATCTCAGGTCATTTTTCCTTTGTGAGATGAGTTGCTAAAGACAGAAATTACAGAATTTAGGATGGGTTTTTTTGTTGGTCGGTTTTTTGTTTTCTTCACAGGGCTGGAGGTCACCATGACTAACCAAAAAGGTATTCCCAGGTCCTGATACTGTTTTGCAAACTGTTCTATATTAAATGTCATCCCTCTAGTGAAAGCTGTCAAAACACTTTCATCTAACCTTCACCAGAAGAAAAATCTTAGTGATGCCACATAACAAACATTATACAAATAACTGTCAGAGATCATTAAATCTCCTTTGAAAAAAATATTTTCTCCTGTGCTTTGAGTATTTTAATTTTTTAAGGTGTCATTTCTTAGCACTCTAGTGTTGATTTGCTTCTGGAACTTTTACATCTCATTTTCATTATTTTTAATGGAAGCTTTAACATGCAGAATACCAGAGAGTATTTTCCCATCCCTGTTTGCATTGTCTTTGTGCCTTTTCAGTAACACAAAAAGGACTGGCTACTGCTTCAGATAAAGCAGCTGCAGATGCTTGCATGTCCATTTAAAAAAGCACTGTGTCCATTCTTGGGGCAGCAATGGATGGAAACTGAGTATAGAGGCTTTAGGCAGCCCTAAATTATACTAGGGCGGCTTCAGTGCCAGCAGACTATCACAGAGTCTGAAGCAACTTGCCCATCTGGATCATTCGTCAGTCCAGCTCAGGGATGCTCTGGCTCATGAAAGGATCTAGATTCCAAATTAATTAATATGGATCATGTATTTATTATAACAGTTAGAAACTCTACTTTGAGGGGGCTGGACAACACATACAACCAAGAGACTGTCCTATCCCAGAGGCAGGTCCCAGACAGCAGTTGAATAAAGACAGAAAAGTGCTAGGAAAAGTTGAGACCGTATTGGTCTGCAGCATCAACAAGTAGCAATTTCTTCTTTTCTGTCGTATTTTCTGTAAGGGTAGAACAATAATTTGCTATTTCACACACACTCACACATCTAAATATTGAGACTCTGTAGGGGAAAACCTTCTTCTCTCAACTCAAGTCTTGTCTAGATGCTGAGTGTGCTAATGTAGCAAGTGAAGGTGTGATTATAGCACTGCTAAACAGGGCTTCAGGGTGGGGAATGCCTGCAATGAAGTTTGGGGTAGAGATTTCGCTGCTGGTTTGCTGCACGTGCCAGGGCTGCAGGTCATCCTTTGCATCCTCGCAGAGGCAACTACTTGGCACGGTCCTCCCATCATTGCCTGGGTAGTTATTACCTTTCTCTAAGATGTCTATTGTGCTAGTAAAGGTAGGAACAAAGCCAGCAACACTTCAGATGTAATTAACCCTGGCCCTGCGGGAGCGGGAGCCAGCGTGTGGTGGTTCTGGGGCAGCCCTGCACAGCCGCCCGCTCCAGTGCTCTCTTCCCCCAACCTGTGGGTCTGGGCTTTCTTTTTGGTGGTAAGATAAGGACCTCGCCGGACTTTGAATGCACTGACATTTGCTCTGAGAACAGATTAAAAAAATGACACAGAAAGTTCCCAGAGATCTAAAAGCAGAAACATGTGTTGGAATATGAGTACATTTTTTCTTCTTAACTAAACTGAGCAGTAGGAGATAGGAGTTTGGGTGACCCCTTCCTCACAGTAGGTGTTATGCAGACTCAGGCTTTAAGCACTTCCTTAAGGACTGTCAGGAGACTGGGATATAATTCAGTCAAAGGCGGCAGCACAAGCAACAATGTCAAGGGGAGGATTTTATGTTTGTTTCAATTTAAGTGAACCCATTTGTTTTCTTTTTAATGGGAACATCACTGTGACTCTGCAGTTAGAGTTAGAAATGAGCTCAGCAACTGGAAACTGAAAAGCAGACATCCTGTTGCTACTCGGGCTGAGGTTTGTGTGCCGCTGTTGTAATGGTTATTTTGGTGATCCAAGGGATGGCTCTGATTAGCCCTGCCTTGCCATCACCGTACCTGTGCAGGTCCCTTTAAATCCATCATCCATAGATTGCCTGTCCCTAAAAAAGGGTATGATACTGCTTGCCTTCACGTTTGAGAATTTTTGAAAAAATAGGCGTATAAAGATCTATGCATATTGTTAGCCAGAATGCAATGTAGAGACGTTTCTATGCTATACACTTTGTACAATAAACTTTCTAAAGGTGGCAATGTGAAGTAAGCTGAGAGGCAAGTGCCGAGAGAGCTGGAGGGAGCCACATCTTCACTTAGTGCTCCTGTCATTGCCTCTGCAGCCAGCCGAAGCTGCGCTGGTTCGTAGCTCTTCCACCTCTCCTGGCAGGTGTTTACAGGCTTGGTACCAACGGGAGCTTTAGTAGCTACTCATTTCCACCTAGAAACTGTACAGATAAACCTCATGGACAAAGGGGTCTCCACTGACACAGGGGTCTCCAAAGCTGCAGGTTTAATCTGGAGTAATTCAAGGAGGCCTGAAAATGTGATAGTTTATATGCCATTAGATTTTTCTCTTTTCCTCTCTACAAATTTCTGGAGTTTTGCATTTTAGAAAGAGTGATGCTCCTTTTATTCTAAGACATATACAGTTTCATTGTTTTCCTGTTCAGTCTCTGTATCCTGTGGTGGCAAAACTTGGAGAGGCAGCTAACCAAGCCGGGAGAGTTTTCCAGAGTACTGTCGAGTGGATTATTTATGTCCATTACAAAAATAACTGGGTTTCTAAGTATCCAACTTGTGGGGCACTCTTAGCTCAGTGTAACATTTTCATCATGAGTAACCAATTAAAAAACTCATCTTGCAAAGCTGTGTTAAAATGCCCATTTGGGGAAACTGCAGGCACTAGCACTGTAATGAATCTGCTGGCAAAATACACCTAAAAAATGAACTTTTCAATACGTTTCAGAAAGTCATCTATTTTTATGCATTCTAAAAGTTATATCATTTATTATCTGGACCTGTTTCAATGTTTGATTTGACTCCAGATTCCTAGCAGCGGTGCCAGTGCAAATGCTATTTCACGTTTGTCCCGGCTGTCTCAAAATAAAGCTGTCTGGAGTTGGGTCTGGGGCCTCAGCTCTGTCCGCACTGCTGTAGCCTTCTGACCACGTGAGGACAGAGCAAATGTGACCTTTCTCAAGTGCTTCAATGTGAATCTGCGGGACAGGAAAGTCCCTCCCTGTAGAAGTGAAGGGATTGGATTCGACAACTGCCCACCGGAGTACAGGCTTTTGTGAACCGGCAGAGAGCATTTCCAGTTTGCTTTGAAGAGGCTAATGTACTTCAGCTGTTCAACGCCTGTAAAAGTCAGGCCATTTATTTTGGTGCTTGAATAGATGTAGGTTTTTAAGGTCAAAAACCAGCATGGATTTCAGTAACGAAGACTTTCGTTAAAAACTACACGGCTGTGAATGTATGATTTAATTCAAAACTCAAAGACTGGAAGTTCAAGACATTGGACCAGTTTCTCTTTTGACAGTTATCTGCCCTTTACTGATCCTTCTGCTGGTCCTACCCGCGATATGAAGGCAAGAGGTGTACCTGTGGGAATTTGGGAGGCGTAGCACTGACCCCCGCAATGGCAGTACGTGGGCTGGGGCTGCGGGGCAGGTCAGCCCCCCTTCCCTGGCACCTCACTGGGACTTGCTCACGTGCTTCTCCGCACAGAGAGTCTGCTGGGCAAAGCCTTGCTTCCAAAAAGCCCTGAAAAGCCTGAGTAAATCTGTAATTCCTGTTATTGAGAGACTCAGGAGTTTAAATAAAGCCCAGAATCACATGGAGTGTTCCAGTCAACACATTTTTGGTTTTCCTTTTTAAAACATTCTTAAAAACATTCTGCAGTCAGCTGTGTGGCAGCCAACAGCCGTTGCTTCCTTCCACATCAGAACATGTAGGAGCATCTATTTTGGTTGGGAGAAAACAAAAAATCACACTAACTTGATTTTCCCTTTGATCCCTCATATTTCCTACATGCTTTCCTCTCTGTTTAGAGCATCTGACATAATTCCCTTGGTCAGATTTTATGCCTCAAGTCATTTAGGCCAATTTTAGCTTCCTTTTTTTTCAGGGCTTTGACATCTCAAGCAACTTAATCTAGGTCAGTAAAGTACCTGCTGTTGAAAGGAATTTTCTTGAGTAATGTTTTGATGTCAGAAGGGCCTTCCTTGGCATGTGCAGATCGGAGGTCACCAAGCACTTACAGTATGGAAAGGGCAAGCCACTACTTGTTAAATATTGGTCAAAAAGCAGTCTGCAATGATAGATATACATACTTTAAGTCCTTTTAAATGAAGGGCTTTGTGATTTTTAAATGGCTGAAGTGATGTAGTATAAAAATTCCAGCAAAATTTTCTTTGGGGAAGAATGTGCATATGAAATACTTGGGTTCAGGATCACACCGCAGAAGTAGCAATTACACCAGTTTCAGATAATTCCCAGACCAAATCTAATTGCCGAGTTTACAACTGTGTGAGCCCAGCGAGCTCGTTCATGAGAACGACCACAGGATTTGGCCCGTTGGTAGCTCATAGCAGGATCAAACCTGATGTAGTTAATATTGACACTGCTGACTTTTGCATCAAGTTCATAGTTTCCACCTTCTGCTTTTTTCTACTTTAAGCTGCCTTTTTGAGGACCCTTATCGTAACCCTCAAAAGCTAGACCAGTCCTAGACCATTTCAGATGTCTGAAAAGGAGAAGCTCCAGATGAAGCTTTCCTGTTGTTAGGTTCAGCCATTTGCAGGGACCTCTCTCTTGTACCTACCCAACTGTTTGCACAAAACCTGAAGGAATTTAAATGACTATTTATCTGACCTTCTGTCAGATTTGATTAAGAAGGGTTCAAACATAACTGAGGTGGGTCACAGGTATAAAGGCAAAAACTCAGCAAAATGCATAATTGCTCTTCATTTCGAAATGACCAAAAAAAGGGGGTTGCCCAGTCTTTTCCCTAGATTTTTAGAAAAAATATTATGAATTACATTTATCTGTTTCTTCAGTCATTTCAAAAGAAGCAGCACAAGCCAGTGTTTCAGGACTGGTTTAGAACGTCCCCTGAAAAATCTAATTTGAATGACATTACTGGGAACTAAAGTGATTGTGTGTGTGCTTATTTAGCTCATCACTGAGTAGTCTATCAGTAGTACACTAACAAGTAGTGATATTTTTGCCCTTTTAAATTGACTTGCCTTAATTTGTTATATTTGGTTAGCTGGTTTCTGGTGGATTGAAGCATGACACAATGGTTCTCAAATTATGCTCTACAGAGCATTTTTTGGTGGGCTTGATCGAACCCATGGTCATGAGATGCTGTTTTCCCTCATTTCCAGTTGAGAAGTTGTATTATGAGACACTATAAATATATTCACATGTTTTCATTAAATTGTTTCTCCATGGTAGCAATTGTTATAGTTGCTGTGTTCATGTCTTTGATCGCTATTGGGAGGAGTGGTGGCTTTTGTGATTGGAAATGGATGAAGAACGGAGCCTATCCAAATATGTGTTTGCATGAGGGGTGTATTTTTTTGTGGGGGAGAGAGAAACCTATTTACATGTGTATTAAGGGGAACATGCCTCACAAATTGTTTTTGCCTTTTCTTCCTTCTGTGAACTTTTAAAGGAGAAAGATTTACTTAATTCATTTATTTTTAAACTCAGGGAAATGAAAGGTGTGGGATTTATCTCTGGGAAGGTCTTACATGTCTGCATAAAATGTTTTGGTAGGCAAAGAATAGCTTAAATTGTAACCGTTGCATTTTAGCAAACACCTCTCTTATTCCAACATTTCTTCAGGCATCGGAGTTATATAGAAGGTTGCCAAAACAAAGCTTTGAAAACTCAGAGTAAAACACCTTTCCTTCTGCTTGCTCAGCTTTCCTCTTTTAAGAAGTGAGATTATGAGAGGTCACCATTCAGTGAGTTTCTCAGTTACCATTGTCTTTCAAGCTGGACAGGATCAAAAAATCTAATAAAAGAAACAAAGGAAAATGTACATTAAATAAATATGTACATATGTAAGTACAGAAATGTTTTGTATCACAATTTTAATAAATGAAAAAGAATAAAATAGGTGATTTTTTTCTTTCCCACTGCCTCTTTCAGTTTTCAATTTTAAGATCTAAATCCGATCCTGAAGTGTCTCAAAAGTGCTTTTTTAACCAGGACTAGTCAAAAACTGATTTCCCTACCCTGAAACCTTTCTGAGATATGTTAAAATAAAATCCCACTCCAAATAACCTGAAAAATTCAAGCTCTATCCCCCAAAATTATGTATCTGAGAACAGGACATAAACCTATAAAATAGAAGTAAATTGAAATTTCTTCATACATAAATGTTTTAAATTGAGTAATTTTTAATAGCATAGCTCATACCTAAATAAGCTCGTACAGAAATAAGAAGAATTTAATTTCAAATTGGAAACAGGTATTTTTTCATTTTACACTAAGTGCAAGAACTCTCCACGTATGGCTTCACAGTGTATTTTTAATGTTAGTTGGTGTTTCCTGGAGATGATCACCTGAGCTGAAGTCTTTACCAATCAAAGAAGGAGCAGAATTCTCTAGGATTTATTTCTTAGCCTTGTTCTTTCCTGTGAACCTTCCTCCTCCTTACAGCTATAAACAGTGCAGTCCACACGAAGAGAAATCTATTTGAAAGTGGCTGAATAAAGTCAAGAAGGTAAATTAAAATCATCTGCTCTCCAAAGCCTTTCTTGTCTCCATAAAACAATGCCCTCTCCTGCCTCCCAGGCTGTGACTAATTCTTTAACAGCCCTTTCGTTCCAAATAAAATTCTCATGTAGGCTGACCGTATTTTAATGAACAAATGCAGTGAAGATTGACTTTACAGGATTTTCCCCCCTCTTTCCTTCAGTGGCAGTAAGTACACAAGGGACAAAAAGTGGAGAATACCAGTTTCAGTGTAGATGTTGAAGGATGGTCAGAGTGTTTTTTTGCTGCTGTGTGACATAGCTGTGGGTCACGGCATGTGTACAGTTAATTGGGGTTCATAATGAGGAATGTTTAGTACCAGCATATATGTCGGGGGCCTCTGTGAGGAAGCGTACGCTGAGGGCTGAGGATGTTCCTTAGAAAACCGTTATGTCCCTACTTCAGGGAGAAGCAAGATGATGAGACTAGCTCCAGAAGGCTGTAAAAGGAGGGCTGGGGCTCTGTTACAGCCCTCCTTTTGGAGGCCACAGGACCAGGAGTGACCCCAGGGGCCTGCAGATCTGCCCTGGGAGGGACACAGAAAAACTGCTGCCTGCAGCTCAAAATCAGATGGATTTCTACCTGGTTGGATTAGCCTGGTCAGAGGAAAGGGTTAAAAGGAGGACAGTGTGCTCAAACCTGCAAAGAACCTATGCCATTTAAATCCTTGTCATGAAAAGTTTGATACCCGTGCATAGTTTTAACAGTGAGCTCTACTTCAGTGTTTGAAAGCCCTAATCTCCCTTTGGATGTGCACATCAGGCACTGTCAGACTTTCTCCTGGACACTTTTTAGAGGGAAACCAGCTCTTACGACACACAAACCGGTTGGTGAAAGGGAAGTAATATTTACCTGAAAGAATTGAGGCATGCTGACCACCTCAAATTCTCACAGATTTGACACCTTTTTAGGCTGATCTAGCCCAAAGTAGCTGAACCTGCTTTTCTAGTGATTCCGCTTGCAGCCCCAAGACCTGTTCTTCCAATTTGCCTTTCTGAAAATTAGGGAATCACTTGAATCATCGGTGGTCATGAAGACTATGTCTTCCATATGACCTCCTTTACCACTAAAAATCACCAGGCAATTGTAAATTGAGCTACAGGAATAAATCCAAAATAGCTCTTTTGATTTCAGTAGTTACCTAAAATTGTGTCAGAATGAGAAGGACCAAAAAAGGCCACCTCCATTTTTTTCTTTTTTTTTTAACCTTTTTTTTGTTGTTCATAGGAGATCTTGTTAATTTGAGACCCCTTTGGCCAACCCAAGTGTCAGAGGGTCATGCAGTGCTTGGTAGCTTGATTGCCGGGGCACTTTATGGGGAACTAGAAGGAAAAACCTACTTTTTCCTTTTTCGGACACCAGTGGCTGGTGCGACACTGAGCAGACTTAGTAAGAAATCTGTATTTGGCCAAGATTTTGGTGGTTCCCTTGCTGCAGGGATCCACCACTGTTCCAACCACTGCTGCAAGCAACAAACCCATCAGCGCGGCGGTTGTCACGGCAAAGGATGGAGCCGGGAGGCTGTGCACCATGCGCCGGGGTGACTACGGGTGCTTGTGGCACGCTCGGTGTGCTTACAGCATTTTAGTAACGGCGCGAAACAATGGGGAATCTGCTGACCTGATGTGTCAATAATGCGAAATTCGTGTTGCTAAATGCTGCCTAATAGCTGGGGTAATAAAAACCGAAGCGTGGATCGCATGGGGAGTTCCCTGCTGACAGGCGCCTCTTGAAGCCAGCAGTGCCTTGGAGCGGGTGAAGCGAGCAGCCGGGCTGGGCATTTGGTTTCTTCTCAGAGCTGGTTGTTTCCTTCTGTTTCTTGACCAGCAATCCGCTGACCGATACCTGAAGCTGTGTCCGTGTGCTTGGAGTCACTGCAGCCAGCCCGGTCTTCTTTGTCCGCTCCCTTTAAAAAATCTGTGACTTCTCTTTAACTGGTGTTCCTGGGCTGTGAGACTCCACACACTTTTGTAAGGACAAAGAGTTGCTTCTGCAGCCACATCTGGTCTCCAAAACCAGGGCTCCTTCGCAGTAACTCCCGCATTGTTTCCCTGTCGGCTGTCAGGGACAGAGCTGGAAACAATGGCTGCGACGGAGCAGCGTTTCAGGAAAACACAGATCCTGTGTGTGTGGGCAAAAAGCACAATTTTTCTGCCTGAAAAACTTAGACATTTGAAGCTGCAACCTGAATTCAAGTGATTTTAAAAGACTCTGGAAATCTAAAAGGGATTTCAATCAACTCAGGCTAATTCCTCTGATCTTCAACTGAAAGTGCCTGGTTTAGTTCCTGTGAACAGGACCCAAGATCTCTTGTACGAAGAAAGGGTCTTGGGGAGGGGGATGAAAGGGAAGTAAAATCTGAAATTTTCATATAATCTTATATCACTAGAAGTCCCCATGAGGACAATTATTCCAGTAGTAATGACATTTGCTTGTAAGCAATGATCCTACAGTACTTTTCTCATAGTCCCTTCTTGATTCTGCTTGGGCTGATTCTTGTTTGTTAGCTCAAGAATGCCAAAGGTTAGAGAAGAAACCTGCATATGTCTTCCACTCCCCCATACACGTTGTTTTCATGTTTGCTAGCAAACCTCTCAAGCTTTTTGTTCATTTGTTTGTTGTATCTCTTAGTGCCTTACGCAGGCAAAAGGTCTAAACACTCAGAATGGTTTAAGCATCCTTAATTTGCTGGTTGTTTTATTGCAGCTTCAGTTGCGAGGGCATTAGAGGAGTAAACATGTTGGCAGCCCATTGAACTTGTGAGGCAGTACTTGTAATGTCATTTTCTGTCTCATCAGCACTGCTATTGGCTGTGCAAACCCAAATGGCTTCTTCAATAACATTTCTGACAAGAAAAATCACTGACACAAATGTAGTTGATATGCTTCGAATTTAACATCTTGTCCCTTGGACATAGTGCCTGAGGCTTAAAACTAAAACAAATCAGCCCTTCATAAGGAGATGCTTATGTGCTAAATCCTTCTTTTCCTTGGCTTTGACAAACATCGACAAACATCTTGGCAATAAAGTGCAAGAGATTACATGTTATATATGGGCGGCAAGCATCTAATGCAGCAGAGGGAGGGACCATATCTGCTCCTGATGAAAGCAGAACGCTAAGTATTATGCCGTTAGTCCTGTGAAATGCACCCAGCACCAGCCTAATGGTCAAAACTAATGCGGATGCTCAGGGGTGTCTTGTCAGGGTTTGGAAAGCTCAGATCTCAGTGGGAGCATAAATTGGTGAGCAGATGTCATACTCTGACCGGGCCTTCTTCTAAGAGATGGTCTGCTCATTTCGGTACTCCTTTGCCACCCCCTTCCCTTGTTCCCTGCTGTTCACAACTCAGGCAGATAAAATAATTAGTTGAAAAGGGCAAATGCTTAACTGAAAAAAACCCAGTTAATTGAAAATAATGTCATATTTTTACATTCGGCAGTTATGTCTGTAGGGACAGTAATTGCTATTTATTTTGGTGGCTAATGTATATGTTTAGAGTGATTTTTTTTTCACATTACAAGTAGGACATGACTTACACTTAAGTTGTTTGTCTTACTTTTCAGACCAATAAAATTCCCACAGATGAAAGCTTGTCTCACGTAAAAGAACTATTGAAAAAGCGTTTCTATGGACATAAAATCTGACACGATGATAATCTGAAACTGCTCACTCCCCAAGGATGACAAAACTCCAGCAACTTCAAAGCAAAGAAAGAATTGCCAGAGGGGAAATTGTAATTAAAATTAGATAACCTGTATGAAAAGCATCCAATTTGTAGTCTATAAAAGCATTTTAGAACTACAGTTCTTCAGCCCCAGGACCATAGCTGTAATAATTATCTCGAGACTTTCACAGTGGAATCAAAACATGTTAATTTGTTAATGAGTCAGTATGTAGCAGTAAGGAAAAGACTCTAACAAGGGAACACAAACATAAAGACTGCATTTCTATTTTTGAGCAAATGCACTGTTTAAGTCAAGTCGAAGCTTTGGTTCCTGTGAAAGTTCCCCATCCCTTCCTGAGAAAGTGGTTTTGAACTGAATGAATTGGCCTCTTTCACACTTGATCTTAGCCAAAAGGCCAAGAAGTGCGTCACTGAGCCCTTCAGATGGTGTGGTTTCATCTCAAGCCGTTTCTGCAGGAATACAGGGCTTCTGTAATACCTGTGCCTGGCCGGGAGCAGTGATCCCCCCACATACCTCCCCTCCCAGCTGAGATCACTTGAGCCATCTCTGAGCGCACCCCGCCTCCCCCCCCCCCCCCAATTTCAAGTGATAAAGTATGTGAAATAAGCAAAGCAACCTCTTTTGGCTGTCCTCCGTGGTAATGGTCTTGCTTGTCTTAACAACCTGCCGGGAATGGGGGGGCAGTTGCTGGACTAAGGATTGTATTGAGCGCTTCTGGCCTGAGAATCTGTGAGATCTCAAAAAGCAAAGAGGAACCTTGAACCCGGCTGAGACGGTAGATTTCTTCTTGTTTCCCCACTTCCCAGCAGAGTTTTTCATCTACCTTCTGGTTTGCAGCAGCTAATCCCTAAATCTGGCACTTCTCCAAAATGACTGTACTGCTAGTGGCTGCACTCCCAGCAGGGCAGAGATGGCGGCTTCCCGGTTACTGTGCCAACACAGAGCAGCAAAAATATTATTTCCAGCTAATTATTGTATGCCTCCGATTAGGACAGTCTGGGTGGTTGTGGGGTTGGAGGGCAGAAGTGCAATGGGGAGAGATTGGCAACGGAAAGAAAAGCCCGAAGAGAAATATGAAAAGGAAGGGGAAAGGGGGCAAGAGGGATGGGAAGATGAAGAAGTGGAAGTAAGGAAAGAAAAAACTGCATATGAGGAGGAAAAGTAAGGTAGTGGTGAAGTCAGAAAACTCATTGTATTTACATGGATTGGGACTTCTTAAAACAAAAGAACTTCAGCCTCACGTCAAATGAATCTTCTTTCTTCCTTCCTCCATTGCGCTACAGCAGTCGCCCTTAAAGTAAGAAGAGTTTAAGGCCTGATGATATCACCACTGTCGAGTAGTGCAAAACTCAGGGAAGTTTTAAGGCCAAAATAGCCCTTTCCATCACTTGGCTGCCGAGTGCGCCATCACTAGATCTGGGAAAACCCTGCTAGAATTTCCATAAGGAGAAGGTCTCCTCAGCTGGCATGTTACCTACAGCACTGGTAGCCCCAAGGAAACCCTGTGGTGTGACGGCAGGGTGGCTTACCTGGAAATTAGGGACTCTGGGAGAACAAATATATCTATCAATGCCCAAAAGCGTCTGAGTCCCTTTCATACCATTTGTTGCCAAGTCCTCTCCCTTTTCTGTGCTCAGTAAAATTTGGGATCCAAAGGTGCATCCAGAACTACCTGCATCTCACTCATCTTTGCTCTTTCCAGGTCCATCCTTTAGATCAAATCCTGTTTTGTGCTCTGTCCTCATTCAGCAGCTTATAATCTTGGTTTCTGAATGAGCTGCAGAGAACGATATATAGTGTTCACACACAGAAGTGTGTGCTACATCATTGCAAGTGAAAGCAGTGTAGGTACCCACCATAATCACCTCCCTTCGCTAAGGAGCTGACAAACCAGATAAGTTAAGAGATGAAGGGCTGGAAGGAAAAGTAAGAATAGCAAGGGTGTAAGTAGTGATCTTCTGGGTCTGAATCTCATAATTAGCCAGGGCAGACTTCTCTTTGACCTAGGATTAAAATTGAAAAAAAAGGCTAACGTAGAAGGTTACTTCCCAAGTGACCCATTTCATTACCTTTGGTAACTTCACAATATGATAATAATCAGGAGTAGACTCAGTCTTTTCCAGTATAAGAAAACAGGGAGGAGGTAAGTGTTGTCTCTGCCTGCCTCCTGACACAGTGATCCAATGTGTTGTACCTGACAGTGGGGTAAAGCTGCACATCTTCCTAAATGCTCTTACGCATGGCCTATGCTTGCAAGCATTTGTAATGATAAAATACTCATTATATCATTTTTGCTTAAGGCAAAATTATTCTGGTGATCTGATTTAAATGCATGGAGTTATCTCATGCTGGTCTCTATTTATGGGAGCAATGACTCCAGGTACTGCTATTATTAGCACTGTTATGAATGCTATTTGTGCTTTGTTGCAACACTTTTCATTTAATCTAACATCCCAAGGCACTTTATGAAAAAAGTTGTTCCATATCAGTAGTGCCAGGCGTAAGTATATATTCTTCCAGCCAGGCATTTACTTTTACCTGGAAACTGCAGGCTGCTGGCTACTGCATGGGCCCAGAATTCAGCAGATTTGGATCCCATTTTTAGTTTTTGTAAAGGCTTTCAGTGTTGGAAGAAAGGTTGTCCAAGGGTTAAGACCTTTGGGAGAATAGAGAGATGGTGAAGCAAAGGAGTCAACTGCCAGGTTCTTTACCTTTCTGAATCTTTTTATATAAAGAAAATGCTTCGTGCATTCCATGAGCCCCCCCTCACGTTGTCAGGCTGTGAGTGATTCAGGCCAGAATCAGGGGACTCAGGTGGGGCAGAAGAACTGTTTGAACTCACTGCAGGATACACAGCTCCTGCACAGCAACTGTTGGTTATCAGGCAGCCCAAAGCAGGTCAGGAGAATTGCTGGAGCCTCATGAGTCACGGCCAGGCACAGGTTGGTGAGTTCCTGTTCTCTCTGGTCTAACCGGGACATCGTGGATGGCTGGATCCCAGCTCCACACCAGACCTTGACCTGAACGTCCATGCATCCTGCTTTCCAAATAAAGGAAATACAGACGTGCACTCTAGATGGGAGGTCAGGGTCGGGGACCCAGCTCATTTTAAATGGAAGCAACAGAATCGTATCTGCGTGTCTAGTTGTTACAGATTTACTCACACACCAGGATGCGAGATAGAAATAGGGACTTTTCAAGGATTCTGCCTTCTGAAGGATTTTCATCTCTCAAGTACCCCCTCAGTGACACACACTAGCTGTCATGAATTTGATGCACAAGGAAAAGGCCATGCAGCACGACTGTCAGTGCATAAATTGCTGAGGAACTATGAGGAGAGAGGCCGTCAAATGAGTCTCCCACGCAGTAAATGCCATGGATAAATATCATCAATTATAACAGTGTGTGCCAGAAACTTAAATATCCTTGTGAAGACTTTCATTCTGGAAATAGGGCCAGCAATGCATACCTGCTTCAAAGAGGGTGATTTTAATTATGCCTAACCAGGGACAAATATGTCTCCTTTGTTTATTATTTGTCATTCTGCTCTGGCCTGGAAAGAGGTATTCCACTGGGCTTTATTATCAGCCTTCCTGCTGCTCCACATAAAATGTGGAGGGTCGTACCAATCCCCTGAATCATTCACTCAGCAGCATTATTTGGGTTTGGTTTAGGATGTTTCTCAAATTCAAGTTGAGGCTGGTTTGATGTTTCGCTCTTCAAAGTTATTCACCACCCAGCCCTTTTGTGGCTCCATTGAGTTCAGAAGTTGGCGCTGGAGCCATGTGCTGTATCTGAGCTTTCACAATAGCAGCCAAACAAATTAATCTTTTCCAAAGATGCAACGTGGAAGACTATTGCGCCTTCTATTTTTAATGGCAGTGGTTTTGCTTTATTTCACACTCAGATTCTAGGCTTCATTCTGTGCCATTTCCTTGCCTTGAATACTGAATAACTCCTTACATGCCGAAGCTATAATACCTCCTAATTGTAGTCCTATAAACCAGGGCAATATGCCAGTCCAGGATTTTCTATGAACAAATCTAAACTGGCCTGCAGCCTTACCAGCATTCTTGTTTCATGGTACCTTTCATTTGAAGGTCAGACTGTAGGTTTCTAACCGTTTAATTAAAAGAACAGAAATAGAAACATGGAGCTGCCTCATGTCCCGGACCGTCAGTGTCAGGTGATCTGTGTTACATGGCATAAATGATTGGACCGTTGGAATTAGAGAGCAGCGAGAAATAGCATTGAGCTCTTTTATGGTGTTGTCCCTTTGTGAATGCTCATTAACCACACAAGCTTTCCCAGACAAACACAAAGGTAAATGACATTATATCTTCTTTACACCTAGTTATATAGCTGAACTATATGCAAACCCAAGGAATACTTCCTCTGGGCTCTCCCCACTATAATCGTAG
Organism: Sagittarius serpentarius; assembly: GCA_034782735.1. NCBI lineage: Eukaryota > Metazoa > Chordata > Aves > Accipitriformes > Sagittariidae > Sagittarius > Sagittarius serpentarius. The sequence continues at coordinate 25,815,910 of JAVKLA010000010.1, forward strand.
CAGACTCTCCCTGTTGCATCTAAGCACAAAACACAGACCCAGAGTTCATTCCTACCTGACAGTAACATTTCCTTCCTCATAAGCTGGAGTTAGCTCTGGCCCCAGACAATTGCTACACAAGTATTTACACAAGTACTTACATTCGTATTTGCAGTGGGTGTGCAGGAAAACACAAGTGTTGGGTGAATCTTTGTCATTCCACTAGGCAAAACCAAAAAACTCTTCCCCTTTTCTTAGCCATGGCAGGACTCCTAATTTAAAACTAGATGCTAGCCGTATTCTGTAACTAACACGTGACGCAGCTCAAGTGTGCTGTCAGCTGAAGGCAAGATACTGCTGCAGCGGAATCCAAAGCCTTTTGCATTGCCGGTGGGCCACAACATTACCTTGGGAGGACCTAAAATAAGAAAGTCACTTTAATAGTGAGTTTGCACATGGCCTGGACAATGTGGAGCACCACTGGTGGGAAGTTTGGCTCCCCGCTCCACAGCGGGTCATCCCTGCAACAGGGCTGTGAAAAGGAGGAGGCAGCGTAATGCCAGAAAAGGTCTAGCAGTACCCAGGGCTGCCGGCAATCCTTGTCGCTCTCTGCGTGGGCGTCCCCCCAGGACAGCACCAGAGGTCACCTGAACCCTTCCACTCCTGACCCGCCACCTCCCGATGGTCTCAAGGGGCAGCTGGAATTGCTCTTCCTGATAACTTGAGCCGTACAAAGTAGGGGAATCTATCCCCTTGTGAATCACTGAAAATGGAAAATAATTGTCTTAAATTAAAGACATAATCTGTCTGCAACTAGCAAAACTTTGTCAGCACAAGAATAAGACATTCTCCTTAATCCTGTCCTTGCTGAAAGAAGTTTATTCAAGTATTTATCTAACCTTGTATTTAACCAGGAAATCCAGCTGAGCTAATCACTTTCTGCCAAAGAAGTATTTGGGCGCTTGTCTGCCGTGACATTTTTGAGTGATTCTGTATGCTGTGGCCATTCTTTTAATGGTTTAATCACACGCAGAAAGAGCCACACATTTTTCAGTGATGTTTCCTTCAGAAAATCAAAGAGCGTTGTCATCAGAGAAGACATGAGAAGATGTTGTGCATTATTTGTAGAGGTGACGCCTCAAGATGAGAGGCCAAGGGGTTCTGCCTCACATGCTTTGTGTGGACCTTTTCTTCTCCTCTCCAAGCTCACGCTATTTCATTCTGCACTTTACATCTTTAACCTTGCACTAATGCTCTCTTCAACTGAGATTTCAAACAAGAAATAATACAGCAATGTGCGTTGCTGCGTATCTTCTCATAAAATAAACAGCAAGATATTCCCTGAACACAGAAACACACGTGCTTTCACACTCAGTTTGTGATGAGCTTACGGGTAGAAAGACGTAAAGAGAATGGAGAATTTTTCACAGAGAGGAAATTATATGGATAACAGCAATACTGGGAACGCTAGATTTGTCCTTATTCTGGCTAGAGACTCGCACACAAAAAGTCTCAAGGACAGTTGCTTAGGGAACTGCCGCTCCCAGGTCTGTAACACGAGAGGGGGCATCGTGTGCCTCAGTTTCCCTGCAGGTAAAATGGTGGTGATTGAACCGGCCTCATTCAAGGCCTGCGGAAGAACAGTGCTAATGTACATCTGCTCCTAATGCTGGTGCACTCTCCTACCACGGCAGTTGCAATGGAAGCAAAACCAAACCCAGGTGGCCCTTGGGTTTTGCCACCTCATCCCACCTCTCTCTGTGCAAGACTCACATCAAAAAAGAAGGAAAAAAAAGAAAAGGAAAATGGCAGACACTTGAGACTCATCCCCCTCCTTGCCCCTTGGAAGAATTATTCAACAATAATAATTGTCAAATAATTAGCTGCCACCCTCCCCCCCATTGTCCCCTTCAAATCACCGCCATGCTGAGTCACGTTGTGGGGAGGGCCTTGCAAGCTCCGGGTGTCCCCGACGTCCCAAGGCACTCTGCAAGGTGGCCTCAGAGCGGGTCCGCGTGGACCTCCCAGACTCACCCTGGAGCCACCCGCGCGTGGGTACACCCGTCCCGAGCGGCACAAAGCTGCCTCGGTTTCCCCTTTGACATCAGTGGGGGCCGAAAGGCTTGCAGCAAGCCCTCTGCGCTCTCAGCACCTTCCAGGATCAGGCCTCGAGTTAGAGAGTCACGTGGACGTGGCCACAGTCAAATACGAAACAGCTGAATGTGCTGCAACTGGGCACATTGTCTTCAGATCAGGCCCTGGAAGAATTAAAACCAAGTGTGTGATCTGAGCACGCTGAAATGAACTCCAAACGAAATTAGAGTTAGCTCTCTCCTTAGCAGGGAGCACAGGATCGGATTGTTAGGTTTTAATAAAGTGTGGCTAGTATATTACCCAACATGCTTTTACAATTACTGCAGAAACAAGGACAGGAACTTCATTAACACTTTACAGGGGAAAGAAAGCTGTGCTACAGGCAAATGATATATTGCTATTGTGACTGTAGGTGTCCTGCATTTAAGAAAACAAGGAAAAATTCTGGGGAAGGCAGTAATTACACTGTCAGCAAATGTGTTTGTGTTAGCAATGAACTATTCCTTTCCAAGTCCCACAGCTGCCGGGAGCCTGCATCGCAACACGGCAAATTTCTGGGACAGAAGGTGACTCCATAAACACAGCAAGAGCTGTAATGCGAGAGACAAAACTCCTGAAGGAAAAAAAAACGTGTGCAGAATCATTTACAAAATGTGTTTTCCAGGCGGCTGCAACAACCATTGGCAGGATTGCACTTACCGCTTTTAAAGCGGAGGTTAACTGCTTTGATAAAGCGCAGGTGAGGTGTATCTTGCGAGTTGCATGTCAGGCAGGATTAGCTCCTTGGCAAATTATCAAAGCCAACTGATAGCAAAACAAGTTGGGACTCTCCTACAGTGGCAGTTTAAAACTAGGTGTAACTTCACCTAAAACAAATGAATACAGCGGGGGTGTAAGGGGACTACTTAACTAATTAACCCTTTCATTAACTCCCAGGCAGATTACAGTGTTCTGTAGAAATCAAGGAGGTCGCAAGAAACTTAAGATGGTGTTGGGTAAGTTAGAGGGAATCAGTTACTGGCAGAATTCCTTCTGTGGAGTTTGGGGATTCAGTTCAGGGTGTTAAGAGGAAGGGAGGAGGAGACCATGAGGTGAAATGCTTCATTGGGTGTTCTAGTGCCTGTTGCTGCTCAGCCCTGCACGGATTCCCACGTTGCAGGAGCAAGGTTACGGTAAAACACACACAGTGTTCCTCAGAGTAGGGAAAGGCTGTCTGGCAGTTTGGACAGAGTAGTTCTTAAGTATCTGCTGAGAATGTAAAGCTACCCATTGAACCGTTGTACAGAGTTTTGAGACAGATTTTTATACTGTTCTGAATTAGAACAGCTGAGGCACTACAGGAGAAATCCCCATACGAGGAATTATTAATTCCTCCAAATAGTCAATAGAATAGATATCTATAATGCCTGTAATAGCATAGATAATCATGCACAGGCTCAGAAATACTACCCTTTATGTCTTCAAACAGTTTTCTAATTTTGTATTTTTGTCGCACTGTAGCAGGGAATACAAACAATTGTATGTGCTCATGGTGAGCACATGTCTTCGTCTAGCATCCCAGCTACCCTGACAAGATCATGCAGTTTGTGGAAACTCAAGAGAGTAACCAGTTTTGTAGCACTGCATATGGGAAAACCAGGCATGCAAAACTGGATGTTGGGCTGAAAATGTGGCTTGTCGGGGACAATGAAAGAGACGGGAGGCAATTAAAAAGGAGAAAAGTGACAATCTGACAACGTGCTGAATTAATGTAATCAGATTTCACATTCACTTCATACGTAGTAAATCAAAGCATAAGCAGGAATGATATGAACTTTTTAATATTAAAAACTATTCCTGTAACATGCAAAGTCAGGGAATACTAGTACATTTCTAACTGTCTCTTGCCAATCATTAACTGATTTAGGATAGACCTTGTTGAGTAATTACGTTTAATAAAAGCTTGTCCATACAAGCTCCTATCAGATGTCATTTTATACAGTTTCAAGCCAAATATAATGGGTTAGATGCACATATTAACTTTCTGTAATACTGTACTGGGTTTCTATGGGAGAGGGGTGGGAAAATTCAAAACTGATTATTGTGTGGCTTCCTTTCAGACAGTTGTATTTGATCTAATTTGATTTATAGCTGCATATTTTGAATGAGCAGAAATGTCTCGAGGGGAAAAAAGAGACTTGTTACAGTAAATGTTCACATTAATATATTTTCACCTGCTTGCTTGGTGGGCTCCATAGTCGGCTGTATTCATTACTGTTTGGGAGTCTTCTGTATTAAAAAAACCTACTCTTTATTTTTTCGCTCTTTCTTGTAGGGACGTAATGAGCTTCCCACACCCTCCACAAGAGGTGATTGTGTAACTAATCCTTGCTAGCATAACAGCATGGTCTTCACCTAGATTACTAATGTTGCTAAACATAAATGCAGGACAAAGGCAGATGGCTATTTTTGTGAATAAAGCACAGCTGTAACTCATAGGCAATTTTTTCCAGGTGGTCCTAGAGGAGAAATGTCTTGAACCTCAGAGAGAAGTGAGTACGGAGGTTAGAAGTTCCACCTCTTTTTAGAGAAGTGTATAGAAGTTTGGGTTCTAATATTACTTGAAGGCATAAAACCACAAACAGTTTTTCTCACTGCTCAAGGGCTTCTGAGTCCCCAGTGTAACTCAGCTTAGTCTTTAACGTACTGCCACTGTTTTTCTTCAGCAGAGAGACATGGGGAGATGAACCAGTGCCTTTTCCGTCACAGACTTTGTAAGATGGGCATGCACGCTTAAAAAGGCATAAGAAAATGCATAAACTTCTGTGCGTCTGAACTACCCACTCTGCAGTGTAAGGACTCAAGGTTCTTCTGCAGTTTAAGCACAGAATTAGAAAATTAGTATTTTGGGGGCTGACTTTTGTCACTGACTTTCTGCATGATGGTTGGAAGGGGCCATATCTTTGCAGCGAATTGTAACATAAATCCTTGCTCCAGGAACAGTTTCTTTCAGGAATTCATTAGCATCTGCACTTCACAGACTGCTGGATCCTGTGAGCCAGGCCGATACAAAGCAGCACCACAGTTTCAGGTGACTTGTCTCTGCATGTGCACCTGTGTGTTATGTGTCTGTAGGGCCACGTACTGTTTCTGATACCAGCTGGACAGCAGGTTGTTTGTACCAGCTCTTGAGTGATTCACACCAGTTATTATGTTGGGTATTGATTGGCTCCTGCTCAGTCTCCCCTTTAAACAGCATTGCTGATGGGCACCGGAGAGTCTCTGCACTCACTGCCTGGGCAACGGGGCAAGTCACCCGAGTTCTCCTGAGAGCACGGAGAGGGACAGGACGTGAATCTCTGCACCTAAAAACAATAATCAAAACACTCGGTACAAATCTATGCCTTTCTTAGGTGGGTTTTCAGCTCAAAATGAGGCTTTCCTGCCTTATTTAGCTCAGGTAAGTCTTATTCACTAGCACTGAAAAATTTGTTATGGTTTTATCTGGCACTGTCTCTACACGTGTTTCTGTATGTGTACTGTCTCACTGGAGCCATGTGATTGCAGTAGCGTGTGTTTGCCTTGCTGAGGGAGATCTCAGACATGAACACTTCTTCACAGTATGAATTTATCTTTGTCTACAAACATTTTCTGGGTGCGTTTTGATGCTGATCTTCATTGGACTAGATGATCTTATAGGTCTTTTCCAATCTAAGCAATTCTATGATTCTATGATTGGGTCAGCCCTGCTTTTGCTCTGTAGGTTACATGCATGGGAATCTTTCTCTCAAACAACGATGCAGCATCTGTGTGTGCAACACACAAACAGCTGCACTGTGTTTGTTGCTGGTCTGAAGAAATACCTCCTAAATTAGGTCTTGACATGTTAGGTGTTGGTCAGGGAGGTAATTTGTTCTGCTGACACTGGTTTGGATATTTTAGTTGTGTTTGCTATTCACTCTGAAATCTTTATGAGAAAAAAAAGCAGAATTTACATAAAACTAGAGGAATAGGCATTTATTTCAACATAAAAGGAGGACGGGCTGAGAAAAGAAGATAATGTATTCTTATGTTCTCTTGACCTGTTTGGTAAGGTTTCTGTTGAAATTTCTCCTGTTACAGCATAAGTTTATGGTGTATTTCAGTATGGCTTGTGTATATCTCCGGAATGGTCTGAACCAGAACACCTCTAAATCTGTGGGAACTAGATGTGAAGTTTAATTTTCTCAACTGTATTTGCATCCTGTGATATACAGAAAACACAAACATTTGGTATTCAGAGAAGTGTATGTTATTTGCATTCGCATCTCCAGCGACTGCACGTATCGTCTGCCGGTGTGCAGCCGACGTTGCACGCGCAGGCTCAGCTGCCCACGTCGTTAGGGTGACAGTGCTCCCAAATCAAATATCCTGCCGAGCGACTCTGCCTTTTCTCACATGCATACTCGTTAGGGAATTTTTCTTATTACCTGGGCTATAATCCCTCCCTGGGGGAAACGCCTTGTGCACAAAATTAATTTCATTTGGCCACAGAAACTCCCTGTGCCTTTGGCGTATAAGTCTTTATACATAGAGGAAAAGCCATCTAAGGCAAAGCTACTTCATTTCTAAGACCCAGTAGTAAATATCTCACACCAAGCTTGATTGGAGGTCATTATTGAGCTAAACTCAGTCAATACTTGTTTTAGAAGAAAACTGCTTTTTTTTTCCCGCCTTTGAAAAATCATTTGAGGCTTGATCTGCCTTCATTATCTGAGTGGAGATGGACTAAAGGCAAGTCTACACCTGGCATCTCCTCTGCATCATACTTTACAGCTCAAATGGGGTGAAAATTTTCTACATTTCCGATATTTTTTTAGTCTCTCCTTCCTTCCTTTCTTCTTTCTCTTCCTCTCCTTTCTTTCCCTTCAGATAGGTAATTATATCTGGCTTTTTGAGAGGTAAATGTTTTTTCAGCAACAAAAATAATTTTGCAGAAAGTGCCTGCTTTTTTCAGAAAGCATTGTTTTTCATGGAAAAAGTGAAAATTAAAACAAATCAGTAGAAAACAAAAATAAGATTTAGTCCAAAAGCCTCTGAGCTTTCAGTGTAACTGAAAATGTTTGAATGTTTGAAATTCCTGCAGAGGATGGAGGGGAAAACCAGATGTGTTTTCACTATTTCTAGTAATTCCAGTATTTCACCTCAAGGGGGGAGTTGGGTTTGTTGAAGTTGGTTTTTCCACAGCAGTTGCTATTTGAGCCCTCTCATTCCCTCTTTCTCTTTTTATTGCTTTTCCCACAGTTTAAACCAGATTCTAATATTTCTTATCTTCCTTCCCTCTTTCTCGCTCTAAACCACCCAAATCTTGCTGTCATTTTGCTTTTCATGAAAGGAGAGCAAGGGGGGAAAAGGAGACACACAGCTGAAAACAATCATTTTTAGCAATGATAACAGAAATTAAAAACTTTATATTGATTTTTGGTTTTGGTAACACTTTTAAAAAAAAAATTGTCTCCCCTTTCTTCCAAAACTTAATAGGCTTTACTTGAGCGTTTCTTAGATGGTGTGTGGATTCAAGGGCTTCACATTTCATCAGCATCCTTAATGAGCTTGAGGTGCCTCTAATAAATCTCAGCCCTTTTAATGAATTCTTTATAGCTCTTAACTGCTTCAGATAGAGATTGACGAGTGTAACCGGTAGCACAAAATCTTGGCATGCAATAAGACGAACAGCCCCATCCTTTCCCTCTGGCATCCCATCTGAATTTCTGCAGTGGAGATAACCAAGAATCTGTCACTGCTATGAAGTCTGTGAAATTTAATTAGGAAACTAATAGTACAGCTCCCATATAGTACTACAGTTACCTAGGAGATATTATGTATTGTTTAAGAGCTTCTACAAATGGAGGAGGATTGCATGTGTTAGAGACCTGTTATTTGAGCAAAGAGAGTTTAAGATTGACCACTTTTCTTTTGTAAACCATTTTCTAGTAGGGTTAATACTTCACTAAAACATATATTTGCACTCCTTGAATGAGCCATGTATACATCATTGATGAGCAGACGCTGGCATATTAGATTTAAGCACCACTCACTTTGGGGAGAGACGTGGACCTTTTTTTTTTTCTTTTTCCTAGCATACGTTCTTGGTCACTTTCTCAATCAAAAAGGGCCCATTTTCCAGTTCTAATTCCAATGCTCTGGAAATCATCCTAGCACAATTAGAGCTTTTCTCTTTGGGCTTTTCAGAGGCAAAGACTGGGACAAGTTGTCTCAGCTGTAGTGGAGGAGCCATAAATGACAGTAAGAGTAGAATCAGATTAGATTTATCACAGTGGATCTTTCTGCAAGATCTACTTCTGAGCAGATGCTGGGTGTGATATGTCCAGACTTACTCTGTTCAATTCGGTGGACATTTTGGCACTAATTTCAATCAAAGAAGTTTCACTTTTGTACAATTAATTTCAATATATCTCATAGTTAGTAGATTAGATTTTATTCTGGTAGTATACTCTAAAAAACCATAGTCCTGTCAACTAAACTGTAAGTATATACAGTATACAGCTAGTCGTAGAACGCACCAGAAAAGGGGTTAATTGTACCTTGCGAACTTTTAAGATTTCAAATATTTTTCCCATACCACATCAGAAAACCACTCATCTTTGTGTTTAGAATTTTTTTTTGTGATAAGTCAACTTATATTTGAAAATTAAAAGCTGCTTCAAATAAAGAACTTTTTTTTCAGCCCTGAAAATGCCAAAGAAAGCTGCTTTGACCATTTCAAAACCATTGTTTTTAGAAGAATAATTGAAATGAAAAAAATCTACTGAAGCCATCCCGCCCCTCCTAACTGTATCTGTTTGGGCAAAGCAGCATATTCCAGCAATAAAAAGAAACCACATTAAAAAGTATTGACCAAGTCTACTTAGTATTTATTGCTCTTTGATAACTGAAGAGAATAGGAAAATCTTCCCAGCAAGGCGCCATGAGAAGGATTTTCTTGGAGAGCAGTTTTACTGAGAAAATCGTGGCTCCGTTAATGACTTTCTCAGCTGAAGACCTGGCCTTTTGGCCCCTCGGTAAATGAACATCGAGGACTTTTTTGCACTTCCTGGAAGCTCATGGTAAGGGGATTTTATTTTTCAAGGCTGTAGCACACTAAGCAGAAAGGAAGGCCGTTGTTCCCCAAAACGCTTGGATTGCAGTAGGCTGCTGAGAGGGTGGTATATGTGTTTGTGCAATAGCGTGATTGTTGGAGCCTTCCAGTGAGAGATGTTGTTAAACTGATTTATTATCAACATAAAGGATGTTCAATAATAATAAAACAATGATGAATCCTCACTTTCTGCTGAAAGGCAGCAGTCCATGGCCTGTGGCAGGCAGATGGCTGAACTTGTAAGATGAATTCTACAGACTTCAGCTCAACAAAGTCAAAATGTTTGTCCTTTAAAAATAATAAGAGAGATTAAAAATAATAAGAGAGATCTTCAGCATACTTCTAGTCCTCCAGAGTAAAATACTCCAAAATGAATTGTATTTTCACAACAGCTCATAGGATTGTCCTAATGACTGATAACAGGTTTCTCAGCTGTGGTGTGTTTGTGGTGCAGAAACTATCATAGAATCATAGAATGGCTTGGGCTGGAAGGGACCATCAAAGGTCATCAAGTCCAACCCCCCTGCGGTGAGCAGGGACACCTTCAGCTATCTTTATCTGGTTGCAACAAGGGAGTCAGGACTCAGCTCTATTGCCAGATCTCTTGCTGTCTTGCAGAAGTGTCAAGTGAGTCATTTTACCTCGATGAACAATACTGATCTCATTAAGGTGCTGTGAACAGCAACTGACTAATGAACGTGGCCCTGAGCTCCTTCTGCAAGGTAGCAAGGACCCCTGAGCCAAGAAGCTTATGAAATTATATCCGTGAGCATTTGACCTATCGGACAAACCTTGTGCTGAACCAATGACAGTGTTTGAGCAACACATCATGAAGACTTTCTCATGGTTAGGAAGGAATTGTGTGGACTTAAATGCTTTTCCTGCAGGCTGAAAGGCTCTTGGGAATGTTATTTGATTATGGAGCTTGCTTCCTCTCAGTTATGGATTCAAATCCAGCCTTATTAACTCTTACTGAAAAATTACTTCTCTGAGTTATACCTTGTCCCTACTGAGGGGGCTTTGCTCCAAATGGGATGTCCGTAACATGACTTAAACTCATCTTTCTTGTAAGGGGTATTGGGTGCTGCCATAAAGAACCAAGAATGAATACGAATGTGCCACAGGCATCACCTAGAAGCGGAACATCTCAGAGTAAGGATGGAGTTAAACTTCCATCTCCATGGTATAATTACTGAGTGAAATGGGCTGTTTGTAATTATGATGATATTAAACCTGATAAAATTTTTGGGCCAGATTCTCTCCTCATTTACACTGGCATGAATCAGGAGACTGTGAGAGGAGATCTTGGCCAAAGAGAGTTCTTCAGATAAACCTCAGGCTAAATAAGAATGAAATCTTCCACACCCGTGATACCCCTCCAAACATCTCTTTTGTTCTTCTCTTGAAGGCCAGGTATATTTATGGTGCAAAGCATATTAAGATTATTGCTATTAATTAACTATGTTCTGAAGTTTTTAATCTCATCCTCTTCAGGAGCACTGAAATACTTTACATACCAAAACAATAGTTTTGAAAAAGTTTCCATCTGTTTTGCATCTTTTCCAATAAATTTTCAAACATTGGCCTTTTTCCCAGGAGACCATGTCCCCAAGGAAGATATCCTGACCAGCATGCCTTTCAAACTACACTAATTAAGGTGTTTCTATGTGAGTCATGGGGACTTTCCTCTTCTTTCATAAGATATGAGTGATGCTCTTTGGGACGGAAAAAACCAAAATCCAGTGTTACTAATGGGTGGGAAGCATGATAGCCTATAAATTCACCTGATTTTAGCTGATACAGACAGAACCATATAAGGGCTAGACTGTCAGATGATGTAAATAGCTTAACTCCACTGACTTGCTGATGAGCTGTCCTTATACATTCAATGTATAAAGCAAATATGTGACATAAGTAAATCTGGTATAGCAGCGTGGCTTTGGATGCAAACCATTTCAAATGCTGAACAGATTCAAAAGCAAAATGAAAAGCTATTTATGAAAAAATTACCAGAAAAATTCTAAATAAACAAAACCTTATTTATTTGCAGCACATAATTTCAGCAGTTTATTACAAGATCGCAGTGCTCTTAGAGATAAAAGCTGTTATACAATGTTATCTCAATGACTATCTAGCAATCATTCTTCATTTTATTTACAAAAACACTTGCAACTTTTCTTAGCACATACAAAGTGATGAGAAAATCTTGATTGCTAAGTGTAATTTCTCTAAATCACTGCTCTCATAACAGGAGTTCCAAAGAAGAAATGAAAATAAGAAGCTCTCCTGCAGCAGGCCTCTCCACTCCTAAACTCTCCTCTCAACTAAAATAATATAATAAATTCCCACTTTTGTACATTCTGTACACTTCGTACATGACCACCAATGTCGCAAAAAGTTAACAATGAGGTTAGTGGTGTTAAATTCGTAATAAAAACACAATGACGAAAAATTAGTCTATGCCAAATAGAATGAAGTTTCTAAAAGTTGTCTATTACAAAGAAAGGGGAAGAAGCTGTTTGTAAAGAAGAGGGTATACTCTTTTGTGAAGACAGCAATAGAAGATGACATCATAGCAAGAGATACCAAAACTGCTATACTGTCTCCAAGTTTCTGTGGTTTTCCCAAGGTCAGAACTTGTCCATACACAGCTGTGGTTCCAGCTCAGGTCAAAACTGGAAAGGAACTGTCTCCAAAGCCAAACTTTGTGCCTGAGGGCAGTCGTGGTTCAACCCCAGCCAGCAACTCAGCACCACGCAGCCGCTCACTCACTTCCCCCCCAACCCAGTGGGATGGGGGAGAGAATC
>JAVKLA010000010.1:25828006-25921738 GCA_034782735.1 Sagittarius serpentarius
AAGAACAGTTTAATAGAACAGAAAGGAAGAAACTAACAATGACACTAATAACAACAATAAAGTGACAATAATAATAGAAGGATTGGAATACACAAAACAAGTGATGCACAGTGCAGTTGCTCACCACTTGTTGACTGATGCCTGAGCAGCGCTCCTCCCCTGGCCAACTGTCCCAGTTTATATACTGGGCATGACCTCCCATGGTATGGAATACCCCTTTGGCCAGTTTGGGTCAGCTATCCCAGCTGTGTCCCCTCCCAACTTTCTGGTGCCCCTCCAGCCTTCTTGCTGTCTGGGCACGAGAAGCTGAGAAGTCCTTGACTGAGTCTAAACAAGACTTGGTGACAGCTGAAACCGTCAAGGTGTTAACCAACACTCTTCTCATACTAAACGCAAAACACGGCACTGTCCCAGCTACTAGGAAGACAGTTAACTCTATCCCAGCTGAAACCAGGACAGGGCACAGGAATATCACAGGAGTAGCTGATACTACAGAATTTTTGTTATTTGGGACTACGAACAACCCCCAAGCAGCTCATGGGATTTTGCCATTCCTGCTGCAAACTCCATTGGTAGCGTTTTGATGCAGCCTCAAGGTAGAAAGCCCTCACTGTCTCAGAGATAAGGGCAGCAACTTTTTAGTCATTAAAATATTTTTTAATAAATACTTCACCTATTCTCCAACTCTCTGGAGAAGTAATTACCTTATTGCTCGTTATCCCTAGAGACTGCTGTTTTGAATCCTTTTCTTGTCTCCCAGGGTTGGTTAAGAAGATGATATGAATCCTGTTGTAGAGTCAGTGCTTCAGACTGATGCACCAAGGTAGTTTGGAAGTAATTTCGTAAGTCTTATTTGGACCCAAGTACGTGCTCATGCCAGGCACAAATCCTGGGGAAGGGAGAGTGTTAGGGGTGACGTGTGCCATGCCGTGGGATGCGGTTCCCCTGCCCAGACCAGAGCTGCACATGCTCCAGCTCCAGCCTGGCAGGACTGAGTCCTCCTGAGGCAGCACAGCACAGGTTTGTCCCTGGCAATGTGCAGTTCGGAATTTTCAGCACTGTCACCACAAACTGCTATCAAGTTCTTGGCAATTAGGAAGCAATTGCTGCCTGGGAAGCAGCGCTACGTGCAGGAGCAGCAGAAACAGGAGGGTCCTGTATGGGCTTCAGACAGATTTCAGCCAAAACAGAATTGGGTGTGACAAGGCAGGAATTGGTTCTGCCAAGTATAAGAACGGTCTGATTTTGTTTATTCTAGTGCCATTCAGGCTTATCTCCAGTCTGTGCTAGACCAGGACGTGATCTGAACAGGCCCTCTGGCTTAAGCAGGAAAGGCATGAGCAAAGCAGCAGCCAAACCTGCAGCTAAAACCCCTTGTCCTCCTTCTTCTTCCCCAGCCTGGAGCCGAGGAGGGCAGGTTGAAAAGCAACACCTGCCTCCTGCCCCGAGGGGAGCCCTTGGCCAGCAACAAGATCGTAGGCAGCAGGCAGGGATGCCCTGGGAAATGGGTATTTCTCCTTCCTCCACCTGAGGAGTTACACGGCCCAGACGTGGACGAAGGCAGCGGCAGGAGGGAAAGGGCTTTGTTCCTCGCCTGCCTTTGAACTGGCAATTCGCATCGTCCTTCTGTTTTCACACAAAAGGGTATTTGGTAATTTTGTATTCTATAACAATGAGTCTGGTATTTCCGTAGTGATGCATATTGTTATAATCTTTCTCTGCTTTGTTTCCTCGACATATTTTTTTATTAAAAAGTCTTCCCAGCCTTAAATAAGTACAGAATAAGTGTGGTCATTCTGGGAACATGAGAGGCCCGATTATCTGACCATCAAAGCCTGTGCTGTAAACAGGATACTAGTAAACAGGAACTGAACCCCATATGGAGAGTTTGTGGTTTTCTTCAGCCTCTGTTTGTTATGTCTTACATCCTGTTAATTATAGAAAAAGAGCTGGAAAGTTGGAAATAATCTTTTCTTCAGATTATTTCCAGCTTCCCTCAGATAGAAAAAAGTGCAGCATAGTACTGTCTTACCTTGCTTCCTTCAGATGCAAAGCATTAAGACAATTCATTCCAAGGGGATCACTTTTCAAGAGGATTATAAGTAGATTTTTTTTTTTTATTACAAAATGAAAATTAAGATCTTAGCATCTTATTCATGGAATCTTTCAGTTTTTAGCATAGCTTTTCAGTGTGTTCTTGGGAGTTTGGGAACTTTTGATACCTTTTTACAACCATTTGTGTGACGTATAATTCACATATGAGCAGGTGTGTTCTTAGAACGAAGACTTTGTTGCACAAAAACCAAATGACAGAATTTACTTTAAAGTCATAGTTTTCAAGTTATCTGTGTTGTTAAGAGGTCTTGCTAATAGCATATCTTTCCTAGCCTACTGGTGTTGCTTGCGTAGCTACAGAGGATTGTGCATGTGTCCAGAGAGGTTTCTCGAGAGCTGGCCAAAGCAGTGGGCAGAGCAGACAAATCTAAGCCTGTATTCCCGTTGCTTGTTCTTCACCTTTGATTTATATGAATGATTGCCCACCTTTCCAGCATGGTTCAGTCCAAGGTTCCAATGTTAGCAAATTGATTCAGAAGTAAAATACTGGAAAGTGTTCATCTCTGAAGTTTTGTGTTTTGAGGTATGTTCCCCCTTTTTCTTAAGGACCTGGTTTGGAGTTTTGGTGCCTGATGGAGCCACATCAGAGGAATGGTGTAAGGTGGTCGTGCTTTGTCTAGACCTGCCTTTGCCAGATTAGGCTTTGGTTTTGCAAAGCAAAAAGCCAAAATCTGTTTGGTGCGAGGTTCCATGTTATCTGTGACAAACCGAAAGTACTAACCACTGCTTACGTTTCTTAGACAGCCCTGTACCAGAGACCACAAATAAATCTCCTGTTACGTTATTTTTCAGCTCTGTACTCCCAACACTGTTTCTTTAAACAGCTCTCTGATGCTAACCATCTGCTCCAAATTGCTACATTACTCTTGAGCTCTGTAAGGCAAAGTCTCGTGAGCTCTACCCCTAGCAGCAAGCTCAGCATCCAGGCTCAGGCCAAATCCTCCCTCTGCGATTGCAGAGCCTCAGCTGCTGTCGGGTCTCATCCCCGTGGGGAGGGAGATGGGAGGAGCTCTTCCGCCCCGTATCCCCTGGGCTCAAGGCATTGCAGCACCTCCAGTCCTGGGGCTGCCACTGGGATGGGAAAATAAAGTCAGGATTATGGGATCACCAGAAAGAATTAAAGAAATGTCAAGAGAATTGGCTGCTTACGAACAATAAGGTTTGGATGCTATAAAAATGCTCAGTTCTGGCATAACTCTGCTCTCATTAAATTCAAGGAATAAAATTCCTACCAGTTTTACCAGGAGCAGAGTGTGGCTAGTGCTGAGAGCCTTTGAAAATCCCACTATATAGCTGCACCCACTTTATGTATCCATTTTAATGACATGATTAATAAAATACCAATGGAGCTCCAAACAGTTCTGTGTTCATTTTCCAAAGCGGTTTGACTCATCCGTAATCATAACCAGATTCCAATTACACTGCATTTTAATTGTTCTCCTTTAAGGATAATTACTAGTACTCTGAAAAAAATTACTATGTGTAGCTGGTGATGAGTAGGAATAGGCGTCCTAGCTTCTCTCAGTCTGTTCTGTCATTTGAGTTACGAGGAATGTAATTGGATATGTGACACCCAGACAGAGAGTGGTTTCCAGGATCTGAGAGTGCTCTGTTTCAGTTAATGTGTTAATTTGGGTTCCATCTTCTCATTTGTTCTGCTTTGATCTATCATTTCATAAAGCCAAGGCACCAGATTATTAAGTGTGTGTGCTTGATTTATGTGTAAGACTGTATTTGCATACACATTAATATTTTTAAAGTTTTGGTCCAAATTTCTGCAAGCCATGGTATGGAGTAATACAAGCTGTAATTTCACATTGTGTGGCAGCAACTGGTGGGAATAAAATTGTCCTGCTATTTGGCCATATTCACATACCAGAAGCTATTTTCCATTTGGAAATTTTGAATATTACCAATTGAAACATATCTGTAAGCAAGCTGTGAAGTGAGACATTACATGAGCTGAGGGGCATGGAGCAGTAGGCTGAATCTCATGCTCAACATATCTAGACTTTCAAGAACATGACATTAAAATCTCAGCAAGTGAGACTTATTCTTCTTTTTGTCTGAGAATAAACAACCAGGGATGTTATCTCCTGACGAGGAGAACAGTTAGGACTGAATTTTCTGAAGTGCTGCTTGAGAGGTTAGATTTGTGATTGTTCACAGCACAGGGCTGGTTTTTGGCATGATTGCATTTATACTCACCTAGTTAAAATGCCAGTGCCAGGATTCTGCTGCCATTTATCTGTAAGCACAAATTATACAAGTGTAAGGAGGGTGTCATCCTGACAGACTGGGTCTTTAAACTTTTAGGTCTTTGGAAAAGTTAAAGTTTTTTTTTTTTATTCTGATACCTAGCCCAAAGGGGTTAGCAAAGCTGCTAAGATCCAGAAATGATTGTACTTCTGCAGAACTTTCTTTTTATAATTCGGGTAGGATCCTTTGAGACATAAAGTAATACAATAATGTAAATATAATCAGATAATCCTTTAAGTTTTATTATAGTAATTATTTGTATTAGACGAATATTGTTTTAATAATACTTTCTTCAAAGTACTCCACAAACTCCATATTATAGTTAATTTTATTTTAAAAAAGGTTTCCAGTGGGAAATGCTGACCCTTAGAAATGTGTAGTTTTGCTTGTAAAATATCTGTTCCAGTGATGCTTCTACCCGTCACGGTGAAATTTAGGAAAATTTCAGAAAAAAAGTTTGGGATAGCAGCCTGCAACTCTGCCAAACAGATCTCAGCCAGTACAGCTGAGGGGTGGAGGTCTCTGGTTCAGCCTCTGCACCACAGCCTTCAGCTGAGGAACTGGGACTTGGCACTCTGTCGAATAAGTTGCCCCCCGAGCTATCAGATAAGCTGGATCTCCCCTCCTCTGGTTGGAAACGTTTGACGTTGTTCTTTGCTAGAATTAAAAGCTCTGCTTGAGTTAGTTTGATTTCTGGTTGACTGGTTGGCTTCAGAGATGCTGGTTTGTATTTTCTCTGAAGTATATCTGCCCCATCACTGCTGTGGCTTCGCATGTTACCACGGAGAGATTTGTGGAGTTTGAAGATTTTTGCATTTCCTAGAAGAGGTCAATGACTCGGTTTGCCTTCCAATGTCTAAGATTTTATTCAGTGGGAAGATCATCTGAAATATGAACATCATGTCCCCTGCCCTCTGATGGTTAATGATTTGAATCTCCTGCAGAGGGATATGGTTGTCCTGCCGGTTCATGGCCTGGCGCATCCGCGAATCTGAAATTGTGAAGGTCTGTGGCTTGCTCAGAGCTACCAAGCCATTATCAGATCTGGATTCAAATCCAGAAGTAGATGGTTTTGAGAGCTACCCCCTCAGTTTGAAGACACTGCTTTCCTTCCATTTCGTTTCTGCTTCTTAAATGTGTAGCAAAATTTTGCCTCCTTTTAGCTTGTCAGAATAATTTAATCCAGACATTTCTGATTTAAATTACAGCCTTTTCCAACTAACAAACTTTCAGAACTGGCTTTCCTTTTAATCCCTATTTATTTATTTATTTTTATATATCTTGTCTTAACAAATTATCTTGCTTCATGTCATCTTAAACAATGTGGTGTAAAATTAAAAGAAAAGCCACTTTGTAATATATCAAAATGTTATTTAAAAAAAACCCAAAATGTTTGTCATTTATTTTGCTCACAAGTAATCCCAAGCAGCAGCACACTGTGAGGTTTTCTGTGAATGCATTTACAATGGGAGCCAACCACACATTTCACTGAATCAACAGGCTTGTCTCGAGATATTTATGACATGAATGTTCAGACTTCTGTTTAGTCAGCCATCCCCAGGGAAGACAGCATTTTTGATAGTGCCTAAAGAAATTAGGCACGTGTTGTCAAAAGGGTCTTTGAAACACCTGAGAAATCACTGAAGACACGACTTTGATGGCTAAGTCATTTAGGGTCTTGCAAATACTGCACTGAGTGCCTAATTCCCACTGCAAAGAGAATGGAACTGCAACACTCCCAACAGCTGGAGCCAGCAGCAGCACAGCTAAATTCACCATCACCAGCAGAGAAAGAACAGCAGCAATCCCATTTTGTCACAGGAACTGAGAAACTACCATTAGCTCTGGATGTGTCACCTATAAAAAAATCATTGCCTGTCTGCACGGCTTGAAGGCTGACTTTCTGTCGCTCCCAGGGAGGATGCTGCCCTTCTGTTCACCCAGAGGAGGCTGGTTGCCTCGGAGCTGGGACTCTCTGGCTCGCTTCTGGTGGAGGACTATGTGCTAGTTAACAAGTTCCTCATTACTCCACGTAGTGGGTGCAGTCCGAGGTAACTCCAGAACAAATAGTTTTTCCCGTATTTGGGGCTCCATCCACAAGATCCCTAAGAAGCGTTAGCAGCAGACCCCCTGCCCTGGGAATGAAAGGCATGTTCTGCAGCGGCTGCATGGGAGCGAGGGCAAAGCCCTCCCAGGGCAAAGCAGAGGAGACCGATCTGCGAGGCTGATGCCAACCTTGGTCCCAGTTCCCCAGCTGCCTCCTCTTACCACAACCCTATGAGTGTCATCTGAACTATTTTTCCAACTAGAGCCAGACTACATCATGTCCTCGGTATGAAAAAACTTGTGAAGGGGGCAACCTTTGATCCCTGAAAGCTTTCAGAAGTGTTAATTCCATGTCTGGAGTATTGTCACGAAGCGGCTGAATTCCAGCGCATAGAAGAGCACAGGCAGCACCCGGGGGGTGAATGCAGCCTGCTCAAAGCTGTGCCATGTGGAGAAGGGCATTTCTTGCTAGGCTTTGTGTTCAGGCTTTTATGATGCTTTTAATATGAGAGACTCTTATCATGGTTCATTTACTTCCATGCTTGTGGTTTTGCCACTTGGGAGCAATTACAGGATCCTCTGATTCATGCTAAGGGAAGAGCTGACGTTTAGATGTTGAATTATGTGGGTATTTTTTGGTGGACTTTTGTTGGTATTGAGATAGAAGATGTTAACGCACTTTGGTTCAATTAAGCTGGCGATTATCTTGTGCGTGGCCACACAGCGTATTTTGTCAGCTACACTCCTTGACTGTTTGAAAAGGAAATATTGATAGAAGTTTGAACACAAGCTGTTAATGATTTGCCTTTGCTATAATAAAGGCAGGCTCTTAATTAAGATCCACTATGGTTTTTTCCAGTGCTTTTTTTTTGTTTATTATTTGCTTTGATTTTCCAGAATGCCTATGCTGTAACCATTTCATTTTGTTTCTTTTTTTGTCCCACCGGTATCGATGTCACTTGGAGATCTGATTATCAACATCATATAGACAGTACTAGGAAAAGCCACAAAATATTGCATGAAGTCCAGAAGGAATGAAAGCTGAAGATTTTCTTTCAGGAGATATATTTCTTCACTGATGAGTAGGTGGAGCCATTTTTTTCCCCCTGATTACAGTCTAGAACAACTCAAGTTTCTGTGACTGGTATTTTGATGTCATTGATCATCTTGCTGAAATGATTTGACAGCAGCAGTGTTTTTCCCCAGTGCCCTTTTTGTAAATTATATATGTTTCATACTCCATTATTAATTAAAAACAGTTTGTGTCCATTTAAACAATGTAATTTCTTGAGGTGGGAAGAGGATTTCTTTGAGTGACGATCATTTGTTAAACGGGGAGTAGAAATGGTTTGCATCTTCTGAAGTTGAATAATGTAAATCTGGCAAAACATTTATTGCAAAGTCTGAAATTGGGCAAAACTCTTTGGAGCCCTGAGGCTCAGATGAAGTCTGGAGTGGTGATCAGAAGTGTCCTAAAATGAGCAGAGGGCAGGAATTTTAAGGAGAAAAAAACCATATGCGAATGTTTGTTCTCCTCTCAAGCATTTGAGGGGATTAAAAATTGCACCCAAAGTGGAAAGTTAAGTTCAACCTCAACTATGGAGACTTGGGGCCAGAATTTGTAATCCCTTTGTAGTATTTCAGTGACGGAAAGAGCGTGGAGAAGTGCTGCAGCTGGGCCTTGTAGGAGCAGATCACCCACTGGGGTAGGTTTGTGCGCAGCTCCACGGCTGCAAAGGGCAGGGCGGCTGCAAAGCAACGCTGGAGCAGCAAATCTGATCAGTTGTCCTGGCTGCAACTAGCTTTGAAGATCAGGGAGTAAGAATTACTTTCTCCATGCTCCCTCCTCTTTCTCACCAGTTTTTCCAGGTTAAACACCGATCAGACGTAGAACAGCCTCCAAACAAGTTTTCTTTCCTCTGTCAATTACCTTTCTGTGCAAAATAGCCTACAGCCAGCCACTCTACTCCTCTCCAACATACTGACTGATTTCAGACACGTAGCACTTCCAGAATCGTTAATTCAATTAATTGAAAACCATATTGTCATCTGATATATTCAGATTTCTTACCGGAGCTTTTTGGGTTGTTAACCTTCTGCCATCTTAACCTCTTTAAGGCACGAGAGAGCTGGACAGGGAGAAATACATGCTCTGAGAGCAGGATATTTGCCCTGCTGGACATATGGTCACAAACCATTACACAAGCAACACCATCCGTCTGTCAGACAGTGATGGGTTTTGGACAGGACAGATTAACCCAAAATAAATTGTCCGTTCTGAATGGCGTACGTATATCGTGACTTCACACACTGTGTCTTTGATAATATTCTTCCCCAAAATTTACATGATCCAGGGAGAAGGGAAAAGGAGGGATGCTTCTCTTTTGGTTTTGGGTTCTCCAGAGCTGAAAAGGAGTTTGTTTCTTTTCCAAGAAATTCAACCTTACCCTTACGCTTACTCTAACTGTATGCCAGTCATTGGTTTGAAATGCTATTCCTTGAAACAGATCTGAAGTCTTATAAACCACAGGGAAATCTCTCTCTCACTTGGGTTTTTCAATTACTAGAGGGGAAGACTCTTTCCAAAGCTCCCCCAGGATCGATGCAGGCTGGGTCGCTGTGGTTTTCCTACAATGTTGACTGAAGTGGGAAGGTGCAGACCATGGGTGTGATTGGCAACCCTATCTGTTTGAGGTGTGGAGTCCCCAGAGCAGCAGTGTGCTGTGTTCTGGGGATGTGAAACGGGTACGACATACGATGCTCTCAAACCTGTTCTTCTGCTGGACTGTCCATGCTTCATGGGCTATCTAAATAAACGATATGAGGGGGCACAGGATCTGCCTCCAGTCTCTATTTAAAATAAATAAATAAATCAAAGGATAAACTGACCACAGCAAAACACTTTACAGAAATCCAGACTTTAAGTAATGAAAAGCATGGACAACTAGTTCAAGACTGGGGATGGGAGAGGAGCAGAAGGCAGTGTAGTGATATCCCTTGGATGATAAAGGCGATCTTAATACTATACACTTTCTAAAGGACAAAGTGGAGTCAGTCTTTGCTGCCTGACTTCCTACCACTGAAGCAGGGACCTTCGATTTCCAGCAAAGGAGCTCAGGAGCATTAAGAGGATTTCAGTCACTGTTTAAAAGCGAGAAGCTGGACTCATACCCTGGCATTTTGTGGGGCAGCAGCAGCGAGGCTGAGCTGCTGGAGGGGACAATGGAAGGTGGAACTTCAGCTCCTCCAGGCTCTCCTAGTCTTCACCGGCCTTGGCTTAAGTCTTTCCCTGACTTAGCTTCATCCAGGTATTTATGTCAGACGAGCTTTAAAAGAGCAAAGCGGAGAGTCTGTTGTTTCCGTTTAATACAGAAGAACTGTTTTACCAGGTATCATCTTTGTGCTTATCCTAAAACTGTATAAAACATCCTGTCAGTTACAGTATATATACAAATAACATACACTGGTGGGGTTGAAGAGGATGAAATCCAGATGGAAGGTTGTTTTCTCAACAGAAAACATGGACCAAACCCTAATGTGCTGCAGACTGGCACGGCTGCCCGAGGACAATGCCAGTTTGCTGTAGGAGAGCCCAGACACATTTTCCTACGCGGGCCTCACTCCTGCTGCCTGAGCTGCATCCACAGCATACCTCTCCTTTACAATTACCTGCTACGGCTGCAGCAAGCTCGTAGAGACTGTGATTTTCATTCACCTGAATGGGATTCTGGGGATGTGAGTTGCGGCAGCAGCATGAACATAACTTGTGTTTATCCCCTGGGCTGTGAGGCCAGCAGCTGCTCCTATTAGGGTGATTTGCATATGGCCTTGGCACGGTTTTAAGTGAATCAACGGTTCTTCATGGGTGGGGACAGAAAATCTGTCTCCTTTGGACCTGCAGTCATTGCTGTAACATTAAACCTGCATTTGGGGTGCAAGGAAAAGATTGATTAAAGGAATAATATATTTTAAAATCAGAGTTTTAAAAGTAATTAAAACCAGAAAATAAGTGGTGTGAGAAGATGAGCAAAGAGTACCTGTGTATATTCATAGTCATCTAAATATAAACCTCTTATTTTTGAATGCTAACCTCTGCCTTTCCCCATCCTTCCATGTCCCTGGCCAACAGGGCAGTGTAAACCTGGAGAAGCAACACATGTTAGTGTCAATCTCATTAATTCACGTCACACAACCTGAAGAGCTTATTGCTTTTCCATATAATATCTTATTTCTGTGCAGGTATCTGTTGGTCGAGGCAGGAGGGAGGAGCTGGGACAAGTGCATGGCGGTGTTGTGGGTGCTGGATGGCAGACGCTTATGAGTCAGTTCTGCAAGTTCTTTTAGGTTCTTAACCTTGGTTTCAGTGGCAGTTTGGGACCTATACAGCAATCAGGCATTTAAACACCACTGTGTGTCTTGTCTTTCTGTTTTGAGAAGAAAGGATGGGAAAAGGATAGATGTCTCAAAAGCCTGGGTGGCGTAGAGAAGGCAAGCAGGGAATGTCTCTTCCAAGAAGGCAGGAAGGGGGTATCAAAATGAAATGAGCACATGGTAGATTCAGAGTAAGGAAAAAGAGATTCTTCTTAGCACGGTCTATGTTTAATCTATAGAACTCTCTGCTAGAAGACATTGTGAATGCTGAAAGTTTAGGTGGGTTCAAAAATCAGCAAAGAAAAATCCATCTAGACCTATTACATCCAGTAATAGTACCTGTGAGTGCCCTTGCAGCACACATCACAGGGGCCTGAGTGTCCTCCGGGGAAGCGTTGCACCACGCCGGCTGCACCCCCGCGCTCCCCACCAGGCAGGGCAGCCCTTACTGCCCGCCGCCGGGGACTGCTTCGGTCGGGATCGCTACAGCCATTCCTAATGCTCTTAAGGAGCCTAAACAGATATTTCACAAGGCAGCTTTGAAACTTGATTAATGTGGACAAATCACTTTGAAATTTTTGGATGAAAGGGGCTGCATAACTGCTAAGTCTAGCCCAAGACTTGCTTTGTGCGATGTGAAAATGATAACTGAGTTGACAAAACTCATTAAATGCAGCACCTTTATCATACCGTATAATCTGTAAAATGTTGCAACACAAAATGTTGGCAAGTTACCAGCACATCATCATCCTGTTTCAGTTACAGAACAGTGACCTGGTGATAAGCTCCTACTTGTTCAGCATCAAGCACTCCTGGGATGATGTATTGGGAAATTCCCCAACAGGTACATAATATTTTACTTCTGCCCCGACGGCTTTGCGCTGGACCGGAGAGAAGAGGAGCTGCCCCCACCAGTGACTGTGGCTGCCCTCGGCTCGTGGGGCAAAGGCTCCAGCAGCGCTCCAACAAACAGCAATAGACGTGGGCAGCAGTTACAGCAAGCTGCTTTGAAAAACGCTGTACAGATTTCACAATTAGGACGCATGTCAGTCTTTTGAGGATTAAGATGTTCCTGATGCTTCTCATGCAGCTGATCTCCACTTGAAGGACATAAGGGTTGTTTTTCTGGTTTTGTTGTTACAAGCAGAGATAATTAAGCTTTGGATCATGAATGTTTTATTGTGGGGGGCAAAGAGACTGAAGAGGCTTGTGGCATGGTGATAGCATTTTGGAAACACTTTGTGAGAATCCAGATTTCTTGCTGCTGTCTGGAATAGAGAAAAACTAGCTAGGTATCATGGGGATGTTTTCCTAGGTTTTCTTATAGTAAAATAAATTTTAAGTAAAATAAGTCCAGTGTTTTAGCAAAACGGTCTGCATAGTCTATTGTTAAGTTCATAGGGAAATGTAACAAACAGTATTTTCAAGTGGTTTTTGTATTCCAGTGAGACTATTTCACAAGCTTGTTCTTAGCACTTATGGAACCCTTTATATTTTCAGAGCTCCTGAAAACAACAAGCTTGCTAAAAAAAAAATACAAGCACTATTTTTAGGCCTGTAATGTCTCAAATAATAGCACATTGACAGGAACTTCATCAGTTTCAATAGGATGCCACAGTGCTTGGTGGTTTACGGTCCCCCTCTGGTTCCCAACTGGCTCAGCTCAGACAGACGAGCCCAGCTCACTGCGAAGGAGCCTGGGTGGGCACATTGTTTGGGCTGACCAGCCCCTGCCGCCGAGCCGGGCGGGCTGTAGCAATCTCTTCATCCACTGCTGAAATGCAGCCACCTCTGTGATAAAACCTGGCCTTTTTTGAACACCACCAGAAAGTCTTCAGCTCCAGCTTTCCAGTGTGAAGCCTGAACTTGGAAAAAGAGGGTTTTCAACTGGAGCACTTCTCCCTTTTTACTGATTTTTCACCCTCTCCTTGATTTCCCAGTGAAATCTCTCAACCATTATTCCTTCCATTCCTGAATTCCCTTTCCAGCATTTTATGCCAGATAGCAGAGGCTCTGTCCAAGCAGTGAGCACCTACTTCGGCATAAAGACATCTGCACGGGGAGGAGGACTGACATGTCGTTCCCACTCCATGGCTCTCTGAGCCAGCCATCCGAGCTGCCTCTGAGCAGCGTATCCATCCTGTTACCCTGTTGCTTCTCCCAAAATGTAATATGAATCCAGGAGCAGCTTTGTTTAACTATAATCTGGGTCAACAGTGCCTGGCAGGTTGAAAGGTCGCGTTGAAACCCCATCTGTTTTAGCTCTCCATTGGAACCATGAAAGTACTTTAAACTTGAGATGTTCTGTAGCATTCCTAAATTATCAGTAATGTGTAGTGACACCAAGAACTGTGGTCTAGAAATGCCATGTTTCTCTCTCTTTTTTTGATCTAACTGGGTGAAGCATCAGATTTAGGAAGTAAATTCAAATCAGATGGACATAGGTCAGTGGCTGTATGTAGAAAGGGATGGTATGGTAGGTGCCTCTGGCCCATAAAAAGCCTGTCCTACTGAGAACTGGCTCCGGGGCTTATTAAATACCAGCCATTTTTGACTAGTAAAAGACCAAACAAAATGTTCTTTTCCTCCTTTGGTTATTAAATTCAGCCTTGAAGTGAGGGGTATCATTTATATAAACACTTGCTTGTATGTATGTGCTGTCGTAAGAGATTAGCACATTTGCATCCTTACCTTTAAGGTTTTTTCGCTTTCAGGTTATAGCAAGTGTAACCTATAGACCGAGGGAAGTGCCAAGGTGTCAGGGAGGGCAGGGCACATCTGCCTTACTTTTGTTGCTTGGGATCCAGCCAGGTCTCTTCAGAACCTGCCCTAGAAGTGCTCAGCACCGCTGGTTCCCACTGCTCCCTGGCCCAGGTCCAGAGCTCTCCTGAATAATTTCCAATGCCATTAATTTTTGTGTGCACCGGGGACCCCTTTTTCAGCACAGTTAATTCTGGAACATAAAGGAACAAATTCACATGGGAGGAAGCTCAGGAGTACCGACACTTTTATTTCACTCTAGCGGCAAGTGTAGATTAGGTCTAAGTATCTCTGATCAGCTGATTTGTTTTATCCATTTCACATTGCGGTGTTAAAGCAGCAAGGGCTGAGCACTGCAGGGCTGTGCTCGGTCAGTCCGTGCTGTGAAATATTAACAGGGGCGTGGCTGAGACTGCTGCTGCAGGAATTGGTTTTGCTATTAAGATGGGGGAAGTAAAAAGCTTTAACTGCAGCAACACTTCATAGTTTCCTTAATGTCTCTGTTGGGCTTTGTAAGGCACAACTGAACCGAGGGCAATGGTGAAAAGCCCTGAGATTGACTCTGGCCGTGCTCGAGGGAGAAGGAGTGCCCCCGTCAGAGAGCACATCCTTCTGAGGATGTTATGACTGTCACAACCATGCCATCCAAAATCAGCCAAGTTAACTTGGAAATAAGTCTTTGCAAACTCAGCTGGGCAGGGAAGGAGCAACGTGTGCCTGGCAGTGGGCTGGGGCAGTTACCGCCTGACTCAGGACACTGCAATTGCAAAACAGTCAATAAATGGCTGTGATTCCTCACACAAGGCTTTACTCCTCCATTAGAGACCAAAAGACCCTGGCTGGCACTGGGCCTGCTTAGGGCCTGGAGAGCAAGGGCGCCTTCTTCATACTGGAACATTCTTGAGCTATCTTCTCCTGCCAACGGCCCCCGTGCTGTTTGGTGCCGGCGCAGGCCTGCTTTGATGCAGGGCAGCCTTCTGTACGCTTCTTCCCAGCACCTCAGTGACAGCTCTGGATACAGTGTGGGTTTAAAGCTGGACTATAAACCAAAGACCACACTGGTTTCTGTTATTTATGGCTAACACAGAGACAGTGACATCCTTGGTGACCTCCTCCTGCCACCTTTGACCTTTCCGCTCTGTCCGCTGCTTCCCCATCCTCAAGTAACACAAAGATGAGAACCAAACTCCTTGCTCTGGACTACAGTGTCATAATTGAGTGGAGTCACGCTAGCTACACAGAGACAAATCTGCAACTGATTATGAGGTTTTCTTCTCAATTAATTGTCAGAAGCAAAGGGATGTTTGATGTTTAATGTCTTTTTCTTCTTGTTAAATGCATTCTCTTTGCCACCCGTCCTCAGACACTGGGAATGGCCGGAGTTGTACAATGCAAAAGCTGCGGAGTTGTCAGTGTATTCATGCGTAAACCATCTCAAGTGTTCGTCTGCTGTTTCGATGTTACACACAGGTCTGTAGGGGTCTTCGGTTTTAAATCTCTTGACAGCGACTTCAACATCTTACTTAAGGAGACCAAATGAATCCTAAACCTGAGTCCAGGGTGTGAGATTTAGATGCTGTGCATGTTCCCTGGGCCAGGAGAGGGAGGATGCGTCCCTTCTGCACTCCCTGGGCACGGTATCTGATTGTGAATGTTAAAGTGTGTCTGGACTGTCCTCACAGATCTGTCTTTGGACAGAGGAAGAAAATTCCTGTCTTTGAAAATCTTCCTTGGAGCTGATGTTTCTTCGTGTGGTCTGAGCCCAGGATCAGCCCTTTTCTCAGGAAAAAAAAAAATAGGGAAACAGCAATGGGAAGGAGGTTAGTGAGAGTTTTAAAAGGGAGAGGAAGCAAGATGTGCCCTGTGCAACTGAACAGCAGAGACTTCATTTAAAGTGAAAATCCGGGACCTAAAGGACAATTAGTCTGTGAAACCTTCTGCTTTTGTGCTTAATAAATTTTTATTTTAAAAAATGGTGAAAACATCAACAGTTTGTGGACATATTGTGTCATAGGAAATGACAAACTCTCCTCCAATATTTTATGGATTTGGAGGCTTTACAAAGATGCAGGGGACTAGGAGTTCATTTTTGAGACGGGAAGATGAAGCTCAGCATCCTGGGGTATCTCAGCGCTGCTGAAGTCATTGCAGGACCTGGCAGAGAGCATCCTTGTTGTTCACAAAGCAGAACACCTCCAAACTAGACCCGTGGGTGAAATCCTGATCCCAGTCAGGTCGGTGGCAAAATCTGTGCTTGTTCCTATGGGGCTCAGTTTCAGACCTAGTGTCTTCCATAAGGCTGCTCAATAACTGTGGGGACTCAAAACTAAGCACAACTTGAAAGATTTGAACTAATTGTAACTCAGCAAATTACTGGCAGAACTCTGATTAAGACTTTAAGAATTCCTGACTCCCAGTCCTCTGCTGTGACCACAGGCAGGATTGAACTGATTACAGAAAATCTTTGGGAGGCTCATTATTTTAGATGTAATATTTTGAACTTTCAGGAAGATCTAATGTAGGTCAGAAAGTAATGCGTAGCTCTATAAAAAGGTAAAATAGAGACCGGGCTCTCGTAGCTTGGAAATTGCCAGAGAAAATGGCAATCATTCTGCACTAGACTGTATTTTAAGTTACCAATTGCACCAATTACTTAAGATAAATCTCTTTATTTGTTCTGTTTTAGAAACAACAGGGATGCCATATTTCACTCAAAAAAACCTAATAAAAACCGTGTTTGAGGTACTATACATCCTTTTTCAGATTTTTATAGTGAATCTCATGTTATATTAATGATGGTTTACATTCTACTTAACCACTTTATTACAGCTAGAGGGGAGGGTTATATATGTATGTTAATATGTATGTATGCATAAAAAATGAATAATTGGCAAAGTTTGGCAATTTTTGATGTGCTGAATGAACTGATGTGCTGAATGGGATGGGGAGCAGGACAGATTCAGAGGAAAACTCATCCCTGCATATGAATCTGCCTCACTGATTTTTCTAGTGCAGTTAATAATTTCCCTTGAATGTGCTGCAGAAGCTGAGTCGATAATTATTTGTTCAGCCTAGATGCAGAAGGCATTTGTGCACCGGGTACAGTCCAGCTGGCATTTCTCCTGACTGGTCTGGGCTTTTCAGGCATAGAAGTGCAGAGATCCCTGACTATTAGAGGTGAAGGTTTAACTGTCATACAGCTAAACTTCAGCACTGCCTGCTTTGGTCGGAGGTTTTGATTCTCCCTCATGCCGAGGGAAAAGATTACAATAACGTGGACTTTTGGTTTGCTTTTTTTTTTTTCTTATAAATTAACTAAATGTTTAAATGTGCTGCCAGATTTGATTTCAGTTGCAATGAAAGTTCAAGTCACTTCTTGTCTTATCCAAAAGAGTGGATCCTATCTTTACCTTATGCACACACAGCCTCTTTCAGATGTGTCAGATTGAGCACCCAAGCTCACTAGTGACTTTTAAAAAAAATTGGGCAGCACGAATGCCCCGTGCCTTGTTCAGCTAATCTCCCTCTCCTTTGCTGAGATTTCTCCCTGTGTTTCAAGCAAGGAAGATGCCAGTCAGCAGTAGCAAAAAGCAGAGAAGCATTTCACATGAAAAAAATACCACTTCAAGAAGTATACAGACTGATTCCCCCAAAGATGTTAGATTAAATTATCTGTTCTTCTTTCAGGTTTATCAAACAGACCATTGCTTCTCTGGATCCCAAGGGATATGAGGACAAGTTCAACTTGCATCGGCCTTCTCAGTCTCCTTAGCTGACATGTAACTTACAGTTGGATGCATCATGTAAGTAGACAAAATACCTTGCAAGAGACTTCATACAAAGTCCTTCCTATGAGTTCCTGTGGGCATTATAATATATATGGTGACATTGCCTCATGTTTGCATGGCAGCCCTAGCTGCAGCAGGAGCCCTGCCTTTCTATAACATGGATCTCACTTCTGAATTTGCTACAAAAATTGGTGCATTTGAGGCAAAGGTCACTGCAGACAAGGGCAGAGGCGGTTCGTTGCATGAAGCGCACACAGAAAGGTTGCTTCTGTGATACATCAGCTCAGCTTTGTAACTCATTTTATTTAGGTTACGAGCAGCAATGAAAAACTGTGGAGAAGGGAGGGAGAAAGAAGGGCTTTTCAGATAAAGCCAGAGTGAACACATTTATTTTCTCATTGGAACCAGAAAGTCAGTATTTCTGTTCTTGCTGAAGTTTGTTAGCTGTCCAAGACAAGATTTTTCATGCAGAATCTTCTACAAGAAAAGAAATAACAAAAATATAGGCCCAGCATCGGGAACCGCTAACCCGCAGGTAGAGGTGCCAATGTGTTCTGGTCTGCTCCTAAGGCTCAAGGTAAGAGAGATGCAGGGAAGCTGCGTTCAGTTCCTGTCTTTGCTGTTCTGTATTGAAAACAAATGAACAAACAACCAAAATCCCTGGACTTTAGAAATCACCTCTCTCATAAGACTATTTGTGCCTTTTCCGGGAGTCCCAGCAGCTCCTGTTGGAAATGTCCCAGTAAATCACTTCCTTAAATGGTTGCTGAATCTGAGAGATGATAAAAGGTGGGTTTCAACATCCCCTCCAGCACTCTGAGGCTGGATCTCCCCCATGCCACGTACCTGCTCTAACCCCTGACCTACAGGGAAGGAGGATCTTCTCCCTGGATGTGGGCCACTCGCCTTGGAAAGATTTCTTTTGTTTGAAATTGCAGAAATGGCATTTTTAGTGAATAAAAATGTTTTGCCTGGATCTAGTTCTTAGTACATCAAATCAGCTGCCAGGCTTGATGTCGGGCTTGAAGTGAGGTCCTGACCATGGCTCTTGCATTGCAGATAGACTCCCATGTTGTAAAGCCTTCTGTCACCACCAGTAACAGATGATGAGGGTGTGACATGTTTTGCCCACCTTCTGTGCTCAGGCAGTTCAGATGAATTGCCAGGACATGGTTCTGGGTTGGGTTTCTTGTCTTTGCCCTTCGTGCTGGTCCAGTGCTGGCTGGGGAAGTACATAGTCTAGCTGTACTCGCCTCCCCGCCGTCATTTTGACTTACGCGGGTGTAAGGGACGCTGACGTGTGGTTTGTTGGGATCACTGCATTATCTCTCAGGCTGTGCAGGGAGGCCTGTAGGCTAGATGCTGAGGATCTTCCAAAACTAAGCCTCAAATCAAACACAGTAAATTAAGCTACAGCATATGCAACACATCATTTCAGTATTTATGTTTGCAGCCTCCAGCTCCGGTATCAAAAAGCCTCGGAGATGAGTGCAATAAATAGCCAGTTCACAAAGGAGTTGGCAAGATTTATGATGTTTATGATTCTGCACAAATAGTGTTGACAGATTTCTTTTGATACAGAGATAGTTTCTGCACTCAAATCACCGAGGAGAGCTAGACTTGGGAAGCGTCATCCCCAGCTAAAGTCTGTATTGTTAGGTGCCTATAATTCCTTGCATGCTGTGTTTTAAACACTGCCATGTGATGGGGCTTTATACAGACAGTGATTCTGTGCTGCCCTTCTGAGATGGTAATCCTAGCGTTATCTCTTTGGCTGGTGTAATATCGTTGCAATTAAGTGATAGTCATTATTGGCTATTCAGTAGAGTCCTAAATGTGTGTGATGTGCTGCAGTAATTGAAACATGCGGAAAGCATCCCATTAAATTTACAATCTGAGGCTTTGGTACAAGTGCCATGGAGTCAATGGGAAGTTTTTCCTTGATTTCAGTAGGAGCTGGATCCTGCCCAAATAGCGCAAAGCAGCCTCCCACGCTCCAGAACAAATACAGAGAGGCATATGGTTACTGTCAAGGGAACAGGTGGATATTCATATGGTTTGTAAAGGAGCTGGAGACAGCTTGTTGCATTTTGATAAGAAGGTTATTCCAGGCAACTGGAATAGTGTGAAAACAAGGAGAAGTACAGCACGGGCGGCAGAGGCAGCAGAAGCAGGCATGGGTGAGACTGGGATATGAGGGAGAGGGGGAAGCCTGACACAAAGTTATGCAGAGCTTTGGAAACGAGAAGGAAAAGCTCAGCTAAATATGTGAAAGAAGTGGAAGGGAAACTCAGCATGTTTGACAGCAAAAGGCTTTGTGCTGGTTTTTGCCAGGGCTGGAGGTATTTTTCGGGGCTGGAGGGAACAAAATGGTCCACGGGTAGATGCAGTGGGGACAGAGCGGTGTCCTCGGTGCAGAAGGTGACCATGGCTGCTGCTGAGGTTTGCCCCCTTTGTCTCCCCTGCCAGCCACCTGGTTACAGGGAAAAGCAGCCAGGATGGCCCCCTTGCCCAGGGCACAGCGCTGAGCGGTGGCAGGGGTAGCTGGGGTTGTCACACCCAACGGTGGCAGCCTGACACTGCCCGGGCTTCATGTCGCTCACAGCTCTGGAGAGCGGTAAATTAGCGGGCCAGGGGAACTGCCTTGCTCATGCTGGGTTTGAAAACAAGATCCCCTTTCAGCCCCTGCCATTCAGCACAGCAGGAACCCAAAAGCTTCTGATGGCACAGATGAGATACGGCTTTAGTGGGGCAGAACTGAACGCGGGGACTCGTTCCTGGGCACTTGTGCCCACCATGAAGCTGGTGTTGCAGCCCTGCGGGCGTGGAGCATGGTCAGTACGGCTCACACTGAGAATATTCGGCTCTTTCCTCTGCCCCAAGCTTGGAATAATCTTTGCGTGCACTGGGACTGGGTGGAGTGGGTTTGGATCAGCTCAGGCTGGGAAACTGAGATAATCCTGAGGAATGAGCAAGTGAAGACATTTTTGTGCAGCAAACCTGAATGTGGGTTAGCCTGTTGTGGTGAGATACTGTAAATGCTCAAAACAGAGCAAAGATTTATAAAGTGTTGTCATGCAGCAGATCAGAGATCTGCTAGAGATCTCATAAAGACTATCGCAAACTGTTCCATGTAGTAAACTACAGTGCATAACCTTATAATGGGAGCCATTGTATTTTTGCCATTTGCAAAATGAAGGCAATAAAATGTAATTAAAAAAATGAAGAAGAATCCTGTGTGTATGAGAGAATTTTGTAACTGGAACTCCTTGTTTATACTTGCTCAGCAATTAAGCGTCTGTGATGCTAAAATAGGAATGTTAATAATTTGGAAATGCTAAATCAGCACCGTAGCAGTTATTCTTCTAAAGGATGTGTTTAGAAAGGTATTGAGAGAGATAACTGATCCTTGTTGCTATTATTTTATTAACTCAGGAGTAGCTTGGAAGAGTCTTCTTGAGCGTTTATCTGATATATCTGCCAACCCCAAGGAACTATTTCTGCGTGAGCAAGGCCATGTTTCTCCCAGAGAAAGTGCTAACCAGTCACTCTTGTTAAAATAGGTGAAGAGAAAACCTAGCGAAGAATCTTTTCATAATCGCGCTGAGATGGCATGCAGGCATGTTAGTGCAAAGATACTGTTCTGTGCTCAGAGAAAGGTTTGAGCTGCTTGTCTTTGAAACTGAATATTCATTTTATTCTGAAACTTGAAGCTAAAAGCAAAGTATAAAAGCGGATCTAGTGGACTTTCAACTCGTAGGAAATCCTTGGGTACCTCTGTGAGAAAAACAGTCGTAGCAAAGCGAGCTGGTGAGTCTTGCGGCCAAAAGCCCACGTTGCACTGCCGACACGTTCGCGCAGGGTCCCTGTCACTGGGCACTGCTTGTCACAAGTTTCTGTGGGCACGCCAGGGGGGCCTCAGGCTCAGTGCGGCCAGCCACTCTTCCCAAAATAATAGTAATTAACAATATGGGGCTTGAGATGGCCTGGCACGTACCTGGGTGAGGCTGATCTGTGTTCGCTTGTCGTATTTACTCAGGCTTTTGTAGTTTCTGCGAGTAGCTGGGCAGCGCTACACAACAGATTGCATTACTTTTATTGCAAAAACATGCAAAATGCCGAGAAGCCCGCAGCCGCGGTGGGAGGGAAGCAGACGTTAACGGTGCAGCGTGAGCTCCCCCTGCACGCAGCCGCCGGGAAGTCCTGCCTTTCCCCAGCCCTCCCTTTCCTGCCCTCTTCCCCCCCCTTGCATGTCACACCCTCCATACAGCCTGTGAAAAAATGCTCGTCAGTTACCTAAGCCTTTTTTAAGTCCGGTCAGCACAGATCACTCAAAGGAGATGTCAACTGGGTGAGCATTGTCCTTGCAAAGCGCTCGAGGCCGTGGCGTCTTACGTCCTCAGCCCACCCTGGCCTCCCCCCCGGCTCTGCCCGGCCACAGATGCTACGGCAGTGAAGTCCCAAAGCAAGTCCTCCGTGCCCTCCCACTCTCTCCCTTACCAGCAACAATGCAATCAGAAAGTAAAATTGGCATCCAGGGTATCTTGCACAATACGTGTAGCAGAATATATACCCAGGTACTGCAGTGAGGTGAAAGGTTTGCGGGTTCCCATTTGAAGGGGGATGATGCCAGAGAGGCCAAAGCCGCAGATCAGGAATGGCTCAGTGATCCTCTCAGCTGGGAGGAGGGAAAAGGACTGACAGCATATTCTCAACAGAACAATCATATCAATACAAATGAAAACTCTCCTAGAGGAGAGGACCTGTGGACCAGATCGGTGCCCTGAATGGTGTAAGATACTGTGCGACTTGGGTGGCAAAGGAAAAGGAATGCTGCATCCGTACAAAACGTGATTAAATATATTTTTTTAAACTAAAGCAGGACCATTTACGGTGTGGCTAGCGCAGTTACTGGTTCCATAACTGGTTTTGGCTATCCTCTGTTAATGCAGGAGACCCGCTGTATGCCAAATTCAATGTAGCATTTCTATGTGATATAACTGGCACATGCGGCTCCTGTCCAGTTTAGAAGCACAGTAATAGTTTCCACTCCAGTGTTGTGTGCGCTATAGAAATGTCACAGAAGTTAACTCAGGCTGCCGAAGTGGAGTAGTTGGAAAATGTTCTTATAAGGAAAGTAACAAACACACTTGGCTAAAAACTGCCAGTCTGGCAGTGCTTACACAGGTTCTTCCCTGGCAGTCTGGGTACGTTATGAGAGAAACTGGTGCTTTGGCCTTGTGTGCATCAAACCAGAGAGCGGCTATCCCACGCTCAGGCCTGATGCAGAGGGTGTGCAAAGGCTGTTGTCAGTGTCTGCACCTTGTACGTTCACGGAGTTTCGCTTTCCAAGAGCAGGGCTGACCCTGGACAGCTTGTTCATGCTCAGCCGTGCAGGGCTGCGATCGGCACCCCCCCTCCCTCGTCTCCTGCGAGTGGCCTCACTCCACACCAGACAGCGCGTGGTTTGGGGCGGCTTTGTACTTGTAGGATAACTTACAGAAACCTGCTAGCACAAACGGACCCAGCTCTGATGCCAGCTAAGGAGCTTAGTGAGCACTTTTTAAAAGAATCCAGAGCGTGTTTGTTTTTTAAAAAGTGCTGCCGAGAGCAGTGCGCGTAGGCTGTCAGAGGGGCTGGGAGGACAGCGGAGGCGGGCTGTGCAGCAGGAGAGGTTGCTGTCGCAGGGGGAACGGAGAGGTGCCTTGATTTGTCGCTGTTTCGAAGCTCTGCCACTCTTCTTTTCTCACCCCTTCTGCCAAGACCTCTTCTTGCTACCTTTCTTCTTTCCTCTGTTTCTCCCTAGGAGCTCTCGGCTTTCCCCCCGCTCCCGCAGAGCAAGAACACGGAGCCCAAGCAAAACCCCTCTTGGTGCTGCTCTCTTTCTGAGCCATCGCCCACTTACCGTGACATCCTACCGTGGCGGTTACCTTTCCGTGCCCAGTGCTGCCGGGGTGTTGCGCTGGTTTCCCAGCCAGACCCCTCTCTGCCGGCAGAGGTCAGCAGGCCCATCTCCAACGCCGCTGAAGGCAGCGCCGGGGCCGGGACCCCCCGCCCCGGGTAACCCCGGCCGGGGCCCAGCTGCCCTAGGGAACAAATGAGGTGCAAACCCTGTGAAACTGGGTTTGCTTTGGAGAAGGGGGGGGGGGGGAAGTGTTCAGAGTACATCCGAGGAGGAAGACTGGTAAATAACTCGGCGGGTCTGGAGCATTGCTGAGGGTGGGGGTTTGAGGGCAAAGCGCCCCAGGTTTTCTGCTCTTCTCAGGGTTTCTTAGGGAAGGAGGAGGGTGTTGGGGTTTTCCTTCAGGGTTGGGAACACTCCTGCTGCGGCGGAGGAGCTAATTCACCTGCTGCCTTCTCGCAGGTGCCTGGAGATCTTGGTGACCAGTGACAAATGCTGGCCAGAGGGACCGTGTGTGGGGTGGCACAGGGACAGGCAGGTAGCGTCCCCCACAACAAGGGTCACTGAATTCAAAGAGCCTTAAAGGAGTGTTTGTGTTGCAGCTACGCTTTTGATGGCAGCAAGTAAAATAACCAAATCTCTTGCGACCTTACTTTGTGAATGGTGTGAAATTATTCCATCTCAGTAATGTCTCCAGGAGGGAAGAACTGTTTGCATCAATTCAATTTGTTAAGACAGTTAGTAAAAAAATACTTCAGTCTAATGAGTGAAACGATTTTACCTAAGCAGAACAATATCCATTGATATTACTGACAGGGAGAGGGTACCTGTGAGTTGCAGAAATGGCAGATTTTTACTTCTTTCATCCACGATGATTCCTTAGTGAATAGTGAAATGTTCATTCTGATGCCCCAGAAATGCTGTCTCTAATATTTAGGTCTAGCTCTGGCAATCAGAAGAAGCAGTTTTGGTTTTGAGTAGTTCAAGGGAGCTAAAGCCTTGCACCATGAGAAAGATCCTTAGATCACAACAACAGGAGAGCTAAACATTTATTCCTGCTTGACTCTCTGAATTAAAAGCCAACATAAGGAGGAACAGGAGTGGGAGCCGTGTGAGGCAGTGCGATCCTCCCCTTCTTACTCAGCCCTCTGGGACACTGCTTACCAGTTATTCTGTTGGTAATAACAAATAACAGCATCGCTTGATTCTCCTCCAAGAATTTTGAAGTGATTGCAGTGGGATTACACATTGTCCCTGGGTTACAAACATCCCCACAGAAAAACAGGATTATGTGGTCCTCTCAGTTTAAACCATTGGGAAGGAGCGGCCTAGAAGATGAAAGAGACTTATTCCTGGAAATCAGGATTTCCTGAGGCCAGGGCTTAGCAGAGCTCTTCCAGTGGCGCTGGCGTAAACTGTCCCCACCCCGCACCTCTGCTGGGCCACCGCCACGTGCATGGAGCCCTGAGGGCACCCCACAGCCGTGCTCCCTGTTCCCAGTCATAGTGGATGTCCACGTGAGTCCTTCCCTAATATGCCACGCCAGAGCTTTGCACCTGCCTGCTCAGGTGAATCCAGCTGCAGAAAAAACAGGACCAGGCAATGCATTTTTCTTCTCCCGCCTGTAGTGTTGCTGGGGCTTCTGGCCAGGGCTTTGCAGGGTTTGTGGCACTGCTGCCGGCACTTCTGCAGTGCTTTCCCAGCTGGTCCCGGCACCTCCATGCCCCGGTGTTAGTGCAGACAGAGGTCAGGAGAGGAGGGGCTGCTCTTCCCACGGGGCCCACACTCAGCCTGGACACCTGTATGTACCAGGCGCCCTGGTCTCCGTGATCTCCATTCCTGCTTCGCTTCTAAACACCACGAAAACCTTCCTCAGCACAATTTTTCCACCAAAGACACTTCTCTTTTCTTCTCCCATGAAAAGGCATCTGACACCAGCTACTCATTTGGGAAGGAGGAAATTCTCCAGAGATACCCACAATTATCACTAAGCCCTGCTGCTCCCAGAGTCTCCCTGATTTGGTTCCCATCATACACATGGGCCGTCAGCAGCCAGAGGGGACCCTAATTCCCATCAGGGTGCTTCAGCATTTGCTACTTGGGACTCTCCCATTCATCGGCCTCCTTCCCCACTTCCCTGCTCTTGCATTAACCCACAGAAGCTCCAGTCTCCACAGCTGAGGGCAGGGCTTTATCAGGGTTTAATTAGCTGTGATCTGGTCCTCATCAGAGACAGCCTGTGCTGTGAGCTGCTCAGAGCCATGAACAGCCATCCCGTGGTGTTAGAGGTCATCTGTGGTCCTTGCAGGCCCTACCTGGACAGGGGTGTGTATGAGGTGCATAAAACCATGTATGTTAGCACTTGTGCAGAGGTAAGGTTGATACCTTCAGGGGAGTTAAAGCCACACTTAAAAATTAATGATTTTTTTCTTCTCAAGTCACATGTGCTGCTGCTGCTGCATCTCTCTTGGCCCCAGGGCAGCAGGCAGTGCTGCCCATCTCCAGGCAAAGTCATGCTGAGGAAACAGTGTGATGGATAAATCACAAAAGCAGCGTTTAGCATATTTTCCTGTTTCCTCTATGTCATATAATATTGACTAAGTGTTCTAATTGATGCGGACTCTTTGGGGATATAAATAAGCACAGCTCAGCTGACTCCTGGGTAAGGTATTTGTTTCCTGGGTATCTGGTACTGTGTCTTAACTCCTTGTCCTCAGCACAGGACTGCTAATCTTTTTTTTTGTTGAAGGATGTTGAAATGTGCTGTTGTTATATTGATTTAATATTATACAATTTGTGGATTCTGCCTCAGAGGTTTTAATCTCAGGTTTGCCTATTACTTTGATACATTTGGGTAAATATTGTAGTAGAGCACTCATTTACTGTCTCATCACTAAGTCAATTGGAAGTGCTTTGTATAATAACTGTAGAGAGCTCTATGTTGTGTATTACTATTTTTAATTCTTCTGTGCTAAAGGAGTTGATTATAACTAAAAGCAAGGAATATATTTTTCATTTGTAATTTGGATTCCTTTCATTGCATGGTACCAATAAGGCACAGCATACCAAAAATAGCACAGACAAAAAACAGTTTGGCTACTTAAAAAATGCCATGAGAGATTAGCAGAGTATACATAGACACAAACCATATGCAGACAAGAAAGAAACAGGACAAATCAAAACACTTTTAGCAGGTAAGCACCCACACAGCAGCATGTGTCATATATCAAAGAGGCACAGACTGTAAAACAGCGTCCCGCAGTTTGCAGTGAGTGGAAAAGCTCCCAGTAAAAGCCTGATCGTCCTGCTTTGGTTTCACAAGCCGTCCTAGATAGTGATTGCAAATTTGAGTCATAAGCATCAAAAGGAGACTGAAGTCATCTTAAACCATGTCTATACGTTTCTCTGGGATCCAGGAGGCTGAGGGTATTGAGTGCTTGGCAAATGTGGGATTCTTGCTCTGTTGGAAAGTCTTTGCTTCATATATAGAGCTCATATACACACTATGAGGAAAAACCAGATAGCACAAGGGCGATTAGACTTTCCTCTCAGCATCCATAATATGGGTGACATTCCTACTTCCCACTAAAAAATACTAAATAATATTAAAAAATAAGCCAATTCCTGATTAAAACCTGAGGGGAAAAATTATAAAACCCATTTTTGTGTATGTACATACACTGTAGTAATATAGGAGAGAAAAGTGCTGCTTATTATTTATGTATTTATCTAACTTCCAACTGTTTTGACTTGGTTTTGGGGTCTTTCACATTGGAACTTCTTGGAGTAGGTGGGCAGCAATGCTGGGAGGCAATTCCGTACAGCCAGGAGGAACATGCAGTGCACTCTTTTATGGAGATATTCCTTGTTTGATGGATTTCCCAAGCTGAAATGAAGGTCATCCTGACTTCATGTGTGCAGGATGGTCTCCATTTAAGGAGGGCATGGCTTTTGTTACTATGTGAAATGTGGTTACAGAATTCTTTTTTCAGGTTAAAATTATCCCTCTACCTCCTATCTCCCAGTACCTGTGGGAATACACTGGTGCCCGAGGGCAGCATTTCTCTGTTTAGCAAAAGCTCAGCAGGGAAAATAGCAAGTGTCCTTCAAGTTGTCCCAGTACTCAGAGTCACTCAGCTGACCCTGGTGGAAAGACCAGGGTCAAAGGGTGGAAAGACCTGATGTACCTTAGGGCACATCAGTCTGAGAAAGAGTTGGATCAGAGCTTGTATAAATTAAGGTCAACACAGCTGGCAATTCTGCAAAACATCGAGCAGCTTGGGTTTACGTTGCTCCGGATGCAAGACACTGCTTGGCAGGAGCAGGTCCCCAGTGCACGGGGAGATCTGGGACAGTCAGGACTGCTCAGCTTACCAAGGCATATCCAAACCTAGCGCCTCCCTGCGTACAAGAACTCTTTAAATGCAATTAGAACTTGGGTTACGGGCTGGTTTTGCTGTGTAATTATTAGCGTTACTGCAGCATTATCAAACCTGGATTTCACTGCTGATCTGGTGGCTAATCCTTGCGCGTGTGAAACGAAAGCCTGCTGCTCCGCCCTCACCTCAGCCGTCCGCCTCCCGCACTGCACCCACAGCAGGTAAAGCGCAGGACTTTCCACCCCAGCTAGTGTTGGCAGTATCTGTTGTTTGCTGAATTATCTGCTTTGGCGAATACATGGGGTGAGAATGGGCCAGGGCAAAGGAGGAGCCTTTAGTTCAGCCCTTAACCAGGGTTGAAGAATACTAGCAAAAATTAGCCAAAAATATTTGTGTTTCCCGCCAGTCCCTCTCAGTGGCTTCTTTCTTTTTCCTTCTTTTTTTCCCTCCAAGTTTCACACAAAGCTCCATGTTTAGGATTAGCTGTCTACAGGCAGCTCTTTGTATTCAGCTGAATTTAAGATTATGGCTGAGCCATAAAAGGGGAGAAAGGTGACACTGGAGAGTTTCTGCAGCAGTAAATCCTGACATATTCAGGCCTATGACATTTTTGTAGCTGGCAGATGCTGAG
The DNA here is from genome assembly GCA_034782735.1 of Sagittarius serpentarius. Lineage (NCBI taxonomy): Eukaryota > Metazoa > Chordata > Aves > Accipitriformes > Sagittariidae > Sagittarius > Sagittarius serpentarius. The sequence goes on from JAVKLA010000010.1 coordinate 25,856,258, forward strand.
CGGGGCATATCTGGTCGTCACTGAGGCCCCAACCTGGTTAGATTTCACAGAAGAACCTGCTGTGAACCTCAGGTTTGAGCAGCATCATATACATTTAAAGAGATCTTTCTGGTCAGATAATGCAATGCTATTTTCATTTGCTGCTGTTTGCAGTGAAAATGCCGTTTGATGAAAATGCCTCTGTTGTTAAACCTCTCAGGCTGGAGAGCAGCCAAACGGGGGAGGACATGCAGGAGGGAGCGTCATGCCAGTAAGGGATGGAGGGACAAACATTGCGCTGTCGTGGCATTAGGACCTGCTTATTGCACATTTGTAGGCTTTTTGAATTCACTGTGAGGGGGTGGGAAGAGGATGTTCCCACCGGTTCTCCACTCTGGGCTGGAGGAAGGCAAAGGCTAGCTCTCTCTTATCCCCACTGAGGATGGGCAAGTACTTCCCTAAGTCATCTGATGCTCTGCAGTGGATCCGTGGCTCAGTGCAAGGAATTTGTGTTGCGCAGGAACAAACCGATGCACTTTCTGCTGTGGTCTGCCCCATCCATGCATTCCCCTCTGGTGCAAAACCCAGTCTCCAGTGTCTGGATGTAACTGTCAGCATACACGTACAAAGACATGTTTAATTTAGGTTAACAGCACTCTCTTTTACGATGCAGTGACCACTACTACTATTTAGAGAGGGAATGGAAATGTTAAGCTACGTAGTGTGCAGCGTGTAGTGGTTATCAAGGGAAACCGGCTATGGTTGTGTGGAAGCTCATGATTTTCCCAGAGCTGTACAGCTGAAGTTGGCACAGGTAAAGGTCCTTTTGGGGGGACAAGGTCTGTTACCCAGAAAGCAGGGCTAGAGAGAAGGGTGCTTCTTCCTGCAGGTTTCTGAACCTTTACTTCTAGGGCTTCAATGTCAAGGTCTTTCTGTGGAGGCACCTGTATGGAGGACCGCTTGGAGGGATAAATAACTTGTGGTTTGTTCTCCTACTGAGAGGTTTTACACTGGTCTCCAAAGAGTCCTGAGCTGGTGATAGCTATGGAGTACTGGGATGTGCTTTGACTGAGGTGCAAGTACATGTGCATGTGCATGTGCATGGAGGTGTATGTACATCACTTAACTCTGCCTGAGAAGATTAATGGCTTGAGACTATGCAAACCCAAGCAGCCTTATTCAAGTTCCAGTTCATTACTGGAACGGTATTAAATCAACCACTAGTTACAGACACATGTCTAACTCACTGAGTTTGGATTCACAGATCCTGATACAAATGGGATCTTGGGGATTATTAACCTAATGTGCTTACTGCAGGCTTCCCTGCTGGAATTCTTGTGCTAGAAATCATACTTATGCAAGTGAGGCTCATACAGGCAATGAATTTTAACTCCAAAATTCATGTCTTTGGTGTTCAGAGACAGGAAGGCAGCTTGAGATGTGGTTTCTCCCCATATCTAATGAGTGCTATTATGAGGAAATCTTCTACTTGATCAGTTGTGTCCAATGATTTTTTAGAAGGATTTGGATGTATTTAAGATGGTACCAGCGCTTACCACAAATGGAAAGAGGAAAAAATTTATGAAGTCTGAGGCTTTGTCACCATGGTGACATCTGTTTGAGTTTGGAAGTTGCATTAGTTTGAGCTCACAAATTTTTCTTTTCCTGTCATTAAAGTCACACCTCTTATCCTCTCAGTTACCTCCTCTTTCTCTTCCTACCCCACGATGACTGCATTTAAAAACTAAATTTCCTTTCAGGGAACAAATACACAGGATAAATTACCGCCATCCATTACTGCCTCCAGCAAGCTGCCACTGCTGCAGTCCGTATCTAAGTGGACCTTATGTATAAATGCAAAGAGAAAAAAATAGTCTCTCTTCTCCTGTGCCAAACAGTTTAACAGCTATGATCAGATATGTCCAAATGTGAGAGGTCTTTATCCATCCTTTAATAATCACAGTGCTGACCACATTCACCGCTCCAGTGACTCCACTGGATTAGGTGGAGTTCACAGCAGAGATGAATTTGACCTAGTAAGTACATCAGTGGTCTTTCGGGTTTGCTTTAGATAGCACGCAAAGAAGCTCTTCAAAGATCTGTGGTACAACATAACCTTGACTTCAACTCTAGTTTTAATGGCTACTTGGAAGATGACAAAGACCACACTCTTTGGGAGACTGCCGTAGGGTGAGAAGCCTCAAAACCACATGGCCAAATCTAAGGATAAGCGAAGTCTATACAGCCCACACAACTGCAGTGGCAGCTGTCAGAAGTATGCCAGAGAAAGCCATGCTCCTCCTGGCTGACAACTGGAGGGCAGAGAGTCTGAAGCTCAACTTAAAGCAAAAATGTTCCTTTGATGGATATCCAAAATGGGTGACTGCTTCCTTTCAGGATGAGCATGCTGTGCCCAGGGAGATGCTGATCATCTCTTGAAACAACACTGCAATCAGCATGGATTGATGGTGTGACAGGAACAGTGATCCATAAGCAATGGCACTTAAAGCACTTGGTTTTGATGAATATGGGTGTTTGTTTAACTTGTCAGAGGGAGATGCCAAGCTGTGGTTGATGAGTAGAGCCAGGACCAGATTTATCCATTAACTACTGGTTTTCTGGCCGCTGAGAAGCTTGCTCTTAAACAGCAGAAATTCTGTCCTAGCACCTGATTTTGAGATGGAATTTTCTCCCCTGCCCTGACCAGCATCACACATCATCCCTCGCTGTCTCAGTCTGTGCTCACAATCAAGTTCACGCTCAGTAGCACGTATTTTATTAAATTTGGCTGTGAGAATGTCACCAATTATGATGGGAAAAGCAAGAGTGGAGGTTAGGGGGGAAAGGTGAAGGTTAAATTCAGACATTCATGAGTTTATGGGGCAGTTTGTCCTCAAATCAAAGCCAGGCATTCATGTCGAGCTACATAAACAGGAATAAATGCTCATGTGAAACTTGCTTAAGAAGCAAAACCCATAAGAATATTTGCCACAAAATACATGCTTTCTTCTCCCTTCTCCTCCTCTCGGCCCCAAAAAAGGAGATTGCTCGGAGCATGTTGCTACCCTGGACAAAGTGATACCTTTAAACATAAAGAGAAAAAAATCCCTGCCATTAGACGCACATTCGTGCTCAAAAGGCTGCTGTGTGCTGCAGCCGCTGCTGTGAGCACAGCCTGCAAACTGGCTAGCGTAGCACCCCAGGGCAGAGGCGTGTGCCCAGTCCTGGGGTTAGGAGGACACATCCAGGTCCTCCTTGAAGTGTCCAGTGATGTTTTTCCTCAATGTCACACTCCGTAAAAAGTTTAACTCAAGGTAAAGTTTTGGGAAGGAATGGGAAAACTGATGAGAACATTTTTTTAAAAAGCAAATTAACCTCAGATCCCCAGCTACCTTTTATTTACCAAACAGAAGTAGTTTCTCTGTGTGATACATTTCTTAAATTATAGGTTTCCCATTTCCTGGCATCCTAATAAAGTCTAGATGAATGATGAGAGAGTCTGCTGGGAGAATGAGTAAACATCTCCTACTGTCTGGAATGTAAGACGGCTACTGTCTTATCCTTTGTTACAGGTTGTTAAGATAAAATTACCCTATATATCAACAGCACTGTCAATGAAATTAGAAAGGGCATTCTACCTCCAAGCTGCCTGGAGGGTTTGAGGAGGGAGCAGGGAAGGCAGTTGCTTCTCTGTTTATTTTGGTTTTCTATTTGCTATGAAAGAAAGAAAAGGGTTTCGTTTTGGCTTTTTTTGACTTTGTTTTGTTTTTTAATGCAAATGAAAAAGAGGACAAAAGCCAAGGAGGATGTGCAAGGCAGGTTCTGGATATTTCACCACCTGGGCAAACAGGAGAGGAAAGAAATTGTGGCTTGGTGAAAATCCTGGGATAGTTCATGCCTGAACTGCCGTGGCAGCAAAGTTTGGGTGCAAAGACACCCTGCAGCTATAGGTGTGGCCCCCATATAGGGCAGAGGCTGCGAGTCCCCTCGGCTAAGGGCGCTTCATCTCTCCCGGTCTTTTGTCCCCCAGCAAGCGTAAGCTCTGAGCACGCCGGCCTGGCGTGCAGTGTCCTTAAGGGCGCCCTCCCACAAGGGATCCTGGCGGCCAGCAAGCAAGGAGCTCCCCAGAGCGTTTCACCGACAGCACCTCTCTCATTCAGCACATGAAAATCCCTGCTACCGAGTGTGCTTAAACATAACCAGCGAGTTGAAAAGTTAAGAGGTCTTGGGAAGACAGGCATATGTGCGTGACATATTCCTCGGAACCTCATTCACATAGGAAGGGAAGTTGACAAGGAACACTTTCCAGACAAGTGTTGTCTTTTCAATTATTTTCAGTTCCCTTTAAATAGCAAAGGCTCCTGGGGTAATGTGTGCAGGCTCTGCTCGCTGTAATGAGTATTAGTTCGTGCAGTAGGTCCTGCTGGTGGTGAGCCAAGGGTGTGCGGCACTGTCCTTCCTGTAGTCTGTGTGTGACGGCTCGGGAAGGAAAGGCAAATCCTGGCAGCACATTCACGCAGTGGCCATCCTTACTCCAGCAGTGACCACCCTGGTCCCAGGGAGACTGGCTAGAGAGCAGGGAAGGGTGCGGATCAGCATTGAGCTGAAACAATGGGAGGCGAGGGTTGGCATCCTGAGAAAATCATTTGCATTTTTGAGAAGACCCAGTCTAATCTGATTTCTAATTCAGCTCTGGGAAGTGCCTACACATTTAATGTTTTCTGTGGATTTCCTCAAGACACCTCTCAACCTCAAATTTTCTCCTGTGGTTTGCCCATTTCTGTTTCCACCACTGTATCTGCTGCTGCAGATTTGTCAGCTACAGTTTTAGGAGCAGCCTCGTGCACTTCCCTGTAATCCAGTAATGTGTCTCTGGTGTCTTTTTTTATCAGTCTCGATGCTGTTGCAGTTTTACTGGTCTCTAGAGAGAAACCACTGGAGAAGATCTACTTCTCTCAGAAATTATTTTCTCGAAATGTGAGTCTCATGAGTGTGCGCTTCATTGCCAAAATGCTAGAAAACAGTCTATATTATCTGCCTGTGTACAGGAGAAATCCAGTGTTGACCTGTTTTCCTTGTAATTAGGCTGTATTGCCAAAGTAATTGTCTGGTTTAGACTTGTTATATTAATGCTGTCTTGACTCTGCTCTTGAATCCTATAGCCATGAGAATGGGATCCAAAACTTAACTCCCATTGCCCCTATTCTGCGCAAAATGAATTCTCTGCTCCAGACACCTCCCCCAGATGATCCCTGTGCTCCAGGAGGTCATGGGCCGTGGTGGAGCTCGAGGGTTTCTTATGGAGGGACAGGGCTTTTGTGTAAGTCAAAGATGGCCTCATCACTTACATGTCCTCTCTTGTATCCATGTCAACTTCTGTTACAATCTCACTCCTTTGCCTTTTCTTTCTCTGTTTTTGCCAAGCACTTTGTTTTGCTTCTCTTTTTTTTTTAAAGTTGTTTTTCCATTTTTGAAACTTAGACATTTCACACTATTTCAAACATATTTTTGTTTTGAAATCAGAAAAAAATGTAACTGAAAACAATACCGGAGAAAAGCTGGAAATAAAAAGCTGAACTTGGGCGAGAAATGCTCTTGGATTCGCAAAACATCCCTCAGTTTCTGCCATCTCATCTCTTAGTGTGTCAGAAACTTTATGTGTCACTCTCTCATGCACTTACATGTGTGTGCACATACATACATACATACACATATGAGAATTTTCTGACAAGCTGTAGGGCTTTGCTACAGATTTTCCATCCCTAACCATGTCAGGAAGAAAATACCTTAATGCTCTATTCACAAAATACTTTTGGCCTGTCTCCATTTGAATGTTATGCTTGTTTGCATAGGCAATTCAGAGGGGAGTTCATAAAACCTCTTTTTGCCTGTATTTGTGAATGCCTGCCCAATACATGGGCTTAAAATGAAACTACATTGGAAGAGGGATGGTTTGGGGATGCATACATTTTGCACATATCCTTTAAATAACTCAGATATGTTTTCAAAGGAAGATATTTTTCCTATGGACTGAAGGACACATTTGTACCACCTACTAATGTCTTCAACTCCAAAACAGCGCTAAGTAAATAGTTGAGGTTTTTGCCGACTCAGTGTTTCCAGCACTTGTATCTTCCCCTTAGAGAGATCCCTCATTAAAGGACAACTTCTTACTTTAAGTCTCACTGCTTAATCCCAGCAGGACACCCTTCTGCTACCTCCATTCCCAGCCTAATACTGTGATAATGGGGACAAAACTGCTTTTCGCAGTCCTGCTGCCCAGCCCTGCACCGCGGTGCCAACAGCGGCCAGCAGAAAACGGATGTTTGTCTTCATTAATCATACACACACAGTCTGCAACCTGAACTGCGTACAGAAATGAATGGAAAAAGTGCAACCTGACCGCAAAAGTATTATTTTATAAATAAGGTCCTTTAGTAGTAGTTAATTGGATACACATTTTTCTAGATTCATGGAACATTAAAAACTATCATATCTGAATTGACTGACTGAGTTCATGTTACATCTCCAAATTACCAATGACCATTTTGCCTTGCAACATCAGACCTTGGGTTCAGAAATTTAGCTTGAGGGCCTTTTTTAAGTACATGGCGCTTTTTTTTTTTCTAATAGAGATTGATTTAGTGTATGTTTAATGGCCCCATAAATCACTCAACATGCCCAACTCACATACAAATTCTGCCAAAAAAAAAAGTTTTCAGGGAAGCAGATGCCTTGTTCTTGGAACCAATTTGCCTTGCTCTCTGCCTGTGCGTGAACCTACCATTTCAAGATCCTCCTTATAAAAATGTTCTGCTCTCCCAAGTCTGAACACTGGTCATTTTCTCTGGGACTGCTTTCTTACTATGCCAAATTAAACTCAGGCGATTCTCCTGCTGTGCCTGTTCTGTTCTAGTGCCTTTTAGATCAGCAATAAATAAATTCATTGTGCGTTTCAACAAGAAGAAAAAGAAAAAGCTGGAGTCGCATTGTGCTTGCTCTTGTGAAGATCTATTGTGTGCAAAGTAGTGTGCTATCAAATGGCGTAGGTCATTTTTCATTACCCCACTGAGGATGCAGCTCAAAGCAGAGGATTATAGAAACTCATTTCCTTTGGTTAAGGAAAAAAAAAGAGTTAACATTCAATAAACTCAAGGGCTATGACGCAATGTGGCCCTCAGAACCTTCCGAGCGGAGCTGTTAATAGCTTCCTTTCCCAGGACGCAGGTTTGCCCCATTCACTTATCGACTTTGATGCATTAGTAAAAGAAAATATCAACCCCTCATAACTCTCAGAAATGATACAATACATCACTTGAAAGTAAGCTAGGATCAACACATTGTTAACTGTTTGATCTCTCGAGTCAAAATTAATGATAGGTGTTTTGCACACAAAAAAATGAATGTTAAAAGCCTATTTAAGCTAACTAAAGACATCCATACAACATCAGGGTTGAATTGGAGGTGATTTCCTGCAATGCAGCTGTTATAAGTTTATCAGTCTGCGGGTGGCAGTAACCAGTAATCATAACCAGATTGCAGAAGGGTGGGATGGAACTTATCTTTAAACAGAAGATTGATCTAACTAACTAACGAACTAACTAACTAACTAAAGCAAGCTGGTTGACAACTAAATTCACAGTGTTATTCGCTAGAACACCCAAGGGTCTGGGAGAAGGCAGTTTTCTGTATATTTTAAAGAAATTAAACGATTCTGAAGGTTTAACTGCTAGGCAGGGAGAAACCAAGGTTCATAATGATTAACAGCAGACCTCCTGCGCTCTTGTACTCACAACATTTACAAAATAATGATAGCTAATAAGAAATGGCATTAAGAAATGACTTCAACTTTCTCTGCTGAGATGTTGCCATAGGCTGTTGATGAACTTTTAGCTCATTCTCTTGTGACATGGAAAGGAAAGATCTGAAATGCAGCATATATTTCAAGCAGAAGAGCGATTGAAAAAATTCCAAGAAATCTCTCTGAAGAGCCAAAGAGAAGTGTTGCACTGTGAGACAATGCCTCTGGACAATTATAGCCTGTTAGTTTTAATGCATCTCGAATTGCTTCCGTCTGCAGCTAATCTAACCACTGGAAACAGTCACTTTTGCAATGCCCTTTAATTTTTCTGATTTGCGTGTGGGCGGTATCTGTTGGTATTAATATGAATGTTTTCCGGATTGAATTAGAGAAAACAAGACAAGCTTTCAAAGTAGCGTCAACTTTCTTTGAGAAATGTGAACTCAGGAGCGTGTACGAGGCAGTGGCAAACCGTGTGGATGATTTAGGTCTGTCCCAGATCACTGTCACGCAGACATGAAAAGGAGTGACAGAGAAGTCCCACTGACTCCTCAGATCATTCCAGCACCACTCGACAGTCTCTTTAGCCCTCTTTGGTTTTAGTTTTGCCAAATTCTCGGCCCTTTCTGGGCGCTGCTTCAGGTGCTCCAGCTCCATCCGTCAGAGCTGCGCTTGCAGTCGGCCTCGCTGCCTGCAGCCGGCGGGGATACCCCTGTTTCCTAACTCGCTGACCCATGCAGACCCAGTATTTTCTATGAATGAATGAATCCCTTAAATAGTTAAGGAGTGAGCCAAAAATCTTCTTCCATCCCCAAAATCAGCCAAATACACTCTTTATTTTTAAACTGACACAAGTTCAAAATAGCTGCTGTGTTAGCCTTTCCCATCAACAGATCCAGCTCCTGCCGCCTCTCAACACTCTCTCCTGCAAACAGCCACCTTGCCTTTGGCTTATAGGAGCTGTCATGCCTATGCTTAAACCTGGTTTCTGGAACCTGCAGGTCTGGGGAAGCTCAAATTTGCTTTTTTTATGGAGATCAGACTGAGAAATGGCAACTACATTTTAACATAGAATTCCGATTAAAATTACTATGCTTTTAAAAATTCTTCACACAGCTTTCCTTCAAGTTTTGATGAACGTTTAAACCTAAAATAATTCTTCCCCATGTCTGACATCTGTACTTTATTTATTCATCATCTTTTTTCATAGAATTTTTTTAATTTCAGAGGTGTTTTTCAGTGAAGTAAAATAAAATTATTGACAACAATGAAAATTTGAAATCTATTTCAATTAAGACAGCCATTTCCATTTTTTTTATTTCTGAATCTTACTCAACAAAGCCTCGTAATTATTTCTCCGTAGCCACGGGATCAGCTCACTCCTTTCTTCTCCCTAATGGGACTATAAAATCCTCAGCTGGCAGATCTGCCTGTACGCCAGGCTGTGAGATATGACACATCACGAATATCTGGAGAGGGTAAATTTTCCATTCAACAAAGTAGCAGAGAGAAAGCAATTTCATTGCCTATGTGAGGACAGGTGGATGGTGGCCAAAAACTTTCCAATTTTTGACTTGCTATGTGTTTTCCCAGTTGCTATTGCTTTGGAAGTGGTGGCCCACCCCAGGCAGTCCGGTTACTGGTCTGGGAGAGCTGGACTGGGCAGGACTCATGGCCATTTGGTGCAGGACTCATGCCTATCTGCTCACTGGGTGTGATTACTCCTCACCAGGCTCCTTGGCATAAATTCTGTCCTCCTGCATGCAGTGCCAGGGCTTTGCATGCTTTACAGCCCATCTCATCATAGCAGTTCCTTTAAAAATTCTGCCACATCTGCAAAACAAACATTTTACCGGTAGGGAAACTGAGGCACTGATGGGTGATACCTCCTGCCCAAAGTTAAGGAGTGGATGATGAGAGACAGAGATCAAGACTCCAGATCCAACTCCTTCCATATCATACTGAGTTACATCTTGTTTAAAGTACAGAAATGAGTACAGCAATTATCAAAGTTCAATATAGGAACTTTTTCTGTAGTAGGCTCTGAAATACGCTGTTGTGTTAATCATTTAAGATCTAGCAAGGGCTGTGTTAAGACATTGTGTGGTTTAATGCAATCCTTAGACTCACAAATTCACTGTTAAAACACAGCCTTGTGAGAGTGAGGGAAGCACTGCCTATCAATTTAAACTGGAGGAAAATCTATACGCAGAAAACGGGGGAATTGGTAAACAACCAGTTAAGCGGTTGAGCCTGCTGTCACTCTATCCCCGTTGCATCGCAAAGTGCTGAATTCCTAAATGTGGAACCCAGATGCAAAAATAACAAAGACCACATTAAAGCGATGTTAATCATACAAGCTATGGATCTAGAGGAAGATGCGGAAGTGCTTGGGAGGCTGATACAGGACTGGGGGAAAGATAGCACAGCCTACAATTGCTTTTTCAAATAACGTGTGAAGGGAAAAAGGTTTCCGTGCCTCTACCAAACCTCCTCGTGTGCAGCCTTGGGCATCTGAGACCGTGTGCGTACACCCGCACGCGTGGGCAGGGCTCCCGACCTCTGCAGATGTGAGGCCCCCATCCTTCTAGACAACCTTGGGAAAGGACTATCTCGGGAACAATCCTTACTACAAACCAGCCATGGGACGTGAAAAATCTACCTTTTTTTACACCAGGCTTTCCAGGGAACCCGTGATTTCTCTGGAAACACCCCAGCTGCCCAAGCAGCCGTGTGAAAGCAGCCCAAGCCCCTGCTCAGAGGCATGCTTGGCCCTCCTGCCTCTCCTTGCTGGTGGCAGGACAGGCCTGGCTGCAAGAGTCCCCACGGGGAGCAAGGCAGGACAGAGGCAGGTTCCTCCCAGTCCCCCCAGTGATGTAGGGCAGAAAGCCCCTCCACAGTGGGGCCAGGCATGCGGGTGGCTTCTTGTGGCTGGCAAAGAAGTCTGTGAAAGGCCTTGTAATAACACAGTACAATTAGGTGAAGGTGAACACCAGCATGCACTTAGTACATGGATGATTGCTTCATTAGTGAGCTCTTCGGGGTTGGAGCCTGTGAGAAGGGCAGATACGGGCTCCTCCGTACTTAAACTATACCACCTGGGGGAGAGGAAATGGTGCCTTGTTATTGAGAAAACCTGATGGGTAAATTATCACCAAATGAAGTAAAAAAATGAGAAGCTCCCAGAAGGGACTGAGTTATAGGACTTTGAACCAGTCACTGAGAAGTTGAGCTGAGAGCTCAGTGCTGGAGGCCTGGTTTACAGAGGGTAAGGTTTGTCCTGAGGTGGTGAAAAGTGTTATGGCCTCTGGTGCTTCGGTGACTTCAGGACGGTGTGAGCTCTCCTTTCCTGGGAAGGACAAAGTGCTGCTGCTACCTTGATGTTGCCACCTGCTTCTTTTGAGAAGACTCGGGGCGGGAGTGAAAAAGCTGGTATCTGGTACTGAAGAGGTAAGCCTTATCTTTTGTAGTCCTAAATAAAATGATTTAGTAGTGTTTGTCGGTCTTCAGCCAGCCTGGTTATGAGTATGGAAGCAGGGGCATTGGGATGTTGGGGTTGATCACTGAACAGCCTGCAGCTAAAAATACTATGTGAATACTCTGAGAGGAGTTTCTGTGCAGTGTTTTTAGAGTAATGTTATTTTAATTATTATTCAAGTGCTTAATTTGCTCTGGCGTCACCTTCTTCTTGGTCATGACCAGGTTTGGGGCCGGAAATGTACAGAGGCAGGTTATGCAGCTGCACCTCACTTGCTGTGGCTAGCAAAATCTGCCGGCTGTGTGTTTTGTGCCTCGTTCTACTGCTGCCCTCTCTGCTCTACTCACCACCAGGGCTGAGTACAACACAGAGCAGGGGGAAGGTTCCTGCAAGCTCTTCCCACTCTGCAGACAAAATAATCCTGAACTTCTGAATTTTACTTCTGTAGTATGAGCTTGTTCTCTAAGGAAGAGTGGGTGTTGCTTTATCCATGTAGGGGACCAAAAGCGTTGCTTGGAACAGAGGGTGAAGAAACAGAGTAGGAAGTGATGTTCTGCCTTTGAAAGCTGATTTGCTCTTGTTCTCAGGGCAGCAAAGTTCAGCCTGCAGTTCTGGCTGGAGTGATACTGCTGGTCTGCACCCCAACCCTGGGTGGGACGTGGTGAGCTTTATCCCAGAGCGAGCTGATTCCAGCTTTCTGAGTAATGCTGGCTTACTGGAATAAGCTTTCCTTTGATCTTGTAGACAGAAGTCCACAACAGCTGCTCTGCAATAGATAAGGACAGTCACTCTCCAGGCTGATCGTGTTTGGAGATTAGTCCTCGGGACATTGCGCAATGAAGGAGCGCAGCCCTTAAAGGCGAGATAGTCCTGCTGGTGTGCACACCTACAGCTGGGACAGCGGTGTCGGGGAAGGAAGCTGTCTGCGTGTGTATCAGGGCTGTAGCACGCTCGATGTGACGTAAATGGATGAAGTTCTGCTCTGTCCCTCTCTGCTGTAGGCCCGCAACTGTTTCCTCTTATGGAGACTGGGGAGAAATGCTACTTTTGCCTGTTAAACCTGGGGCGTGTATGCTGAATTTGGAAGTTCCTGTAAAGATTTTTTTTTTTTCCCCTTTTTAATGGAAATTACTTGATTACAAGCTCTTCCCTTAAAGTTATTAGTAAGAAGTTCTTAAAATTTGTTATTCCAAATAGACTCACTAAAATGCCTCTTTGTGCTTTACTTGACTTAAATGTTGCTTTGGTCTTGCAAGAGAGAATGACAGCATTCACTCGAGGGTGGTTTTGGCAGTGTTGATTTTGGGCTTCCTGCAGTGATCACAAAAACCTGTCAGATGTATGTATTTTCAGTAGGAAAATAGCTCCGCATTCCCCTCAAAGCTTTTGGCGGGGATGAAAAATATTGCGTGTGGATGATCTCTGAGTGTGGGTCACTCTGAATCCAAGCACTGGTCCTTACTGGGAATCCACTACATCTCTGGGCAAGCTGTCTAACAGAGTGAAGGGCACCGGAGTGTGGGCTGATGTGGCTTGTGTTGCCCCTTGGCCTTTGTATGTCACACCTTTCTTGGCATTTGAGGATGTTGTGAGCTGAGATTCCCCGGACAGCAACGGCAGCTCTCCCTGTGAGGAGCAGGACTTGGATTTGGAGGCTGCCAGAAGTGTGGGTGAGACTGTGGAAATAACCTTTGCCTGTAGTCGAAGGTAGTCAGGAGCGATGGTGGACATGACTTCACCATGCCCACTGCTCAGCATGAGTAACCAGTTCCATGCATTTCCATGCCAACCATTAATTTCCAGATGCAATGACTAGAACAGTATTTTCCGTTTCCAGATCTTGTTTGTACTGGCATGATTTAAAATACTTTGTAATTACAGTGGTTCCTATAGTCAAACTGCTAGAGTGATGCGTGGTGCTTAGAAGTTTCTTCTTTACCTAGCAATTTTGGTAATGACAGTAATTCAGATAATCTATCTTCGTGGCCTTGTGGCTTTCAGAAGTATAGGGATTTTTTTCTTCTTTTTTAGAGGTGTAGGCCTATCTCTATATATAGCTCAGTGTATACCTAGTATTCTAGATGTGTTAAAATAAACTCGACTTGAGAAATTCCAGTCCCATTGCCACAAACTTTCTGATGTTGCTCTTTGTGTTAATGCAATCAAGTAAATGGGGGAAGAAGTAAATGGGGGAAGAAAATGGAGGGGGCAGAGGGGTGAGCTTGGCAGGCTGCTGTGGGCACCAGCTGCTTATATTGCCAGGCAGCTTTGGGGGTTTGGGTGTGTGCCAGCAGTGTCACCGCCTTAAATTATTGAGTGATTGTGAATATGCTGGACTTTTCCCCTGAGCTAGGCAGACTGGATAGAGGTGAAAGAGGCCAGGGTGCAGCGAGAAACTCAGGGTGTTGGCACCGAGGTGTGCTGCCCTGGGTGTGTGGGGTGGGCTGTCCTGTCCCCAGTGGGAGATGCTGGTGATGCCTGACCAAGATTTGTGTTGCTCGTGTCTGCTCCCTGCAAGTTAACAGTTGAGGTGGGATATGGCAGTTTCCTCTCGAAGATGAGGTGGCCTCAGTGAGTACAACTTCAGGCAGCACTTGAGGTTCATTTTGGCCAGCAATTCAAAGCATGATAAATGACTTTGGCAGCCAAATGTGACAACATCCTATTGAAGAGGGAAAATCCTTCAGTTTTGGGAAGATGGCTGAATCCCAAAGCTGCTCTCATTTGCTGGTTGTCCTGGTTTCAGCTGGGATTTTTAGTTATTAAACTGTTCTTATCTCAACCCATGGGTGTTACTTTTTTTTTTCCCCCGATTCTCCTCCCCATCCCACTGGGAGGGGGGAGGAGCGAGCAAGCGGCTGTGTGGTGCCTAGTTGCTGGCTGGGGTTAAACCTTGACATTGGTTAAGTCTACCACCAACAGAGACACTCCTAAATTACTTCTGGGAGAAACTGGTCAGACAGATCAGAGGCAGACATCTCCCTCAGTGTGCAATTATATGTGCTGCTTGCTTTGAGAAGAGTCCAAAGCAAACAGGAAGCAGCAATTAAGGTAGGCACCAGCAATGAAGACCTAAAGTATAGGGCACAGTGTTTATTAGTCGCCGCTGCACAGAAAAGGTCTCTCCTTAATTTGACTGAAGAGGGAAGAGATGTAGCTTAATATTTTTGTGTATTGATTGTGTTACTGTTATTTTTCCCAGAAGATTCTCATATGTAGAGAAGGGTGGGAGGGGCAGATGTTGATTAAATGTAAGCTCTTCTGCAAATGTGTGTATGACATCTGGCAAGTTGCTCGTTCTTACTCTCCCTTCAGAGGCAGGGAACAGAGGTGGAAAGGTTTGCCACGCCTCTGTCCAGTTGACCTGTATATTTTCAACTAGAAGCTGACGAAACTGGGGGATCCTGAGCCTAGAACAAGCCCTTGAGGTCACTACTGTCATACCGACCATAAATCAACCAAAATGACTTTTTTGAAGTCTCAAGCAGTAGGAGCAGTAAATGCAGTCTCTCTGATATTCTGTGACCATGTAGTGCAGTGAAGATTGCAGGAAAGAGTTGTTGAACACACAGCACGTCACGTCCAGGATATGTTTGTGTCCATAGTGTATATGGGAAGTCGTGTTTCCTATAAAGCAATAAAACGTCATGGAAATCTAGCTGAATTTGGAATCTCTATGTAAATAGAGCTTCGTGTATCAACAGTTTTCTTTGTGGTAACCTAGGTATAGGGTTGTTTCTGCCACTTTCCAGAGACCTGAAGGCTAAAGCTAAATCAAATGAAATAGTGGTGTCACCTGGCTCTAGAACCAGGGAGCCTTAATAGATGTATCGAAGCCCAGGCGGCAGCAAGACCAGTGAGGCCCAAATTGCTTCAGTTTGTGGTACCTGTACATGTATGCGAGGAAGTGCTGTGGAAGGCGTCTTGGAGATGTAACAAAAGAGATGTTGGGTATGTTCCACCTTTCTCCGTAAGTGTGTAACTTGCAGTTAGCCCCATCAGCAGAAATACTCAATTTTATCCACAGAAATCTGTTGTCTGGCAAAAGGAGAGTGTACTCCTTTTCCCCCCACCCCCCCACCCCTGCTACTTTCTAGGAATTGCTTGAAGTTACTGTAGGTTTTGAAGCCCTCTTCCAAACCTAGATGGGGGTTCAACTCCCCAGTTCTTAGGTCAGTAGTCAAGTTACCTTCCTTTTCTTAATGGTATGTATACACATGTATGTATTGGAAACATGTGAACACACATACGTATAGCCAAAGCACAGCAGTGGTGAGGACTTGCCAAAGCAGGCTAAGAGCTGGAAAAAATCAGGCAGTTCAGGAAGATGGCTTGAAATTAGTGCTGGAAAATAAACATCAGAGGGGTTGGAGCTAGCTCATTTGCAAGTGCTAAAAGAACTGTCTGTGCCTGCCTCGCCAGTGTTGGCTCCTCCTCTCTGCAACCATCCAGTACAATCCATGGCTCCCATCAACCTATCTTGGATGTTGTCTTCCTTGCTTGTGTCCAGTGGACCTCCATGCCATGTGAAATCCCTTCTCTTCTAAACAACATTGCAAGACTTGTTCTCTAACAGTGTGATCCTTGATGCTATCGCAGTTTTAAGGGCCTTAGAGGCTTGGTAGCGTGTGGTCAAGTTTACTGCTTTCCCCACCGATGAGAGAACTATATCCTGCTGCCATCAAGAAGAGTGGGAACAGCAAAGTTCACTAATGCTTGCTTTGTTAATGAGAAATAGGATGTACTACCTTCAGCCTCAGAGCCTTGCTCGAAAAACCATTGCCCTCTTAATAAAGGGGGGGGGGGGCGGCACTCTGCCACCAGATGCAGGGTGCTATGATCCTGTCTTTGCCTAGCAAGTGCTCCTGCTGTAGGGACATCATCATCCCAGGTTTCTTCTTGAAAGCCTGTAGCTTACACAGTTCTTTGGTAGTTTGCACTAAAGGTTTTTAATTTGTCCCAGTGTATCTGCAGAAAAGGGATGTTGTGTCTTCCAGTGTGGTAAGGGGCTGCAGAATATCTGTGCCATGCTCTTGCAAACTGAATATCAATCCTGCGTTTGATTGATCAGCCAGGGACTGACCTAAATGATGACAACCTTCATGATCTGTTCCAGCTCTCCATCTGCTAGGCATCTTTCACGAGCAAGTAGGTGAGTCATGGACTTGATACTTCCCTGGTCTTCTACCCCTTTTCATAAAGGGAAGGAGAACACATCTGAGGAGACATCAGAGTATGTCTGACACGTGGTCTGGAAATGAAGCAGTGTTGGCAGAGATGTTTTTTGTTTCATTTTCTGAGAGGTGCTGCAGCAGAAAACCAGATCTACTTCCTCAGAGACTGTCACTCCCATCTGGAGAACATAATATTTGACCTGTGGGCTTAATTTGCTGCCAGTCTCCCACATCTCCCAGGAAGGGGAGTCTCCATCTCTTTTAACTTGAGGCTATTACCTCTTGCCCAAACAACAGGTTTCCCAAGGCTTGTTCTTGAGACAGATGAGAAACATGAAATAAATGAATGCAAAATACAATCTTCTTCCTTTTTAACTAATACCAATAAAAATGCTTTGAAGAGAGAGTGCTTTGCAAGTGCTAATTAATAGGATTGTCACTGCAGAGGAATCAGGCTGCGAAGTGCAGTGTGCCACTGAAGACACATCTCTTTCTGGTTGTGATTTTTTTTTTTTTTTTTTTTTTTAATTGAGCATGTTGTTCTCAGCTGCTACTAGAAGCAGGAAATCTCTCAAGGCTGGGAAGAGCTGATACAGTTTGTGCCTTGAATTGCTTATGCTTTTCCACCCACTTCTGTGAAGGTGGGGCTATTGCTTCTGAGCACAAGTCGCTCCAGCAGCTCTTGGAGAGAGCTGGCTGCCATTCCTGACTAAAGACTGAAATGGTTGCAAGATCATGACCAAGTGACTGAGGTGGTGGAGGCTGGGGTGAGGGATGCCTCAACCTAGAGCCTAGACTTCATTCCCAAACACACCAGCCTCATGAAATTCCTTTACTGCCTTGTCTTCTCCTTTTCTGTGGACCCACTGGAAAAAATTGCAGGGCATTAGGACCCCACTGTACTGTCTTTATGAAGTGTGGTCTAAGCACATCCCCACTAGTATGGACTATGAAGAGCTTTGTTTTTTCCTGCTAACCAAAAATACCAACTTTTTAAAAATACCTGGAAATAAACAGTTACATGATCCACTGAAATTCATAACAAAGGACAAATTGAATCCTTCATGCTGTGTAACAGCCATAAATAAAGGCTTTATGGCTGAGAAGTTGTAGGCAATGTTCCAGCAAAATCGGATTTATTCTCTCCCCACCCCCTGCAATATAAATCTCTGGAAATAGGGGTTCCAAGGGCTGTTCTGACACAACGTTCACTACAGCTTCTTAAACCAGACTCCCTGCCAGTATTTATAGTTCACGTTCTGTGCGTGGTATGTGTGTATATAACTGCACCAGCTTTTACAGTTGATTTCTCAGTAGTCATGTGAAACCAAAACAACTGATGGTCTGAACTTGGAATCACTTGTGCATTTCTCTCATTTAAAAAAAAAAAATTAAAAAAATCTGCCTTGCTGTTAGGAAAAAGATCTCTTGACTAGAGTTGCTCCAAGTCAATGGTGGCCCAGCCTCTGAGTGTCATGTTCCTTCTCCCCAAAACCACTGGACAGGTTTCTGGGGGAACCCTGCAAGATGGATTTAACACCTGGTTGTACAGTTGCAAAGTGAGTAGCTGCATGCTTTCTTCTCACAAATGCCTGGCCCTACCTCTACTTGCTGTCTACTCCAAAACTTAGCCCTGACGTTTCATGAAATACATCCTTGGAGTAATTAACCAAGTCCTTAAACTGCAGTCCAGCCAAGTCATTCCCTGTTAAGGAAGAACAATGCAATTCAGTGGATTTAAGAGCTAGATTCTAGCTTCAGAAGCCAAATATAGGTCAGTAGTGGCAGTAGATCACTGTGAGAAATGAATAAATAAATCGGAAGCAAAACTCTTCATATGTCAGTTTTGAATCAGCTGAGTATGTTGGTTTGTACTCCATTCTTTTACACATAGTATATAGTCAAAGATAGAAGCTAAAATGAGGAATTTGCTCTCATTAAGCAATTGCCCAAATAGCCTTTTTTTTTTTTTTTTTTTAAAGAGGCTGACTAGTGCTTCTGCCCAAGGCAGACAGATGTAGAACCATTGACCTCAGTGCTCTTGTCTACAGCTTGTTATAAATGCTGAACAAAATGGCTTAAATTGTTGGGACCTGAGAAATGATATCTTTGAGCTCTGACCCTTCATAACCGAATCCAGACATTGAAAGGCTCTGCTTCCACATATTTTATATGAAGCACCTGACACAGCAGCAACAAATAATATGGGAATAAATCCAGCAGCCTGCAACAGTTTGCCTTCATTAGCCAAGCCAAAGGTCACCTTGCTGGTGTCACCATTAGTGTCTGGCCACTACCAAGGCCATTGCCTGCTCTAGACCTTAGCAGAGAGATCATGTAATGGAGGGGAAGGTGGGGAGCCAGGTCGAAAGGCTCCCAATGCCTCTGTGGGGCTTTTTGTACCCCACAACTAGAGTGACATCCCTAAACCTGTATGTGCTGCTTTGGAAGCTTAGCATAAACCTGACGTCCTGGGCTTGAGCTACAGGTGCTGACACATTAAAGCACAACAGATCTGCTGAGGACCTGGCGTCCTCCCCCCTTTTTCTCAAGAGCTGCTTGAAATAAGACTATTAGTAGCTCTGCGCTGCTGATAAGTTTGGGCTAACTCAGGAGTCGCTTCAGCTTCCCGTTCAGAAAGGGTAAGTGCATGTTTTTAATTACAGGCGACCCCATGGACACTGCAGTGAATACAGCCACTCGCCCCCTCCCAATTCCAGACACAAATGCTCCATTCCCCAAATTACTGCTGACTGGCCTGGGATTGGGTTTTATTGCAGACAAGCAAGCCAGTTCTTTGAGGGTGAGGTTAATTCAAGCAGCGCCATGTAGAGCTTTATCCTGCAAATGGTTATATGCTTAACCATGCTTGCAAAAATTTGTCAAGTGCAAAGCTACCTCTCTAAGGGTTTGTGGCACTGAGGCTGTAGCCCCCTTTTCTCCCCTGGTTTCCTCAATACTTTTCCCTGATGGGAAAAAATAAAAAGTGAAGCTGTCTAAAGATTGTGCTGTCTTCATTTATGGAGTTAATTCAAACATCAGAATTCTATTAATTGGAGAAAACAGCAGATTTGTCCCAAAGTGGCAAACCTCACAATATCAAAATAACTCTCAAAACATTAAAATTAAAAAGTCTGTTCCTACTGCCTGGTCAGCAAACAGACCCTAGGAAAACCAGCGTGCACACTAGGAAACAAATCAGTGCATTAAATGTGTGTTATCCAAAACTTCTGATCTTTCTTAGCTGCTGGTTTAGCAATACAAGTTCTGCTGCATTAAGCAGAAAAAGGGAATAGATATTTTTATTTAAAACAGAGTAACTCAAAGTGGCCATAATAACCCATTTGTATTGCTTTTGTACTTGGGTAATGAATTACTGTAGTATAAAGTCCTCCTATTTTTTTGCCTCAAGGTCTTGTCAATCATTACCTGATAAATAAAAACTTCAAACAGGCTCCTTGTAGCTTAATTGGGCAGAATTTCTCTCCAAAGGAATGGCTGAATACAGAGAAGAATGTGTTTGTGGCAGCAATAGAAGTCGGCAAGCAGGGTATTTGGATGGAGACATACAGAGGATGCAAATTCTGAACTCAGAAGATGAGCCTTTTTGGTTTTACTTATCCAGAAGGTGTCTGTTCCCATTGCAGGCAGAGCTGAAAGGATTGAGTAGAGCAGCAGCAGAAATCCCATGATCCTTGGCAATGCCACTGAGCCGCGCTTGTGTGAGCTCTGCTCTCCCTCTCTGGTTTTATGCTCTACAGCTCACACTTCCATAAAAATCAGAAATCTTAAAATTACACTAAGGCTTACTTAAATCATTATCTTTTATTATATGAACGTTGGCAGCAACAAAGGCAGTTTCCTGTGTAGGGACAAAAGGATCCTATTGTCAGTACTGGAACAGATCTAAAACAGCTCAATTAAGCAAACATAACATCCTCAAAGTTTGGCCTGAAAGGAAGTTAAAATAACTGATCTATAAAATGTTTTAAGTGTGCTTTAAAATGTCATTACTCGGATAAATCTAACTGTTTTGAAGCTGGCTCAGTAGAGTTTTATGGCCCTGCCAGTTTATGGCAGCATACGTATTCATGTCAAGAACGCCTCTTCCAGAACAGTAGATGAGGAGACAAAGCCACAGTAGCGCTGCGGACTGAGGGGAGGCTGCAACCAGCTCGGGAACGGAGTTTTGGCTCCCAGACTGGGAAAGCTGCTACGAAGCATATCCAGCAAGTTGAGTGTGTTTGTGGCAGAGCTGGAAACCGACCGATATTTCATGATATAAGGCTGGACGTGTTGAAGTTGGTGGCAAAGCTTCTGCTGGCTGCAAGACTGGCACTGTGAAGCAGGATCGTTTTTCTTTCTTTCTCTCTTTTTTTTTTTTTTATTTTTTTTTTATTGTCCCTTTCCCTCCCCTTGCTGGAACCACCTCTGACTTACACTGGGTCTAAATGCAGAGAACTGGGACATACTGAGAAATACCAGAGGATCCTCCTTCTAAAATTATTATAGGCATACGAAAGCATAGTAGGCATCAGTTTAGGTCAGTAAAGGTCTTTCCACTGGTGTTTTGCTGGACGTCACATCAGCACACGAAGCAAATTTATTTATGAATTTGTAATCGCTTGTGAAAGATGGTAGTTTAACTCCAAAATGCTGATGATTTAAGCCTCTGGATCAGCAAATACATCTACATAAACTGGCTCAACCCTGCTTATAGTTCAAAGTAAACAAGAACCCCAAAACTGCTGTTATGCCCTGAAGATATGTTTAGTTAATACAGGGATTTAGACCATTACTTTTTTCAGCTGCCTCCATAGCAATGCGGTGTGGTATCCACAGTAGGAAACCTCATGCCAGCAGCATCTCTGAAATATGCTAAAACAATCTAAATTAGAAAATGTCAGCTTCTTGGCTGATGTTCCTTTGGAGTTTCTTTCTTCCTTTCTTGTGCCTCTATAATTTTATTGGGATGACTAAATCTCTGAACTATGTTAGCAGTAAACAGAACTAATTTACCCCCTGCTTCTTTGAAACAGCTGCTGACAGCTGCACTATAATTCAATCATGGATCTTTGCAGTGCAGACTGCAAAACATATTCATATTTTTTGTATTCTTCCCTCTCTGTTGTATTTGGACTGGAGGAGTCGCATCAAATAGCAACATGTGCCGTTTTCGGCTGTACATAGAGATTGATCCACGTGAAAACAGAGGCTTAAGATGAAATATTGCCCAGCCAAAAAGGTTCTTTGAATATAGAGAGAATAACCACACAGATACACAATGTTGTTGGGATATCTTTTGTAAAGTTGCAATGATTTATTTTACTAGTTTGTACAAAAGGCTTCTGACAACTCCTGTGTGAAAAGAACCAGAAACGCGTATGCGTTTTTGCCAACTGTTAATAAATATCTTCTTAAATAAGGAAACAAATGTGTTTAGGAATCGAGAATCATTTTTCCTGGATGTGATTGAAAAGGAATTCAGAGATGGAAATAAATAATTCTTCTTCCGCTTGTGACAACTATTTACATAAAAATGTACAAACAGTGAAGCTGATGTTAAGCCTAGCAACAGAAATCCTGTTGTTATGTTTAAAAAAAAACACAACAAACCAAAACAGAAACAATCCCCACATAATATTTAATATATGAATCCTATACAGCAAGATACCGTGGTCCAAGTTAAAAATGAGATACACCAATGCAGTGATCACCAACACTGAAACACCTGCAAGAAAAACTAATCCTTGACTACTAAATAGTGGAATTTCAGGCATGATTAGCTTTTAACTTTCTAGGCAGCACCTTAACCTCCTTTAGGAGGTTTACAGAAGCACTGGTGTAAATACGTATACGATGTCTAAAGACACTTCCAATCTGTGTGATTTCAATACCTCACTCTAAGTAAGAGAGGCACTGAGGGCAGTTTGGGCTGTTTATCATAGATGGTCTTGTCTTCAGGCTCCAGGGAGAGACGGGCTTTTGGCTGCAGCTGTTGTCCTGCCACTTGGCTGTGGGTGGTCAAAGTCTCACCTTGGGGCAGTTAAGAAGTTTCCTCGAGTTGCCCTTACGGAGCGTGCGTGCCGTGGCCAGGCTGGTCCTGCAGATGTTCGAGTTGCCTGGGTTGGAAGCTGGGCATATCTGGCAACGTGGCAACTGCTCACTGAGGCCCCGGTCCAAAACCTACCAATGTCATGAAGAGAATTCCACTTTCCCATGAGCCTAATCCTGCTACTGAGAAAACTGCTGGGAAAACACCAATTGACTTAAATGAGATTAGAATTAGACCATCAGAAACAAGTTTCCAATTTATTTCATAGACAGTAATTTTTCCCTTCCTTTGCTTATTCTTTTTAAAGTGAGGCATCTGGTCTGGATTTGATCTGTGACTTAAAGGAAGAAGAGCAGTGAGTGATTTCCAGAATTGGGTGGTTGCGTTCATTTATCTTCTTTCTCTAACTCTTCTCTAAGGCAAGACACGGAGCCAACTTCCCACTACAACTGCATCACCCTGTCCACTCACTGAGCAGAGAGAACCATCTCCAGGGATTTATTATGTTCTGGACCCATTTGTTGGAGGTTTAGGTTTTTGAAGTTCGGGGATTTAGAGCTGGGTGTGCTGTGGACCTGGTGTTTTATTGGACGGAATTTTCTTTTTTATCACCCTGGTGAAATTTATGCCAATCCTACTTTTGTAATTGCAATGTATGCCAAAGTGTTGAATTGGTTTGTGACTGGTTACTGCTACTTTGCATTCTTCTTCACAACAACTTTAATTGAGCTTTAATTACATAAGTGTGATGTTTGTGTAACCTGTGACTTTAAAAGAAGGAAAAAGAAAAGCCTTGAGGGGATGTTTTCTTGCTCCTGCTTCCAGTTTGTTGGTGTGGCTCTTGGAAAGGATTTTTTTTTTTTTTTTTTTTAATGTGAAGCCAATAACAGAGCAGGGGTTTTATCGTAAATGCTGGCCCTGGGAAGTAAGGTTTCCCAGCTTGTTTTTAGCTGGCTCTGTGTGGTGCTGGGTGTACATCCCAGCTTACAGCACCTTCTGCACTTGAGCCTCCACGTTTTCAAAAAAGCATTGGAACTTGTTCTGTCAGTGAAGTCAATGGACATTTTCCAAACAGAAGCAGGATCTTTAGCTGGTTTTCACAACTCCATAACTGCTTAGGAAACCCCAGCTAAACATTAGGTTTAATCCCTGTTTCTTAACATTTTGCTGATTTCCTGTTTCAAGTTCATAGCAAACTCAAATTCTTTCTGGTTGCTAGAGGAAATTTCCGTCCCTGTTGACAGAAAAAAAGTACACCCAAAAGATCGTGCTCTTTGAAATTATTTTCTTCAGTTATTTTGCTTGCCAATTAGAAATACTTTTTTTCTTAGACTGATCTGTCCTTTGAACTTGCATCGATCCAGATATAGCTTTTGCTACTATAGTTTAAATTGGAAGTTGCATGTAATTAATCTTTGGTTTTGCTTATGAAATTGAAGCAAACAGAGGGATGGAAGTAATAATATTCTAACAAAATACCTGTTCACTCCAGGTATATTTTGTTCACTTATTTTATTGCAAACTGTGTTACAGGAACTACACATGCTTATTAGTCACAGCACATTCTCACCTTGGATAGATTATTATTTTTTAACTCACAATCAACACTGAGTTTGCAATCTTCAGAAAGACTCATTTGCAAAAGTATGTATTGTAGGAGCCAATTTTGTAGGCAGATTTGGTTTTAAATGGTTTCTCTGGCTTGTTTCAGTTTACAAGCTCATTGTCTGTAATAAACTAAAACAAAATGTGTTCAAATGCCACTTAGATCCAGAAACTGTTCCATTGTCTGAACTTGCAGAAGCCTGGTCCTAAAAACCGTTTGGGATTTTTTTAAACCCATTGCGGGAGTGCTAACCTTTTCCCCTCCCCCATATAGCCATACAAAACCACTCTTTACAAATAACTTTTTTTTTTCTTTCCTACAAATCTAATGACAGCCACATGCTCGTACCACCATGTTCCTGTATTTTTTTAAGATAACATTGGAGCTGTCATCAAAATAGAGCACTGAGATGGCATTGAGTTGTGTAGGAGCACAGCAGGGTTTCGGCACAGTCTCTGGGTTTATAAAGTGAACCTGGGGAATGAAAGTAGAGGCATGTTAAGATTTACTTTTCCCCTCTCCTCCCCCGTATTTTTCTTTCCCAGGCAACCTTCTGTCTGTCCCATACACTCAGACATGTTTCGAACACCTGGCTTTGTGTACAAACGTTTTGAGATGTCCCCTGCATGTATGGAGGCTGACGCAAGCACCCAAGTCAGATCTGGTTGGAAATCTTTCAGTGAGGCAGGTTTTCATTAGAAAATTCCCATTTGTCAGAGCAGTCAGCATTCTGCAGAAGTGTACCAGTTATGATAAACTCTGTGGGACGTGCGGGCGAGGCTTTGTGCGAAATCCCATCAGCCCTGGGCGGGGGCCCTGTCCCTGCGGCTGGCAGCACCGAGACCCAGCTGGGGCCAAGGGCTCCGGGTCCCCTGTGCTCCCTGCCGAGGGACCTCTGAGGAGATGGGGGAAAAAAAAACAAGTAAAAAGCAATCTACCAGGAGAAAAACACGCAAATGTTTCTTCCCTTGGAAATGTAGGTGCTTCTAGTTTCCCTAGTACTTTTTGCAGTGTTGTCCTTAGATGCGCACAGGACATGGGATGCAGACGAAAAGGCGCGGTGAGCCTCCTCGTGCCCTACAGATGTGTGCAGGGGCCTGGGCCGTTAAGCTGGACCTGAGCTGGGTAGGGGAGGGCGTCCGGGCAGGTCAGCTGGGGGTGCTGCCTGGCCGGGGTACTGAGGATGAGTGCGTCTTCTGGCCCGTGCCAAGAGCCGCGGTGCATTGGCTTTGGTGACACAGCTGGGGCTGGGTGGCCCCCAGCCAATGGTCCCCCTGAGCCCAGGCGCTGTGTCGTGAGGACACGCCAGCTCGGGGCTCCCATCTGGATGTCTTTGCACAATTTCATAAAACAAATACATCCACAGAGCAGCTGGGCTGTGTAATTTTGGGATTCACTGACCCCTTCCTCAGGCTGCCCCCAAATCCGCTTTTGGCGGCAGCGTACAGTGGATCCTTACAGAGTTTTTCCAAGAGATGCTGATAACAGGTCTCGCATCCTCCTCTTTCCTTCCCATGCAGTGGGACTGTACCGCCATTGAGACGCCTGTCATAGGGCTCTTTTAAACTAGAGAGAGCATGTCAATGCTTGCAGCAAAGACAGGGTAATTCCTAGCCAACTATTAATTCAGGCCACTTGGCTAGACATGTTGAGCCAGATGCTGCAGGCATCTTAATGAGCTAATGCAGACCTTCCTTCTCTTGTTCGCTTAGATATTTTTTTTTTGTGTATAAACTTATTTCTGAGTAGCACCTATCAGAGATAACTCTGTAGTAGGAGCTACAGTGCACCTACCAGTGTCTGTACAATGGCATGATTTGTAGCATTCATGTATGAATTCAACGGGAAAGCACATTCTCCTTCACAGTAATACGCAGCGTAGCCCTCCGGAGCAATGATCCAGTCCTTGATTAAATTGAGTACGTTAGATTGTGGAGAAAGACAGAAATACTGTGCAGTGAAACAAAGTAAAACAGCACATAAAACTATCAATTCATACATCCACATACAATTACAGTGGCCTGCAAAATAAAAATCTGGTATGCTGGCCTTTCTAATGCTATCTTATGCACCTCTAAAGCAGCTGCTTTTCCTGGAGGGACATATCCCACTTTGCAAATGTGCCCACAGAGTAGCTGAACGTCAGGGTTTAGTTGTTTATCCATTCAGCAGTGTCCTCCCGGCTGTCCACAAGGATCACTTCACCCATCACTGAAATGCAGGTACAAGCTTTCAGAAATGAAAATGTCTTTAACCAGGTCTAAAAGAATTGATAGATGAAAATGGAGAGCCATGTGCGTGTTCAGCACTGCCAGAGGAAACTCAGGGCCAGTTTCACAAAAGGACCTAAGTGTGTTTTGTTTCTAGACAGTCTCACACTAAAGAAGTGCAGAAGCACTTCTTAAGCATCCTAAAGGCAATATACATATTTTTTTTCCCTCAGGGATAAAAAAATTATCCAGTTGTTGGCTTGATCTCACTATTGCAGCTCAAGAAGTGACATGCAAAGGCACCCCAGCTCACGCCCTGGTCACGCACAGCCCTTACCTGCCACCCTAGGTCCCTGAAGCTGACGTAGAGCTCGTGCTTCTTACAGGCTTGTCGCTGGTCGCTGCTGCTGTTCTCTGCACGGGGAGAATGGGCAGCCGTAAGGCTGGGCTGCCCCCGTGCTTGCTGCATGCCCCAGCACCCACAGCAGAGCCCCAACAGGGAGTGAGGCATCACTGCTCATCTGTTGCACTTTTTTTTTTTAACATTTTCAGTTTTAGTCGTAAAATAATGGCTGGGTTCAGTACATATGAAATGCCCCTCTGGCTTCTTGTGCTAAGCCAAAAAAGGCCTGGGAAAACAACTTTTTTTTTTTTTTTTGCCTCCCCGCCCACCCCACCCACCCCACCCTGGGCGTTCTCCGACTTTCTATTAGCAAAAAGCAGATCTCTGATTATTGCCTACTATATAAAAGGAGAACCTGTGAAAGGGGTGATAGGGAAAGGCACCCTTTACCTATTTTCTAAATTCCTGTCTTTGAATCACCTGCATTGCTGGTGATAGTTGCACCTTCAGGCCTACAAAAGCAACATAGGACAGTAAGATAATGTGGAATCTCTTCTTCTGTCCAGCGCAGCTGGATCCTGATTACGGACTTCTTGCAATGGGTGACAATGCTGAAGCCAAAGAATAAAGCATGGATCTGAATCATGGATCTGAACAACCATGACTATCAGTGCAGTTTTAAAGTTGTGTCCATCCTGGACATATAGCCTGAGCTGGAGGCCCAAGTAGCAGTACTGGAAAAACATGTTTTCAACTCTTGTTGTTGGAAGCTAACTCAACATGGGCTCCCCAAGCTGGAAGCAGGATATTGGTTACAGGGACTTTTCTAACCTACTCGTGGAAGTAAGAAACTCTTTTGTCCGCTACCCATCCTTTAAAAATTGAATTGATAGAGCAAATAGATGATAAAAATGCACACTTAAGCTGCAGACCATCTATGCTTGCGGAACTGCAAAACCCAGAGTTCAGAAACATAAGCCATGGAAAACCATTTTAAGAGACTCTTGGATTTTGGGTGAGAGGTACAGAAATACATAGACGTGGGCAGGTCAGAGAAGCCACACCTGTCACCAGGGCTGCAGGAAAACATCACTAGTTCTAGGGCAGGAATGACCTGATTAAATATAGGGAAGCTGCAACAAGACTGATGGGAGAGAGTTCTCCCATAGTCTTGCAGGTAACTCCAAGCAACCCAAGGCAAAGGTGAGTCACACAAGATGATATCGTGCTCTACGTTGTCCTTTTCCTTCCACCTCGTGCAAGATCTCCTTCCATTCAGTGAAGCGCTGGCAGAAATAGAGCTGGAATTTGCCACTGCCCTCAGCAGAGAGAGCCCTGTACTGTGGTTCCTGCTGGGAAGGTCACCAAGGGCCCGTTATTCTGAGGTATCTCATAATTAAGCCACGTTTCTATTTCAAATGCCTGATGGAGTTTTCTTCCATATTAGGAAGCACCGCTCCCCCCAAAATAGCTGCTGTTATCCTGAGCAACGAATGGGTTTTCCTCTTCCATGCAAAACTTTTGGGACTACGAAACCTTTTGGGGGCTAAACTTAACAGACTCCGAAAATCTACAGCATTTTGATTCAGATCCACTGAAATATATTGTCGTTTTGATCATTCATTGCTTTAATGTCATTATCTTACATTTCAAAATAAGAATTTATTTCATATGGGAGAAAAAAAGGTATTTTCTGGTTAGGTGCCTTTTTTTTTAAAATTGGATTAAGAAATCCCTCAGTTTAGCCATTGTTTCAAAGAAACATTATTTTTCTAATTTTTTTTTAATAAACCCTAATCCCAAGTAGTTTCAAACCAGCAACTGAACGCTAGTGGTAGACCAAAGAGACAACAAACAGACTGAGTGTGGGAGAAACTGTTCGCACATTATCCCACACCCAGAAACATGGACACTGGCAACCCGCGCTGTACCTGCGATGTTCGACACCCGGAAAGCTTCCTGGTTCTTTGGCGTTTTTGATCGATTCTGGCTCCTTTGCTTCCCTCCCGTGGAGCGAATACTGCGGAGGTGGACCTCGGTGGCTTTGAAGAAGGCTACTGTGAACGGCTGCTTGTTCTGCGGGCCGTGCCTTCCAATAAGACCCGCCAGTTTGGGATTGATGCTTTGCCCTTAATAACAAAATGGACTGATAAGAGAGCCTGCAGTAACTTTTCATTTTCAGCAGACATAGTAAGGATAACAAGGAGGGGCGCTGCTGTCTGGCTGGTAAGGGTGATTTCTAGGCGTGCGTCTAGGTATGCGTCGATCTATGAAGGGCCTGGACTTAATAGGCAAAGCTGCTTCTGACAAGAGTGGCTCAGCACAGCTAACTTCATTTTATATCTGCGTGTAAAAGTTACATATAATAGTCCTACATATAATTATTTTACCCTAAATCCGCTTAGCATTAACTTTTCCTGCATTCTTTAGAGGGGTTTCTTTAAGTTCACCAACCTATAATTTGAAGTGATCCTATAAAAGGAACCATAAAACTCAGCCCATAGGAACACTAAATTCCCACTGGAAGGTTATTAACTTAAAATAAAAATGCCTTGCATGAAATGTTGACAGAGTTCCAGATATACTGTAGCTGAGAGAAACAAACAGTTCAGATTTTTAGAGACATTTTGCTTATTGCTGCATCTCAGCACTACCGTACCTGATAACTTTGTTGCAAAACTGTTGATTATTGTTCGTGCTTTCTTCATCCTGGGCTTTTAAAATAGTTTGATTTTTGGTAACGATTAGGTGGTTTCTCTGTAGAATTAAATCAATTATTTACAAAAAATGCATGGAGGGGGTGGCAGTGGGAAATTTAATATTTCTCCCTGTTGTCTCCAAAGGATGCCTGGGCGCTGTTGTGAAATGCAGGGGTGATACCGAGAATTATCCTGTTCCAAGCTACTGAGTACTGCTGCTAAGTCAAAGTTATGTTAATGGCTTTTGCGATCCTTTTGCTAAGGACAGAGCTGGGCCTTGTTGGCCGCAAATCAAACATACCAAAGGACAGCTGACACTTTCCTAGAGAAGCCCTGAAAGGCAGCCTGGCCGGGGAGAGCAGGCGAGGGGGGGCTCTACAGTCCACTGACAAAAATGTCCTTATCTTACTAGTTTCTGACTGCTGTGTGAAAAGAAGCTGGTAACCTGAAACATTTCTAGGTAATATTCTATAACTGTGTTTTTAAGATAAGTAAAGTAAATGCCAAGGCTTATAAATTACTGTCTTGATGGAATTGTTTCCATCTTTGCTCTTGCATGTGGCCAGAAGACTGGTAAATGTGACAGACCCAGAAAAAGGGTGCTGTGGTCAAAGCTTGAGGCCAAGAAAATGGACCAGCCTTGGCTGGAGTCCATTTTGTTCTTCTAAGTGTGCAGCCCACTGAGTAAGTCCTGAGCTGCAATATATGGGATTTGTGGAGAGGACTGGCTCAAGAGGTGTTTTAATGGAAGCTTGGCAGCAGGACAACTGCCCGGCATGGCCAGGTCTTGCAAACTAGATAAAGCAAAACAAATTTTGGGACAGGGCACCAGGAAAGCTTAGGTGAAAACAGCAAATGCAAAAACTCACATACTTAGATTTATATGTGGACACACATCAACAACTTCTTCGCCTTCTGCTTAAGCTACTTTTCGGCAACTTGTCCAGACAGTTTTCATTTTAAACATTTGAGGCTGAGCCCACAAAGTGCTTAAGCAAGTAGCTAATGCTAAATATATAAGTAGTTCCACTTGTGCCCAGGCTTTGCCGGATTGAAGCCTTATTTCCTGAAAACAAGCTCAGCTGCAGGAGTTAGAGCTTGCTGAATACTGCTCCTATGGCTTTTCCTGCCCCTTCAAAGAAGCCTTTCTGCTTCCCAAAGCTGTTTAAACTCGCAAGTACCTCTACAGCTGTGGTTTTCCCAGAGTAAATTATTTTACCTTTACCATGTGTCTAGAGAGTGGGTCAGCAGTATGCAGTGAGGGGACACAACTTCACACTGATAAGTTTAATGGATTTGCATTAGTGCGGCAATAAGTAGCATCTGACCAATGGATTTGTCATGTAACACCAAGATGTCATGTTCAAGGCCAGTATGGTGGCAGTGTTTCCTTAGGGGGAAAAATAGCATGTAACGCTGTGTATGTGAACTAGCATATTTCTTTTTAATAAAGATGGGAAAAATCTACTTTCTAACTTTCCTATACATCCAGAAAGCAAGGTTAAACGCAAGGACACTTGTGTAGTCACCGCTAGACAATGATAAACTTCTCCCAAAAGAACTAAAGCTGTGCTCTTGAACCAGAGGGCACTGCTTTATCTGCTTTTATGAAGCTGCTTTTTTAATACTGTCAAAAATGGGATCTTAAGTAACAAACTAAGTAAACCTAAGTGGGCAGCTGCTGTTCCCATGTGCTGCTGCCAAGCAAGGTGTATCAGGTGCTGGGCTCAGAGCTCACTGAAGGCTACTGAGTCACGCAGACGTTTCTTTTGCTTGCTGTTTGAGTTGATCTCCATTTTCTAAGAGCACACAAATACCCTTTGATTCCACCCTAGTAATACATGTTGATAGACTTATTTGGCAAGATTACAAAGAAATACAACAATCAGTTAATTAATTGATTAATTTTGCATAATTTCATCTGGACAGTGCTTGTGATGTCAGAATTTTTTAAAGTAGACTTTATGATTACAGATGTCTGTATGTAACAACAGATACAAAGAAAAGTCGGTTGGTTTTTTTTTCTAATTCACCTAAAGCTTTGGGGGTTGCCCAAGCATATAGTGTTGCATCAAAATCCTGCTGTTTGCAGCATATGATTTTCATATGAAGTCCAGGTGTAAAAGCAGCTTTCTTGTTAGCGCACACAGTTGGTCCAAATCCAAAATGAAACTTGGGGAGCAAGGAAGGACATGTCCTTGCCATTCAAAACAGAAAGAAAAATTCACGTGTATGGTAGTGAAATGTGAGTGCAACGGTGTGCTGCCAGGGGACTTGATTACAGAAGACAAGCAGACAATCGGGTCCTGTATCTCTGTATTTACTTTTTAAACATTGCAGTTGGCTTTTCTAGCTTTAATTACAGGCCGATTAAAGTATTTTGTTAATCTATTTTGAGAAAGCAGTGAGTTACTTAGCAAAGGGTGGAAATCATATGCAAACTCAGTTAGATTTCTCAGGAATGCAAAAGGAAATCAGATTCCTAATTTTCCTTGAGTTGAATAACAGATGAGAATGCACTTATCATTGAACCTGGGAATTTCTGTCTTTGGAAGCTCTCTCTGTGATAGATCTGGCTGTATGCTTTTGGGGGTCCACTTCTAATTGCTCCAGCAGAGCAGATGAGGTTACTGTAACTGTGTGCAAAGTTGCAGAATTTCCATGGATGCAGGATCCTGACAAGTCTCCACGGAAATCTGTAACATTCATAAATCAGCTGCCTTCCTCCTTAATGCTGCAAAATGGGATTTGCTGTAAAATCACTAGGTGAGGGTGGAGGAGGACGGAGTGATAAGAAGACTTTATTGGTAGAAGAGCATAAGTGTGATACTGTGGTACCCATAGGGTTTAGAGATAGTAAGCCTACTTCTAGCTATCGCTTTTCTGTGGACGCTGGGCTGGGTCTTGATGGTTTTCCTATATGTGAACCACAACTGAATGAATGTGCCATGATCATGGACACAACTTCTGTACTTCCAAGTACTTCATTTAGGAGGCAAACTGGAAATTAAAACCAAGGACAAGTGTTTGAAAACAGGTTAAGCTTGTCTTGGCTGTTAATGTGCCTTACTGTTTTAACTTTAACTTGTGAATCAGGCTGAATTTGAATCTTTATACAAAGATGGCAAAAGGCATCTATCATTGGGGTGGGGACTAGTAACTTCCATGGTGAAGCTCCTGCTTTTGTATCTGTGTTTGGGTTTCTGTATTCACTGATCACTCGGGGCAGGTTAAAACAAACCCTGTGCACCTCTCTGCGTGCAGGTCTCACATGAGTAAAATCACCCTTTCATGTAAATGACTCTCCGTAGATTGCCTGTTTCAAAACTCTTTGCACAGTCTTTATGCAAAATACTAGTTACTGGAAATGTTCAGAGTATTGCATAAAAAAAATAGCAAGTGATGTCATAGATGCATATCTGGAGAATGAAAGTATGTCCTTAGATAACTACATTCAGAGTATTTACAATAGTTTTGAGCTGGGTTTTGCTTAACCTCTCTTGTGGA
Organism: Sagittarius serpentarius; assembly: GCA_034782735.1. NCBI lineage: Eukaryota > Metazoa > Chordata > Aves > Accipitriformes > Sagittariidae > Sagittarius > Sagittarius serpentarius. The sequence goes on from JAVKLA010000010.1 coordinate 25,889,110, forward strand.
CCAGCCAGGCAGTTTTGGATGGGTTCCCAGGACCTGGGACCTCCAGAAGATCCAGGATACTTTGGTTTCCTTGCACAAGTCTCCAAGTAAGCATCAGGAGTCTTAACTTTAAGACAAAGCAGCGTGACTTCTTAGTTAAGACCTGGTTAGGAAAATTCCCCACCTGATTCTAAACACATCCTTTCTGGACATATTTCAGAGCCAGGTGTTCCCACCCATTCCCAAACCTCGCAGGTTTGTACCGTAAGCATGCTGCAGACCTTGGGCTCCAGACCAGGCATGACTTTACTAGTCATTTCTTCTACTGCCACAAAGAAAATTAAAATGGTTCCTAGCTGTTTTCTGAATTTGAAAGGACTTTTGTGCCAATTAACACAAGCCGCCTACATCACTCAGTTGTGTCTTTTCACACATAGCAAAGTTTCTTCCTCCCTCCTTGACTGGACTGCACTACCTGCAAATTATCCAGCAGCGTACACGTACCTTGATGGGGATGCGTACATGGCTAATACTGAAATGACTGCAGACAGGTTACCAATCTGTTAAAGCATTCGAGTACATCCTTAACCTGACATATGTCTACAGATTATTTTTTTATTACTGTTATTTTCATCTTAGGCAAATTCAGGAAAAACATGCTCAAGAAATCCTCTTCAAAGAAGAGAGTACTGAATGCTTATGGCTTCCCCTGGCTGGGAATCGTGTACCTGAAAGAGACTCACTGATTGTTGTTGGTGTCTGACACTCACCGTCGATGCCTTCCACGGATAGCTGCAGGCCAAGATTGTGTTGGGGATTCACCACCCAGTGATTACTGGTTGCAGTAATGTCAAACACCAGCCACCCTTCTTCTGCAGCCCAGATTGTTCGAGAGTCAAGCAGGAACAAATCTGAATCCCTGAAACAAAGAAGCGTAATTCCCAGTTACCCAGGCTTTCCACTGGAGTCTCCGTAGGCATCCACATACATGCTTTAAGCAGCGCGCTTGGTCGGCCTTTCAGCGATAGGCAGATTATGCCGGAGCTGGGCTGGGGCTGGCATGCTTTCCCATCTAATCACCTTCAGATGAAGCGCTTTTCTTCCCTTCCAAAAAGGGAGGATGGGTTGAAGCAGAGTTGAGGTGGTTTTGGGTTACTTTGCTGTTACAGTTAACCTTAGAGCTGCTGATGCAACTTCAGAAAAAACACTTGCCAGGCACAGATTTGCAAAATTATTGTTTGCATATGCAAACTTGGTAATTGGGCAGACAATGCTGCTCATTATCCTTTCCACACATAATTTCCTGACTTTTATGCATAATTGTAGCATTGGTGCAAGCCAGCTGGAACACTGGGGTGCATATATTAACATATGTAATGGTTTCCTAAATTTGTTCGTCTGAGGTTACAGATGATTGATTGAGGCAATAACCCTCTGCTCAGTTACAGGTCTGCATTACTTTGGGTAGCAATTTTCTTTCAGTTCGTTGCTTAATTTTTTTAAAGGCCACTGCTGAGTTATTCTAGTTGAAGAACTAATACCAGAAGATGAGAAAGATCCAAAATAGAGAGGATTTCATGCATTTGAAAAGGGTGAAATCATTCTGGATTTACCAAACATTTCCTGGCAAGTTTCTGTAAAATGAAAATTTGAGAAAACACAGGTTCTTTGAAGGAAGGAATCTTCTCTTATCAGAAATTAAGAAAGAGATAAAACTTGGGTGAAAAAATCGGATAGTGGTGCAGTTCCTTTATAAAAAACGACTTTACAAGAAGAACAAAGAAACATGGTTGGAAGTGTCTAGACAAGTCCCGTAAAAGCTGCTTTTGTACTTACAGTGCACAAACATGATAACTTGTTTAAGTGTAATTATATCCTTTTGAATGAAGAAATATCCTTGGAAAACCCTTTAATTATGTCCTCCAAACTTAAAGAAGGCCTGATTAATTTTGTCACTATTGATTGGTCAGTGCAAATATATATATATTTAACTTAGTTTAAACAGTGGCTCTTGTTTGCCGAAATATCAGGTGATCAAAAATGAATCTGAGAAGTGCTGTCGGCATAGAGGCTTTTGTCTCATAGCTTTTAGTGATTCTTTTCCCCGTGAGACGCCAAGAAATTGGAGGCTTTTGTCCCACACAGCTGACTCAAAACAGAAGTGGAGTTTTATTGCAATGTTTTTACTATCTAGCTTTCCTTTCAACCTTTGGGCCAGAGTGTGTAAGAGATAATGGCTTTCCTTGGTGAGCTAACAGATGTCACTGCCTCTGGCTCTGTGCTGGCTTACACAAAGCTAAACTTCTGAAATTAGCTCCTGCAGAGCCCATGAGCACATCGCCCAGCATGCATAAGAGGAGGATCCTGTCGTTTCCTCACCGATGCACGATACCTGGCTGAACGTGTAGATGCAGCCAATGCTGCTGAGGGTGCAATTAGTGCTGCATGTGGCAGCCTGAGGGAAAGCAGTGGCTTTCTGTGTCAGCTCGATTCAGAAAGAGGAGGCAAGGTCTGGTGCTTGGAAGAGATGTTTTGCAGGTGCGGGACTGTAACGATTGTAATTCCTCCCTTCGCTTAGCATGTCCCTGCCGTGGAGGAAGGCACAGGAGAGGGAGTTTTGCTTTCTTTTAAACCAAGTTTTGGTTTGTGGAAGTAAGGCTTACATCGGAATTGAACTTGCTGCAACGCTTCCTCACTAAGGCATAGGGGATCCTATGGGGAGTGTCTCGGCCGACGTTTGGGCAGCCAGGGCGGGTGGCGCAGGAAGGGGCTGTGGTGCAGCGTTGGAGAGGCTCAGCCCAGGTGTTGGGAGCTGCTCTCTGCAGCTCAGTCAGCTTTGCTGGGTGCACCTAGGACAGCTGAAGATAAACAGTACGGATAACCCCCTCCCTCCACGTACGCATTAGTTACAGGAATGTAAGATGCTTGAACTCTAACCGGGGGACAAATTTCCTGGGGTTTCATCCCCACCCAGAAGCAATGGCCCCGTTCCCACTGTGCATGACACAGCCGCGTGGACACCTCCCGCCCTTCCCTGTTTACAACACACTGAACAAAACGCATCCCAGAGGAGCCAGGGACGAGGGAGTAGTACGGATTGGCCCGTTCCAATGGCTGAGTCCAAGTTTCCAGAAGTAAAGGGTTTTTATATTCACATACTGCATCATTTAAGCATGGCCCCTGACTGGAACTCATGATTCACACAAGGTTTAGTTCACAAGGACTTGGCTTGCTTGGTTTTTCTCCCTTGTAGTTTGCAGGTTGAAGATAATAGCAATAATGATAACTTTTTTTGGTTTTAGCTACTGCTCAGCTACAGTATTATTACTCAGAAAAACCAGCCTTTAAGCTTCCCATGCTGACATGATGCAATCAGGGTAACCAGACAACATGAGGCATCAAGTACCAGGGTGAGTCAGTCTGGGAAATTGTATAATGCGTTTGTTTTCCTGTAGTTACAGCAATGTGCAAACAATAGGCCTGGAGGGGAAGCCCGAAGCGAGAGAGATCAAAGGGACCCACTAAAGGGAAGTGTCCTTCCCACACACACGGAACATTTGGACCCCCAAAAAACCCGTGTCAGATGCTCTCTGGCAAAGTTCAAGCACTCCTGCATTAGCACTTTCCACTTTGGCCCACCAGCAGCGGCCAGGGATGGGATGCAAAACCTGACTGATGTTGCAAGCAGAGGCTCCTGAGATTGTGGCGCCTGTTCCAACGAAAAGAAACCTCTTGTTCTTTTAAAAAGAGCAACCTCCCTTTAGGTGAGATGCCCTGCTCTCCAAAGACGTATGGCAAACACTGTTAAATCACTAGCTAATAGACAGCAAGCCCTTTAGACATCGTTGTTGGACAATACATCATAAACATGGCAAAGAAACGTTACTCTGCTTAGACTTAAACAAAATTTGCTCTGAGGGCTCCCATCTAATGACTTGTCATGTGAGATAGTGCTAGTTAAGTCTAACTAATGTGGCTGGCTTGAGTTTTAGCTTTGAGATAAAGATCTAAGCACAAAGGGAAAATGTTTCTAGTGCACATCTCACTCTCTGGTACCTTACCTACAAACTGTAGGCATATTTAGAGCATTCTTGGAGCGATGTGAATAATGGCTCAGCAATCAGGAGGCAGAAAAGCACTTTGGTTCCATGGCCCTGCATTCAATCCCTTCATCTGAGAACTTCAGAGCATGTGAGAAACTATACTGAACCTCTTACCAGGCTAAGAGACAGGAAAAGGCACATGATCCTCATTTTACAGAAAATTAAGCTGGGATGGGGAAACGTTAATGTCTAGATTAGAGTTACACAAATTATGAAGGCTGGATCCAGACCACAAGTATGTTTTGTTGAGACCACATCAAAATGGCTCAGCGTTCAAAGTACTGACATCAGCAGGAGTGTCAAAGCTTTTAGCAATGATAAAACTCAGGGCTTTCAGCTCAGTTTTCTCAATGTTTTGTCAATGGAGCCTAAGATGAGGACAGGAGGTTGGCACTTGTCTACTGATCACTTTGGTAGTGTCTGGCACTGGATGCCAGAACAGAGAGTCACCTCCCATTAGAAAGCACTCCCAAAAATTTGTCTACAGGTCATATAACTGCTGTGTGGTCTATGAAATTTTCTTAGTGAACTTGTTTTCTGGACTCATGGGTGAGCACAAGCATTGCAAAGTGAGGGTGGCTGGGGAGGATGCATGTGAGATCGTGTCTGGAAAGCAGCTGGAGTTAGGGAAGTGGAAGGGCTGAAGCTGCCAAAGGGCTGTGGAGGGCTGGTGGCATGAGTAGGGTAAGAAAAAGAATCACAGGTGAATAATGGAAGAGAAAAGGACTGGAAGAAGTGAGGTATGTGGGGATGAGTGGAGAGATAAGGGGAGACAAAATACAGAAAAGGCAAGTAAGAGTATCCTGAAGGGAGGCAGTGAGGAAGAGTTACCATGTTGCAATGTGGTAATTCTAAGATAAGAGAAAGGATTGACAACCATGAAGCTTCATGAAAATGGTTAAGTATGGGCTCTTTGCCTTTTGCTGGGGCATTTTTCAGCCTCTAGGATGCACTTTGATTTGAAGCCATAAACACTAGAAACAAATAAAAAAATCGGAAGTGTAGCATCTCCCCTAATCACCTGCCTTGATGAGTCAGGGCACAAGGAAGAACACGGCCTAGCAAGGGAGACTCAGTGAAAACGTGAGATTTAGCAGTCCTGCAATAGCAAGAGAGAACAGGAGACGAAACTCTGCATTTATACACTATAATGCTATAAGGTCTACACGGCTTGAGGGTAGCCCTCTTACCAAACAGCCCCTGCTTTTGCATCTGTTTTCTTCACCCACTTTCCCCGTGCCCCTCATCAGCTCTGGTATTTCAAGCTGCTGGTTGACAAGCGGTAGAAAGCACTTCCAAGTGGGATAAAAATAAATGGGCGGAAGGACAGGCGGCAGCAGCAAAGGTGACTCTCGGCAACTTTCATTACATTGCAAGACAAGCTGATTTCTGTGACATGCTGGCAGTCTGGGTTGGGAGCAGACTTGGAGCCCTGGCTCACCTGGCTGTGTCCTGGCAGCAGCCAGCCCAGGGCCACTGCCAGCAGGTCCTGCCGTCCCCTGCCTGCGTTCGGGTAGTCCGCCAGCCCAAAGAGCGCACCGAGGCTGCCCAGCAGCTGTGCTGCTCTAATCCCTACCTGCTAGTTTGAGGAATTGCAGATCTAACAGTGTTTTAAACAATAACCATAGTATGACACCTTGCAACAGACTTTGAATGATTTTACAAATTATGGGTCAGCCCTCCTGCTTCCGTTTTAAAGTGGGAAACACTTGAGGCACGGGTATGTTAAATGTCTTGTTGACTCAGCATATAAACCACAGCCACTAAGCCAGGAGCATAATCCTATCCTCTTGACTGGTGTCCTAACCCTGGAGGGGCTGTTTGGGTCACAGGCATGGTGCAAGATAGCAAGTTTGCTAACAGGCAGCCCAACGACAGAGCTGGCATGGATGGGGAGACAGGGGCAATTCACATCCAGGTTTGAGCAGGTGGAGGGAGAAGAAGGCAGAAAGGGCATCCTGGGAGGGTGAGAGGAGATCTGGGGTTAGAAGACATCTGTTTGGATTAAAAAACTGCAGTATCCAGATTCCAGTTTGCTTGGTGTCATTGCTTCAAGTCGGCTGCAGCTGTCCAAAGACAAGCTTAGGAAAATATTTTTCAGACTTTCCTACTTTGAGAGGGCCCCAGGATCTCCCTGGGCCTCTCCCTGGCACGTTTGCAACGCCCTCTGTACACAGACCTGATGCAGCCCTCCTCCCACACCTTCCCTTCCCTTCCCTTCCCTTCCCTGTGCGCCTGGGATCCCCTGGTTATCCTTCCCTCTCCCTCCCCACTGATAAAACCCCTCCCCATGCCCCTGGGGAGGAGCTGCCAGCCAAACGCAGCCTGGGGTCTCCTCCACGTGAAGGGATGGCCACAGCAGGGATAGTTTGCTGGAGGTGGTTTCCAAGGACTGGTCTGAAAACTGGCTGTACTCGTAGTGAAACAGATCCATGCAAATTTTGTTGAATCTTGGGAGAAATTAAATTCACTTTAAAATTTCAGCAGATTCTTAATTCTGTTTTGTGTGTTTCTAGTAGTTGTGTTCCCTTTCCTATGTAGTGTTTGAGAAGGGTAAGATCTAGGTTTCAAAGACTGAATAGAAGTGACAATGGGAGTTTGTTAGAGAGAGATGCAACGTTTCCTAAATATGAAGCCTCTTGTAAGAGCAGTGCTGAGAGAAATGAGGTTATATACATCTCTGACACTTTATATACAGCTGTTTCTATTCAGCGTTGAATCGCTGTTCATTAGTGCATCACTTAGCTGAGCAAGAGCCCACTGGGGTATGCAAAATGCCTCCTGCAGCGACTCAAGTGCCTGTGAAGAGTTGTGCCTTGCTAAGTGAGTTCAAGATTTGTCAGAGGTTTTGCAGGCTGCAGTGGCTTTTAGGAATGGTCTGAAAGAGCTAACGAGATGCAGCTCTGTTCTTGGAGAGCTACAGGGTTTCCATGCTAAAGTTCCCTTGCTACTTGCGAAGAGATGAGTACAGTTATCAACTGACTTGCAGATAAGTCACCAAAAAAAAAATCAAAGCTATTGTCAGTACCTTTCTAGATGCTGTTAGCACCGTGACAGTATCTGCAAGTACTGGGGCACAACATTAAAACAAACTATACCCTTCTTTGCTGCACCATCCCTGGAACGATCACACTGGTACTTAAAAACGCTCCAAAAAGAAGGCACATCTGCTTCAAGGGTTAGGTGGGCCTAAGCCTTAGTTACTAGAATTACATGTTTCAACCCACAACATGGAAACAGACTCCAATGAATGGGAGAAAGGGGTCTGGAGAGGGGCTCAGGTTTGATCTGGGTGCAGAAGTGGTGTAGTTTGAAGCACAAACTAAAGCGTTCCAGCTGCAAGTCAAACCCAGGAATGCATCGTGCAAGATCTTATTTTTCTGTAGGGCTGGTAACATGAGTATTCAAATCATTCACTGCCTTTGAAGCCTGTGAAATCCATAATGGCCACAATGTGAACATGTAGCAACTACAGTTCAATTACCAAAGGCTGGTCAAGTACCTGGCTTTATTCTTTCCAGTAACAGAACTCCCATTGACTTCAAAGGGGTTGGGATTTACTCCACAGTGCAAGTGCTGGGTCCAATGAAATTGGAGATGTAACTCTGGGACGAGGTATTTTAGCTTCTGAAGGTGCAGAGAGATGGGCAGGATTGAGTTCTGATGTTGAGGGGAGCTATACAGTCTGCATTTTTTCTGCAGCTTCAGGTTAATAAACTGAGGATGATGCCCCGACTGATAATCTGCCCCAGAACTGCATGGGTACTTTTTGAAAATACAAAAGTTGCTATCAATTGCAATAGGAGTGAGGTATCCAACCTGCTTAGCTGCTGTTAGAAATACCATTACATACCTGCATGTTTCTTCAGCACTTAAGTCCCTTTGAAATTCTTGCTTTGGCCATTGCTTCCAACAATAGTGGAGAGTCTAAGGGTAATGGATATTTCTTTTGCAAAGTAGTTCACAAACTATTTCATGATTCCAGTGTAAAAGTATCAAAGTTCATTTTTCTCAGACTCATATCCATAAGCTTTATTTTGACGTGTTCCCTGCGTAGGTGCCCCAGGTGAATGACCTTCAACACCGTGTGCCCTGTGATGTGCACTCCCTAGCACTGGAATCTGCTTTGCTTTCCCGCAGCACCCAAGAGAGAGGAGACAGAGCCTTAAGCAGCACCCGGCTCCCTGATGGCAACCTTTAGTTCCCACTAGCAGGGCTTGTGACCACAAACAGGGACTTGATGTCCTGCTGCTCAGCACCCTTCTCAAGCCAGCCGCTGGCTTTTTAAAACTCTTTCCCAGGCTCTTGGGTGAGTGAACCACGAAGACCAAAGAGAAGTTGGACGTGAGTCACTAGACTTTAAGTTATGTATGCGAAAGCTTTGAGACATGTTATATTAGTCAAAACATCAACTGTTTTCACAGTGTTTATGATATTAGGAACATTTTTGTTCATGAATGTACTTGTTTGCTTAAAGTGAATAACTGATGCTTTGTGCCTAAAGAATGCTGTATATGCCTTTTTATAAAGGAGATATTGCCAGTTTGAAAAACTTGCCTTGCAATGAATTCATAGATTTGGACAGGCCAGAAAGAATATTTGATCATTTAGTCTGGTTTTCTATAAACACCTGTAATAATACCTTCCGTCTGACAGAGATATAATTTCTATTAGTCACAGTCCAGAGTGGCATCCCATCTGCTACAAAGGATGGGACTGGGCACTCATTTTTACTGCCAGGGTTGTTAGGTGTCTGTCTGCCCACGACTGAGCAGGTGGATGGCGGAGAGCTTCCACTCTGTGTTCAAATGTTGGTACTACTGAGGGGCAGGATTTCAGAAATAGTCTGCTGTGGGTGCAGCTGTTTGTCTGGAAAGATCTATGCCTGTATTTTTCACCGACAATAAATTGCAGACAAGAGATGTTGCTGGTTAGATACCTGCCAACCTGTCTGAACTCGTAAAGCAAGTCATTAATTGTTGAACTGCTTGTACTTATGCTTTATTTGAACTGAGGGCACACCATCACACCCTCCAAACTGGCGGCTCATCTGAGTTTAACTGAAAATCAAGCCTTCAGCATATCTGACGATCTCTTCACCCTCAAAGGAAAAAACCTCCAGTCAGCCTCAGCTTCGGCTTTCCAGCTGCACCCTGTGCTGGTTTTGCAGCCCTGGAAGCTGTCCGGATCTCTGCTGTGTGTTCCTGTGTTAAGAAGGAGAGACGACGCTGCAGTTGCCTCTGGGGAACGTGGCACTGAGCTTCTGGGGCTTGAAGCACTTAAACAAGAGGCGTACGTAGCGGGGGGCACAGGCCTGAAGAGTACCTGCCGTTTCGGATCCCGAAAGGCAATTCCAGCAATCCCCTGGGAGATCCTGCTGCTCTTGTATCATCGTAAGAGCACAGGGAGGAGGAAAACCATTTGGTCTTTTGTTGGCCATTGTACCTGCTGTGTTTTAGCGAGAGGAATCTACAAAGTCAAATGTGAGCAAAGGTTTTCTTGCCTGCGTGGGGGGGAGGGTTTGGCTTTGTTTTGCTCTTGTTGCTAACAACGTCAGATGGGTCTGACTTTCCAGCCTGCTCAGGATGAGACAAACAGCCAAGGAAGCATCAAAGTGAATGGGTGTTTTTTGATCAACACTGGAGAGAGTTTGTTTTCTTTCTCCACTTGCCCAATGACACACTGACTTGGATGACTGGTCTGTGACAGAGCCGGTTGGAAAATGTCAGTGGAAAAATGCAGAAAAAGAGCAAATATTTTTACAAATGTTAGTGACAATATTTTTACCTTTGGTCAATCCAAACCAACAGGAATATTTTTTCAGGACAAACTGTTAAAAATTCACCATTGCCTGTGCCAAAATGTATGCAAAGGGTGAATATGCATAAACGCTCATTAAAAATAGTGTTCCTGTGGTGAATATGATGCAGTAAAACTGCATCTAATCTTGTAGCTGGAACATCTGTATAATTAGCAAGATTCCTCACCTCTTCCAGCCAGTGGTTCACATATACGCCTGCCCTTTGCATACATTTTTTCCTTTAGGAATAAGACTTTGTGAAGGAGGCAGTTTGCAGAAACACTTGCTGCTCCGCACATACCCTCAGTGGGTACCTTGCAGCCCTGTCTAAACCTAGTTTTAACAAACCTGCGGATGTATCATCGTAAAATTAAGGTAATGAATGTCATCCTAACTCTGTCAGTAAGATTCCTAGTGGGCACCTACCTCACTTGTCAGGATCTGAAGGAGAACTTCCCTGGCATCTGATGAGGAAGGACATTTACTCCAAGAACAGGTTTCTGGCAATTCCCTAAAGCCCTGGCACACTGGTTAGGGCCTCTTCATCTGCCAACACATCTCTTGTTTCTGCTTTTCCCAAGAGTGAAAAGTCACCCCTGCAGGCTTGTACCTAAATAACCTACTCAAGAAATACAGCAAAGGGAAGCTTCTATCTCTGGAAGGGCCTAAGATGGAATAAACTTAAATGCTTATGGCAAGCAGGACATGTAATGGGTCCTATGCACATTTGTGGCTTGTTGCCTTCTCCTTTAAGAAAGCCCAGTTAAAATGTACAGTTTGATTTATCATTGTTTGATAACAGATTAATATTAGCATAGTCCCCAAACCCTGCAAATAATTGTCATTAGAAATGCCAAGAGAACCATCAGTTTTAAGCCAGAAAATCAGAATTTCAGACGTGAAAGAAAACACACCAGTGGTTAAATACTTTTACCATACAGCAAAGCCGGTAGAAATTGTCACCATTTAAAAACATTGATGAGGTTTCCTGTCATATTTCAATATTTTTCCTGCATTTTTATTAGTTCTTATAAAAATATAACACCAGAGTCCCGATTACACTATTTTTTTCTTACCTTTTTGGACTTTCCCCTTTTTAAATCCCTAGCGTTTCTCTTTTCATAAACCTAAATTAGGGCTGTAGTATTATTACCCCAAATTTAGTAGTCCTAAAGAATAACTTCTGACTAGCATGTGACTGTAAATACTTTTCATGTAAATAAATGCAATCTCACTTTTGGTAGGATTTGTATGTAAAAGAAATGTGCAAATGAAACGAAGTGCCTTTGATAAATGGTTTGGGATTGCTGATTAATTGGAACTAAAAACAGATGAGAAAATTGAACATATGTTCTTATTCAAGTTCCCTGGAGGATTTGTCAGGGAGCTTGGCATACATTAATAATTGCTTGGAATGGATTTAATAGCTCATCTTGTAGTTTTGCACACGCAAAACAATCAGTCAACATAAAAAGCATGGTGTCATCTGTCTCTTTTAATTAGGGATCTCGAATGCCTTTGGTAATAAAAGTCTAGTAATTAAGCTACAATTAGAAAGGAAGCATTCGGATGTGGTTTTGCCATCTCAGGATCCGTAAGTGGCAGGAGGAAGAGGGTAGGTCTCCCAGAAATCTTGAAATACTCTCAGTTTATGTGCTGGTCTGGCACTAGCACATGGCCAGGCTTGTTGGCTCCTCCGCTACTGGGTGCTCCCAGGGACAAGAGCGACAGCGCTGGGGATGCTCCTTGGGGCACGCGGAGGCTCACAGGGCACCTCCGCCCCATGCCCTCGGTGGCTGACCACACATGGCAGCTATGTGCCCGCTGCATTAGCATTGACTGAGATTTCACTGTACAACCCTGATGCCTAAACGCAGCTCTTCAGACACTTTTGCTGATGGCACCGGCATTTCTAAAAGTATTAGATGTAATGCTCTGAAGGAACATACTGTGCTTGCACTTTCATCGGGATTTCCCTGTGGGTCACTCACCTTCCTGGGTGCTCCTGGAGTACCTGGTAGACACTAATCTGGAACGTTTCATTATCGAAGCGTTCGCGGATGTAATCCTTATATATCCTGAACTCGGCAGCCGTCACTGCTTCCCCCTCTGGGATTCTGGAGAGATCAAACCTGAACTCTCGGTAGTGGCAGCGCTGATGGTGAAACTCTCTGTCATGCTCCACTGAAACACAAAAACAGCCCATTAGCCACCTGCTTTGTTCCCTTTCCCCTCACCGTCAAACAAGCTTGCGAGTTGCCACAACAGAAAAGGGCAAGAATATCTGATTGCAGCGTCTCATGCTGTTGTTCAGTTCATTAAAGCACGTACGAAATACATGACTCTATCTGGGCTATTATAAGCATATATGTGTTTATCAGACTCTCTTTGAAACAGTTTTACAGCTGGCTGGTAGAGGGTGTGGGTGACCATTGTGTTTTAATGATTTCTGGCAGCTTCATGCTTGACAAGCAACTCTGGACATTTGCCACTGATAACGACCAAGCTGCTGTGGGAAGGAGCTGAAAGAAACAGATGGGGCTTTTCAGGAGTGCCGGTTCTTGGCCTGACTCTGCTTCTGAAAATTATGCACGCGCATGCATACCTGCACACATATATACACAAATTCCAGTCCTTGAGGCTTTTCATGCAAGTGACCCACATTTGGTGCCAGCTGAATTCGTCACAAGCTCACAGCCCCACTCTGAAGGGTCAAAGCTTTCATTTTAAAGCATCTTTAGCGATCAGAGCTGTGAAGCAAATGTTCAAAGCGAGGACCTTCTTCCACCTCCCAACCCTGACTGTGAAATAACAAGTACCAGAGTCCTCCCAAGACAGTGTTAGGACGGTGTGTTATCCCACCGAGTGACAGGTCTGCTTGTCTCCTGATGGACAGCTGACAGTGTTGTGTAACACTGCTTGTGGATATTGAAGCTGAGGGTCAGTGCTGTGAGGAAACAAAGACTTTGAGACTGTCCTACCCAGCAAGGGGGAGGCGAGGTGTCCGTGCTCCATCCCAACACATGAAGTGAAGCACCCTTCTTGGAACAAATTTCAAATTAAACAGACAAGTCAGAGAAAAGAAAATGGGGAAACAGAGGTATATAAGGGGATGAACTGACTTGCCAGAGGTCACACCGTGTGACATTTTAAGAGCTGAGGTTTGAACTAGGGACTTCCCGTATGTCCCAGGCCCGTTGTCTGTCCACTTGACGTCCCTGCAGCTCAACTGCACAATTCAAGTAGTTAGCTCTGAGATTTTCTTGGCAAAGAATGTGTGTCTTTCTACAGGCCTGATTCTCTTCTGGCAGCGGTAAATCCATTGTGTAAATCCATTGACTTAAATGGAATTACTCCTGAAAAAGAGAAGTTTCAAGCCTGAGTCTGGAAAGTGCTATTTAAATTTACAGCACTGCACGGTACAAATGTAAATCAGCACTCACGAGGGCCTCCCCTGTGGCAGGGACAGAGCATGGGGAGCCTCTGGCAACCGGGCTGTGTCCAAGTGCTTACACGGAGCAGGTTCAGTGCTGCTTTGCTGGCCAAGGTTCAGCAGCTGGCCACGGGCTCTGCCTCCTCTTGCACGTTACTTCTGCAAGAAGTCCAGGACTCGCAGTTTGCCACTGTGTGACTGCTGTTCAGGGAAATACTTCAGAGCTCCTACTAATAGCTGGGATTCATTTTAGAGGAGTTTTTTGGGTATAAAACCCCTAAACTTTCCAAGACACGGGGATTCAGTTCAGCAAACGGTTTTGCAGGTTGAGCACTCTTAGCGTGCACTGAATGAACATAGTGTTGCACCCCTGGCAATAACATCTCGTACAGCCTCAGGAAGATCACTCAGTCTCTCATACCCTGAAGTGGGGGAATATTGTGAATATTCACCAGTGTTTGTAAAACAATTGGCAGGCTAAAACTGCCCTATAAATGCTAGCAATATATTAAATGTGCTTCAATCCCCTTCCACCTAAGTATTCTCAGCAGGATGAGATATAAAGAGTATGATTTCAGTCACAAAGGAATTTGTCTGCACCTAAATTATAGAGAAGAAAAAAAAGTATTTTAATATAGAATAGCTCCTTTAACCACAATTATAGAAGAATGAATACAATGTTGTGTGGTTTTAGTTACATTTGGGATAACATCACCAGCAGGGTGTATTATAGAGAGGTCTAGCAGTTGGATGTACCAATACGATTTACTTCCAAAGACATGGGAAGGCTGAATGTTCAAAGGAAGGTGGGTGCACCTTTTCAGTGTACGTATGTGATGACAACTACATCGGCCAACACCGGTCTTTAGCTGCACTTCATACACAAAGTCTGACAACAAACACATGAAGATGAAACTTTTTTGGGTGTTGCTAGAGTTCACAGTGATTCCCACTGCAGAGCCCTAGAAAAAATGTGTCATATTAGTATGAAAAATTAACGGCCAGGGTCACGAAATAAAAAGCCCCAAAGTTTGAACTTTCCCATGCTTTGCAGATGTTTGGATATAGGGTTTTGGGCTGAGCCATCTTTAGTGTTAAAGAAAACATTCCTGTGGCTATAGTCATTAAGATCATGAAAATATGTGGATATGTAACTGAAGAAAGAATCCCAAGAAACCCTTCAACTCTGTGTTTATTGTTTTTCCCCTTTTTCTTTGCACTCTGGACCTATCTGCTGACCCAGAAGTAACAAATCCTTTCAGAACTAATTTATGAGAAACACTGACCCTGAATCAACATCTGTTAGATGACTGCAGTAAATCTTATTGCATAATTAAACACCGCAATCTATGTTAAAATAATGCTAAGGGTCTGACTTGAAGTCATAAAAGCAAGACTCTTCATTATGAAGGCTGAAATCCTATCCTTAATTCATGCTGCTGTGTTTTGGTATTTGTGAACATATGGTACAGTACATATGATTGTGCACTTTTTGTAGACCCCAGTAACACCTTAAGCACAACAGCACGAGGTAAGCAGGGGAGCACTCAAGAAGTCTGAGTTTCCTGGGTTTGATGGGTGTTAGTCAGACCTTTGACAATACTGCAACTGGGTCGTTTCCAATTAATTACCTGAAGAGTCTGAACAGGGGCGGGAGGGAGTGGTGTTTTAAGTGTTCACCGAAACAGTCAGGCGAATTGCTACAGCTCTTTGAATACGACTGTAGTTTCTCCATTAGATCTATAAAATCCGTGATCCCTATTAACAAAGTGTACCATAATGAGGATCTTCTGGTCATTCCTGAAGGACTTAATCTCAGCTGTTTGTCAGCCATTATGTGCTAAATGCTCCCTTAAAAGTCATCAAGCAATATATTTGTTGGGTATACTTAACAGCCCTTCTGCCCAAAGAACTCGAACTCGTTTGTCCCAGGTTCATAGTTCTTACAGATCACTACTACCCAGAGGCTTTTGGTGAATGGTTTTAGCCCAGTTCCTAATTTCAAACATTGGAAATTCCAGCTCAGAAACTGTCACAATTCAAATGCCTTGGCAAGGCAGCTGCTTGGAAAGGAAGCCAAAGCTCTGGATGTGTAATCAAAGGTTGTAAAATATGAAAAGGAAGAACACCCTTGAAAAATAATTCTGCTATGAAACAGACTGTGTGCCTCAGCTGTGTGAAAACAGTGGATTTTGTCTCCTAAAGAAACAATCTAAAGTCACTTACAGGTGATGCATGTGTCAATGCACCTCTCTCCTCATTTCTAGAAGTGGTCTCCCATTTTGGAGGCAAAACCACTGTAGAGAAATTATGACCTAATTTAACATATGGCTCAAAATCTGCTGGTGCAAAATAACTCTTGGGCACGGTGAGTGTGGCAGTTAATCATAGGTACGGTAGGTGGGGATCACCAGGCACTCCCTTTGGCATGGTCCTTTGGGAAAGGAAAGGTCAAGACAATGGGACTTGAGAGCTCTAGGATGGAGGCAGACAACAGATTCATGAGAAAATAAGCAAGACACCAAAAAGTGTGCCGGACAATTAAGGTGATCCAAACAAAACAAGCACATATCTTAGGTTAGTGGTTATCAGTAAATTTGCCACACCTCTGTTGCAAATATGCAAGTAAGCTCAGCATCTTTGAAAGCCTGGCCTTGACTATCTGTCTACAATCTGAATGCCGCACAGGCTGCACTCATCTATCTGATACAGATAGGGCTCTGATCTCTCTGAAGTCTTTTGTCTCTCAAAACTCTGTTGTGGCATTGTGGTGATGCAAAAGGAGGCAGGACGGCATAGTTGTGCAACAACAGGGATGGTTTAAAGAAAACATGATGGATACATGTGCTCAGGTGTGAAGTAGCCAGGTATCAGATCCAAAAATACGGGAAAGCTGGAGATAAAATGTCAACAAATCCCTGGTACTTGTTTTGACATGTCCTAAAGTGTATTCTTTTCCAACATAAAACTTGAAAACATTAAAATGCGGGGATGAAAAAGTGTAGTTACAGCTAGAACTCACAGCAATACAGTTGAAACCAGTACCAAAAAAGTAACGTTAGACAGAAAGTCTTGTGATCCTGGTTTAACACCCCAGGGTACCCAAACTTCTAAAGCAAATGACACATCAGCATAAAGCTGTGAAACTTGAACTGATCCCACGTTTGGCCCTTTTCACAACAAAATATGTTGAGACTACAAATAAGAGCCCCAACTGTTTTCAGCTACTTTGTAAATTACTACTGGTAAGTGAAAAGCTGACCTGAGCTAATTCTGTAAACATTGGTTGGACCACTGGTTTTGTAATACGGATTGGTGGTGGGCAAGGCATGACACATGACAGCAAAGATTATGTTGAGACATTGCTTGCAGTAGTTATTATTTCTCTCTACACATACCAAAGAAACCATACTGTTTTAGCCTTAGTACCAAGTACAGTAGCATAATGTCAATCACTAACTCCATGTGTCAAGCAAAGAACTAGTGAATCACAGCAGTAATTTTCAAAGAAAGACTGTGTTAAAAAATAATTAATATGGAAGCATTAAAGAGCTAATCCAAACCCCAGGGAAGTCAATAGAAATATTTCCACTAATTTCAATGGATTTCATGGGAGGCCTTACTTTTGCCAATCTACCTACCTACCTAAGTATTTTCATGCTCTTGTTTTCTGAAGGCGTAAAAAATCTCTTTTACACAAGCAAAGTAAACACAAGATGAATAGATTCTGTGCTCAGGCTGCCAAACTGGGAAAGCTTCGGTAATTCCATACCTCTTCCTTCCTGGCACATTTGGGAGATGCACTTGGAATATATTTTGAATATTTAAACAAGTAAAAACTTAAGTTTTCCTGTTAACACTTTCACCTGATAATATGTTAATTGGTTTTATAAGGCACTTTAAGAGTAGTTGTCTCATTTGTTGTAGTGCTCTACAACAATTAAGAGTTCTACTTGTTTCTCATTTACAGTGAAAAAAGCACCAAAAGGAATGTGCAGTAGGGTGTCTGTAACTTCTTTACTCCCCAAAAAGGCCAGAAGGGATTTGTAAAGGACTTTAATCTCAAATAGATTAAAGGTCTGGATTCCTGAGACTGAAAGATAAGTCAAAGGAAAATAAGATTCCAAAAGACAACACCCCCTCGCCTCAGCCTCTCAGCCATCAGCAGTTGCCTAAGAAACCCCTCAGAGATTTGGATGCCAAAAAAAATCTGCCACACTCCGGCATCAAAGTCTAACAGGTTTTCAGAGTCTACGTGTGCCTGCCTGGCCCCAGGGACTGAAGAAGTCGTGTAGGTGAGTTTAGCGGGTAGGAAAGTTTTTATCTGCTTTCCCTCTGATAGCTGCAGAGCTACAGAAAATGAGTGCTGTTTCTTCAGAGATGGCCGAAGGCTGGCTGGCTTGTCCCGTGAGCCAGTGGATTTAGTTTAGCCTTAGTGTTTTCATGAAAGGGCAAACTACACTTTGAGTTACACCGTTTTCATCCAGCAGTGCAAAATCTTCTTTGAATTTTCTAAGAAAATTTACCTTTCATTCCCTCTATCACCACCCCTTGAGATCAAAGCCAAAACTTCAGAAACTCTCTTGGACCTTTTCAGTGTAAAGCACGAGATTCCTAGAGACCGGCTGCCCTGGGACCACCGGCTCCGCCCGGGGTGCACGAGCATTTTCAGCCTACGTGCATTACTGCTTTCGAAAGGAAGGTCCACTGCTATTTACTGCTGTCTCCCTTGGGAAACGGATTCAACTGGAAAATAGTTTTCCCTTCCCCAGATGAGTTTCAGGTGGATCCCATCCTCAGCCGGCTCACAGCGGTGGCCTGAGAGCAGCAGTGGCAGGACGGGGACTGGGGACCTCCCAGCACGGCGGGAGGGAGGGCAGGGCCACCCCTTGGACTCTGGGCTTGCAGCGGTTGTGAAACTGTGCTGTAAATTTTCAGGATGCCAAATTTGAGACCTCTTGATGGGATTCTAATTAACAGGCATTAAATGTTCCCTCTATAAATTGCACTTCTTTGTCTCTAAATTGGTGGATAAAACCATGTCACTTATGAAATATAGGCCTTTTCTCCTTATGTTAGTGAGGTTCAAGAAGGAGGAAACCAATTAGGGGAAGGATCCAGTGGTCTCTGCAGCTGAAACAGCCTACTGGGCTCAGCGGGATTCCCGATTGAGCAAGAAGTGCAAGGTCAGTCCTTATGTTTTTCTGAGGAAAAGGGGGAGTATAATAAAGACTGCAATAATGTCATGCCAGGCCACAGTCTGCTAAGGCACATGGTTCCCTCCTCGTTGTGCTTGACAGCAAGAGTTACAGGAGCAGTGTCAGTAAATTTATAATGGCAAGAATCTGGGAATGCAAAGTTCTGTGATTGGTTTTCATTTGCTTCATCCTCTCGGCTGCAAGATTTACATGCTGACATTAGGCAGCTAAAGCAGCAGTTAAATATTTGAAGAAACAGTTAAAGAATATAAATTGGGAGTCCTATAAATGGAGTAGAGCAAATGTCCTGGGTGTCCTGGGTTGTGTGATGGGAATTTATTTTTTTTTTTTGAAGAGCGATAACACCAGTATTTGGATGGCTTTTTTACACTGGATAGTTGCAGCTCTCCAGATCGTCTAAAAGCTACTGCAGGCTTTTGGAGAAACCTAAAGAAAAACAAATGCACCCTTGATTTTGGACTGTGAGATAAGCTTACTAGAAAAATAGTCTGTGGTTTTTCTATAACTCATTAACGCATCGCATCGCCAGGAACTGCCGTCATCCTGCCACTTCTAAAAACAGTCTGTCCTTCAGCCACAGGCCCAGGAGCCCCAGGCATTTGGGGGGGTCTGGGCTCGTCTGCTGAAGCCCTGTCGTGATGGTCTCGTCCCCATCTGCCCTTTGCAGAGGGGGCTGCTCTCAGCCAAGGCAGCGCTCAGCAGAAGTGAACTGCACCCAGACGCTCAGTGCTCATGTACCCATTTTACAGCCAGGTAAAGGGAGGTGAAGGTGATAAGCTATTTCTTGCATGGTAAAGTCAGTGTGTGGCAGGGCAAAGTCCTGCCCTGTCCACGGGTGGAAAGCAGGACTAATGCATTAATTTCAAATAAGAATAAAAACATGCTCCATAAATCTTGATTCCCAACCCCAGAGGCTAGAAACAGAGGGAGTCGAAATTCTTTAGTGCTCACTCTGCAAAGTGATCTGGGGTAAGCATTTTTGCTTTGAAAGGGGGCAGGGAAAGCCCTCTGGAGTTAATCTTCTTCCTTTAGCCATCACTTCATTTTTTCAGCTTTCAGCATGAAGGTGGTGTTGCCAGCAAGACCACCTAGCCACAAACCCAGCAGGGAGCTTCCAAAATTCTTCTAAACACTGACTCCTTGTTATAAATTGAAAAGTGGTAATAGCAACAGAGCATATCACATCTGTGCCAGGCTTCGGGCCTGGGAAGGAGTACTCTCCCTACTGCTGAACACAACTTGGAAAGATCCTTTCAGTCCACACATGTATCAGCATTAGCCATTTCTTTGTCAACAAATCCCTTAATACGTACCCTTTCTATCATGTACAGATGTCCAAAAAATAATGGAATACTGTACTACAAGATTAAACACTTTAATGTCAGCATATGTGTTGCATGACTCTGAACAATGGTATCATTGTGCGTGTACAAACAGCGGGTTGAAGGAAGATGGGTTTAATTATCTCCGAAGCAGCAGCAAGTTCTTCCTAAGTTAAACTTCAGCTAGCAAGGACTGCTCAGGGCAGAAATTGGTATTTCTCTAACAAAATGCCTGGGCCCTTTCTGGTGTTCTTCCAGCGTTAGGGTTAGTGTCGTACCCGGCTCAGGCAGGGCTTCGGAGGGCGACGCGGAGCCACCTGCTTCCCTGGGAGCCATGCCGCCAAGGAAGGCGGCGGGGGAGGAGAGGATGCTGCGAGTCACCACATCCTCTCACCCCATGTGTCACCCAGGAGACTTTTAAGTTAAAATTCCTTAGGACAGTAGACAGCAAAGGGGAAACATAATAACTGGGAGAGAAAAGACAGGGAGAAGCGTGCATGCTGCCTTCTGCATTTGGAGACATTCCCCTGCCGGAATTTCTTTGCAGGCACTTTAAGGCAATGCTGGATGGTAAAAGTATTTCTCCTTAAAGAACATCCATGAAATATCTGGGCAGGTTATGCACAGGTAATCCATTTTCTTTTCAAAGTGTGCCCTGATTGGTACCCATTTACGCTGTGGTTTCTCTGCTGAAATCAGAGCCAGACTAGATGAAAGGTATTGTGAAAAATTTGCACGTGGGACTGCTCTGTGAACACGAACTCTCCTAATAGTAAACAGACCGGTCGTGGTGCGAATCCTGATGCTGAGTTTGCAGTGTCTGTGTGTGTATCTGGGGAAAGCAAAGTTAAATAAGCAGGGAAGAGTTGTGTTTCTTCAGAATACCTTATTCACAGCCTTAGCACGCGGAACACGGCAGCACATAGTGCTGCCATCCATCTGCAGCTGCTGTAACACACTTAGGATTGCTGCGGGATTTGGGGTGTATGAGGTAATGGAGAAATGGGGGGATGACAGGGGAAAGAAATAAATGGGAGTTCATGAAGTTGTTCCTTTAGACAGACTCCCTCTATTTCTACCTTCATCTTCCAGGAATCCAATATAAGGAAATCTCCTGCAAGGCATCCCTTGTCAGCCTCTCAAATCTTGTTTCTCTTCCCCCCTTTACAAGGAAGGGGGGACCCAGGACAGTGCTGACCTGGGGATTTGCCGCCAGCAGCTCTCCCTTTCCCAGCACCCTGGGGGTGGGATTTTTCCAGAGAGACAGAGAGGCAAGCTGGGGGCTGTGGTGGTGCTGCAAAACGCGGCTCGTTCCATGTCCTCCCAACTGGCCAGCGTTGCGGCCATCACAAAATGTCTCAAGCTCTCATGCTGTCACTGGGAGCAGGTTTATTTACCCTCGACAGACTGCACCACCAACAGTTTAGAGCTGTTGCGTCTGTCTGTGTATCTGAAAGACGGGGATGTACCTGGACAGCGGCTCCGAGCCAGGGACTCCTGCAGCTCCCTGCAGGGACCGTGGCCTGCACAGGGCAGGCTAAGGCAGCTGCAAAGCCTCCTGCCACCAAAGGCAATCTTAGCTCTTCTCTACACCCTCATCTAGAAATATCCCTGTAGTCAAACTGAGCAGTGAGCAAAATGACAGGCAGAAGCTCATCATTACTCCTGCTTTCTTTTCTCTGTCCGCACTGTAACGCATACCATGGAATAACACAGCCTAAGAGCAGAGGCGTGCTGCTGTCTAATACATCCCCTAAACCCTAAATCCTCTGGAGGCAGCTGTGGGAGGTATATGAAGATGCAGGAATACATTTTTCTTTTCCCTCTTCGAACAGAGATGACTGCTACATTACAGGGCTCTCTCTCTCTCTTTTTGTAATTCAGGGGACAGCGAGGCTGCTTTCCTGATGCTGTGAAATCAGTGAGTTGTATCTGGTGAGGCCAACCTGACAGGGAAGCTGTGCCAGCGTTAGGTGTGAACTCCAAGTCACACATTTTGCCGGTGCATCCAAAGGTCAAGGAGATAGTGGCAGCCTGGGGAGGAGGGGCAGGAATCACGGAGGAAGGTCAGGATGGTGGAGACCGAGGTGACAGCCACAGCACAGAAAAGGGTAGTACTGGTCTAGAGGAGAAAGCAGGGTGATGGGTGTCTCAAGGGCAGGGGGAGTTTGCAGAGCACAGAGGAAGAAAAGTTAGCAACAATATGGTTCATTGAGAAAAATAATCTCCCAGTCCAACTAGCAGACAAATGGGGCCCAAGGTGCTTCCTGCAACCTGCTCAGAGGCTGGAGGCCTCTCAAAAGATCACTGATGCCAAAACCAGCAGTCTGCCCTGTCTGCTTGTACACAGGGCGTGGAGCAGATGGAAACACATCCCCAGGCCCCAGGAAAGAGAGACAAGTGGCTGAACAGATCTGGTCAGAAATAACATGTATTCAACCAGGGAAGGTAGGAGGCAGCGTGAAAGACTACTACAGGGAAACCTAAAATGGGCTATTTGGGACGAAATGCAAATTCTGGAATAAAAAGATCCAGGTCATTCTTGAAAACTTCCAGTGTGAAACTGTTCTTCTTCAGCTTGGACCAAATTTCAGATCAGGGGAAAGAAAGAAAGTTTACCTGAAGTGATTTTAGCCAGCTCTAACCTAACCTCAGGTAAAGGAAGATGGTCCACTAGTGACTGGCAGTCTGGAAGGGTGCTCATCCTCGGAGGGTGAGGGTAGCAGCACTGCAAGCTTCCCTGCTCTTCTGAGGGTGTCTGCTCACACCCCGATGTCTGTACAAAGGAAGGACTATGCATCTCTGCAGGGAGCTAGGAGCCTGCAGCACAGGCACCTTGGTCTGCAAGAAGGCATGTACAGAGGACATGCAAAGGAAAAATGAATCATGATATAGTAACTCTTTGGTGCACTGATTTGACGATGCAGAGATGCGACAGCATCAAATTATGCTCTTGCATTCTAGTAACTACACAGGGGCAAACTAAGAAGGCTTCAAATGTATTTGATAAATCAGGTACTGTTCGTAATAAACAGCCTGAGTCAGTAATCTTGGGAAAGTCACTGCCCAAGCGTCTCTGATGTGTTTATACAAAACAGACAGAAATGGCTAAACGTACCACTAATGCCCTGGAGAGCGTCTTCATCCACATTTGCAAGGTCAGACTCCTCTGCCTTATGCTGCGCCAGTGAGAGAGGATATTGCCTACGAATTTAGTTCCAGTTTTTTCCAAATCTTACTTCCAGAGCATGAAGAACTTCCATAAAGTTGTGCTCATAAACTGATGCTTTTCAAGCTTCTATGCTGCTAATTATCTTCCACTACATGATTTTTTCAAGTTGTGTTCTGTTCCTTATTACTGTATAGCATAAAGTTACTTAATACAGCAAAAGATTCAACAACATTTGCAAAACTGATGTAGAAAGAAGGACTGGATTCTGGACTGGTACAGCTGGTTTAAGGTATTTTAGAAGTAAATGAAATCAAATGAGAATTTATAATCCTTCCTGAGGTCTGGATTCCATCAGACTAAACTCATTAGGCATTAAGGTGCAGGTGCAGCTAAATAAAGATTGTTCTGCTTTCCTTAATACCATAGATTCACATCTTGAGTTCAAAATAAAAGTCTTTTAAAAGCACATGTATATATTGTGCATCTACTGGCAACACTTGAAAGAGAAAGTTCAGCTGATGGAATCTTCAGATGCCTCATTTCTGTCAAAGGAATGTGCCCGTTTCTGCACCGGCCGTGCTAAGGGACATGAGGGGAGAAGTGTCTGCACGTTGGCCTCCTAAGGCTTATTCATTTCATTTGCATTGGAGTTCCTTTCATCTACTGAACAGCTGCCCAAATAAATAACATAAATCTAATTAATCGTCCTTTAATATTGTATTGCCACAACAATACCAGCATCCCCCCAGATATTCCAGAGTGCGGGTCTACACCTGCAGAGGCTCTCTGGGAGGAACACGGCGGGTGTCACAGGCACAGGGAATCAAGCCTTTTTTGTGGTTTACTGTGATAAAAGGAAAATAATTCAAAAACCAGTTTTCCAGGTTTGAAACCATATGACTTGCTTGATTTTTCAGCTGAAATCCCAGATTCTAGTTTTGTTGAGAAAGTAGTTTGTGGGATATTACAAAATAACCAGTTGATATCAGACATGCGGCCATCAGATAATCTCAGTCTTTGATATCAGCAAAATTTCAGCTTGGAATGTATACACGCCGAGCTGTGCCATAAGACAGCAATCGGCTGGACCTTTTGAGCTTGTCTATGCAATAACAAACATCGGTGCCTTTCTCCGTCAGGCAAGTGCTGGGAGATTAGGGGGCAACAAACTATTCAGGGGAAAGGTCCATCTGCCCTGGAGGGGAAATCCCTGCAAGAGCAGAGCTCGTCTTGCATCCATACTGTTACATCTATTGCGTATTTTTCAGGTGTTCTGTATGTGGGAGGTCCAGTGATACTAACACAGTTTGTAAACCAGGATTATTAGACAGATATACAGTGTTTGGAGGGATGGGAGGAAACATTTTGGAAAACAATGATTAGAGACTTCAATTACTGCTTGAAAAGATACTCTGGAGTGTCCTTCCTCAAGATAGTAGGACTTTGTGACCTATTTCATGTTTTTCTTGGAGATCATCGTGTTTCCTCTGCACTGCCAAGATCGCTGAGATCAGGTGGGGCACAGAGCACAGCCTCCTGGGTTCGACACACGGGAACTGGAGGGGAGGTTGTTCCCCAGGAATGATCCTCCCTGCCAACCAGTGCACATCCACATGCTGTCCTTTTGCCTGCAATGGGACTCGTAGCTTACGCGTACAGTCTTTTTGCTTTCTAGGAATGTTTGCTGTGCAACACATTTATTTCTGTTGAGAGACAGGCAAGGGACTGTTTATTCTTTTAATAACTTGGTAAATGGGCCTGAGATCTACGAATATTAACGATCTGTAAGATGATGACATCCACATATGTTTCTGTTGGTAGATGTAAAATGCTAGTGTCTTAGAGTGATGGCAAGTTTAAACTATTATTTCAGAAATGTCCTCAGGAAGACAGATACATACATACATACACATGCATGTATAGCCTGTGCGCATGTGTCTGTCCCCTTTACACTTTAAATGTTGGTGGCCAGCGCCCCAGGTGTAACAGCATCTGAAGATTAGGAGAAGATTTATTTTCAGTTTAATTCCCACCCACAATTCCTATTATACAAGAGGAATTTTTGGGGGGTACAAGATAAGCCCGTCGGTGACATCAGCAGCACCTAGCCCTGCATACCACACTGCGGACCGCAGGGCTGGATTCCTGACACTGAGCCTCTCGCTAGGGTTGGGCCATGCAGGCCTCCTGAGTCAGCCCCTAACAACAGCATTTTCTGTTTTGTTTTGGTTTTGTATGTCTTCAAATGCAATTTTGCAATTGCAGTGCTGGGGTAAAAGATCAGCTGTTGTAATACACCCTCATGTCCTCGCATCAGTTTGGTATGAATGAAGGGAACGCAGTTCACATCCTGCTGCGTGCTACTGTTAAAAATAGCACAGAAATGGGAGTATGGCATTTATGAAAGTGTCTCTGAAGGAGCAGGAACACAGATCATTCTTCTCCAACTCAGTCTCTTGCCTACCAGTCACTACTCTCTTGTTGGACTACAGCTGCCAATATGGGGAGGAAAGACTTTCAGCGTATTAGACACACTGACTTAGATTTTTCCCCTACTCTGAAATATTTTCAGTGCAACAGTTCTCATCTCACCATTGTGGACTAATGATCAAAATGACAGCTACTGTTTTCTAAAGAAATATTTCGCGTTTGCTTGAACGTGTTTCTGCATAATTCTGGATTCTTTCATGTATTTCTGTATTCCCTCTGTCAGATTTTAACGTAGCGTAACGGTCAGAGATTTCTGTGGATATGGAGTCTAATATTCTTGTAACTTGATTATAATGCATGCCACTGAATTGCAGGAACTATTGTATTCAGGGGTCAAAGTTGTGTTCACACCAATGAGAGAAGTTTTACACCACATGTCTGATTTGCTTCTCCTTTTCACCTGTCTCGGGAGACAAATGATTCATCACATAGTGCTGAAATATCTTCATCTTCTGATTTGGGCCAAGATTTAAGAGTCGTTACTCACAAGCTTCTTTTTGAGTTGAAGAGAAAGATCTGTGCTGAATGATTCTTTTTCAGTTCTTCCCTTCTGCAGTTTATTACAAGTATATTTGTGTAATTAGGGGGCCCAGTAGTAATGTTGTTAAAATACAAGTGGGCACATTTATTGTTTCCTCCAAAAGGAAACAACCAATCTCCAGCAGTTCTGGTTTTTCCCTGTCTCGACTGAACATTTACTGCTTTATGTAGCTAGCTGATTGTGAGGCTAAAGTTACTTCTTTTTTTTTTTTTCTTTCTATTTCTTTTTGTTAAAAAGAAAAAAAAAATCCCCTCCTTTCTCTTAACAAATGCTGGATGTTTTAAGGATATGGTCAGAAAAGGGAACTTAAACTCAGCATGATGTTTATAGTGCCACACAAGCTTCAGCAAAAGTGATGTGCAGTACTCTTTATTAACATCTAAAAAGTCCCTGTGGGATTATAATTACTGCACAGTAATAAACAAATAAAAGCAGGAAGATTAAAGTGTTCAGAAAAATTTTAGTGATAGAAGCAATTTTTAACCTTGAGAACCAAGGGAGGAGCAGCTTGCTAGCATCGAGCACACGGGTAGAACAGATACAATTAGGAATCGATTCCTGTTAGTGGTGAATGATTATCATTCGTGGCATTATAGATAATTGGCTGATGTAAATAAATTGTTGTTAAAATATTGATACAAAAGTATTTGAACACTAGTAAATTATAAGCACCAGAATTAAGATTTTCTACATTACAGTAATTTTTAATCCTCCATTTAAATGATAAACCTGAACTTGCTTTCCCTCGGGGTGCTGAAGGACTCATTAATGTCAACGGGCGTTTCAGGTACACAAGCAGTGAAATACTACCAGCCCTGTTCCTAATCCTTGCTCAGTAAGAAACCCGTCTCTCCAGCAGAATTATAACTCCCAACTACTGATGCTGTATTATTTTATGAGCATTTTTTAGTAGTTCTCCCAGGGTTCTTCTGGTCTCTTTTAAAAAGTTTTACTGCCACTGTGCTGTGGGAAGAACAATTGGTAAAATCAGAGGACCGAGGCAGCCCCACCGGTGCCAGGGACGGCAGGATTCGACCCAGTGGCTCTAGTAACAGTCAAAGCTCGACCTGATTTACAGCCCCCCAAACCTGGTACAGACACCGTGCCAGCTCCTCAGATGGTGTCAACTGTGGTGACTTCACTGCTGGGGTGGCCTTGTGCCAGGTTGCTCCAGCTGAGGATATTGCCTGGTGACATCAGTGGGTTTGCGTGGAGGTGTAATTCAGACCAGCATCGCGCGCTGGGAGGTTGCAGCCTAACGGGAGGAATCTTTTTGCTCATTTGAAAGGCAGTTGTGCACAACAGGCAAAACTCTCAAAAAGGATGCGCGGCGAGATTATCGGCCTGATCAGCGTGATAGTGTTCCCTCATCGTAAAGAGCCTAAGAAGGCACTTGCTCGTTTTAATTATGATTTAGAGGGAAGCAGTGCCTTCCCTCTCCCCCTCCCTTTTTTTTTAAAAGGAAGGTAGCTTTTAAGAGCTTGCCATGAAGATCTAAGTTAAAGGATTTTCTCTACTACAAAGCCTGCATAGTTTCCCAGGCCAGGTGGACCCGATAGCACTGACTGCATGCTGAAAAATCTCATCCCCACCCTTCAGGCACTTTAATTGTAAGCCTTTCCAGATACACTGGATAAACACTGTCAAAATGAACCCGAAAGGGTTGTTGTTGGTTTAGCCCTTAAATAATTATGAGTTTGTCTGTCTAATTACAACATAATCTTGTTTAAACTCGGATGGCTATTTGCAGTATCTTTTAAATGAGTCGGAATCAGAAACAGTGAAAAACTGAAAATTTACAGTTCTTCTACTTTAAGGCAAGGAAAAAAAGAATTTTTACTCCTGTAAAATTTAATTCAACCTGACAACAAAAGAGTCTAACTTGGAATCTACTGCAGTAGGATAAAGATGATAAAGAATAGCGTGGGACCTCTGAGATGCAACAGAAACTTAATACTCTATGGATAAAATTTTTCAAACAGTTTAGAAATAGTTTAAGGTAATTTATGGGAAGACTTGAGTGACAAAGCACATTACTTGAAGTGCCTTTCCTTCACTAGGCACTTTCTAAATTCTTTCTCTTTCATTTCTTTACTCTCAGGAGACTTTTAAATCCAGTGAACCAAAACAACACTTTGTTTGTTGGTATAGCGGAGGGCTGGCACAGATGGCAGACATTGCACCTGTTCCAATAAAATGGGAAAATTGAGAGATAAACCATAGCACTCATTAAAAAGAATCTAGTGAAACATGAACAACTTGTATTTTGAATATCCTCCAGGAATAAAAGGAGAAATACATAAACAGATCTTGTTTTCACCACCATCACTTTAAAATAAATTTGTTTAAAGGGAACTTCACATTTGTTTCATGTTCAAAGACAGTACCTACCACTAAAGAAACTATGATTATGCTCTGATTTCTTTAAGAAAGCAAATGATTTTATCTAGCTACTCCTATTCTTTTAAAGAAAAATGATCTTTTGGCAGTTTTAATCAAAATCAGTTAATCCCCCTATTCCTTAGTTGTGGCAGCTTTTTCTACTTTTACATTTTCTCATGCTGAGTAATATCACATTCTTACAGTCTAGTTCATAATGATCAGAATAGCAACATAAACAAAAGTCCTGCTCACCTATTAATAAATAACTAAAATTGTGGGAGGTGGGGGGGAACCACAGAACAAAATTCACTGCAAAATAGTTTTTTCTAGGCGGAAGGAATATGCTATGTAGTATCTGATAGATTATTAAAAAAAACTTAAATAAGAAGAAACATGAAGTAACAGCTACTCAAAGGATATATTTCTTCCAGCATCTGCCTTGATCATCAGTGGCTGTGCTGTTCAACATCCCATATATGTCTCTCTGTTTCTCTCACACATACACACACAAGCATTAAATACAAAATGTCATGAAAATTCCTAAGTATCATTTAATGTTGGCAGCCTTGCACTGTAAAGCCATTTATATAAAACTGTGGTTGGCAGCTCTCACTCTTCCATGGGAACAAATTAACATTGGCATTCCAAACACAGGAAAGTAAGGAAATTAGAAACACAGTTTATATTTGGCCAGTGCTTTGAAATACTGTACCATGCTACTGATGTCAATTAATGAAAAGCAGAATTTTGTGGAGAGGGTCTGGTTTTGAAACACATTAACACACGTTAAACATGTTTGCACAGGAACTGGATTGTAAGCATCTTGGTTCCAAAACAATAAAGCAATTACACTAAAACTTGTAGTCTCAAAGTTGCCATTAATTCAATCCACTCAATCTGGATCACTAAAGGATTTTCACCGACTTCAAGATGCAGTCGACACAAACGTTTAAAAGAATGTGCATGGCATGGTATTGTGGGCCTTGCACATATGAGCTCACACCCAAGATCCTCTTACGTTACCTGTTGTAACGTGTCAGATAAATTTATGTATAAATAATGGAATTGTACAACTTATACCCAAATCAAGGGGGTTTCGGCAAACTTTGCGTTTTTCATCAACAAAATAAGGATTCCTGAAAGAGGTATTTAAGTTAGAATCAGTTCAAACTTTGCTACCTGCAGTGTTTTTCTTAGCAAAGATGTTTACTGACAAAATCTTAAACACTTCTGTTTTTCTCACAAGTACACCAGAAAAATCTAGATGGCAGTTTATCTCCTGGCGCAACTCCACTGACTTCAGTGGAATTACTCCAGCACGGAATTTGGCCCCGCAGTCTTTACAACACACTGTTTATTTGTACTGTGATTCAGATATTTTGATACCAGGAATCTTTCATCACTGAAGTTTCTCCATATGAAATATGTCTTTTATTAAGAAATATCAGTTTCACATTTTTGTCAAACATTATTTGTTAAATTCTGTTTGTTGCAAAGATGGGAATTCAGCTGTAGTTCAACAACATGGATTGGGCTAATAATGATAAGCAGTGACTAATAGGAGCTAGTTCATGTTTTGATTATTTGCAGGAAAGGAAACCTCCCTCAAAAACAATTTCAAGATTAGGAGAGAAAACTGTTTGAAGCACTAGCAGAAACTACTGCATGCTCATTATTTCAACACAGGGGCATTTCTTTGGCCCAATTCTGTTCTCAATTGTGCTAGTGTAAATCAAGAGGGAGTTTATGGGAATTACTTTGGACGTACAGTTGTATAAATGAGACCATAGGGCCAGCTTCAGTAGAAATTTGACAATTTACACCAATGAAGACCTAGCCAAGAACTTTCTCTTGGGTTTCCATTTTCCAGACATATGTGTGTGCAGAACTTTATCCATGTGATTAGTCCCATTTACTTGAAACAGTTGTAGAATGAAAATCTTCATCCTGAAACTAATTTAGACAGCTCATTCATTTCTTTAGAAGTTCCTTCCCTTCAGAGAAAAAATACATACATATAATAGTATATTTTATTTTTATATATACACTATATATATATGTAGTTAATTCACGTGAGTATTTTGATGCAGGCCCCAGAGAGGAGGATGGTACCAGTGGAAAGGGCTTAAGTTATCGTGGTCTCTCAATGCTGTGTATCAACAGGTAGTCTCTTTATCTCGTGTGCTATCAAAATTTGCTTACTTGTGTTCTTGCTCTGATGATTTCATCCATCATTGCAACTTCTCACTGGTATTCATCAAGTTAGAACAATTTAGACGCATAAAACTAAATGTGTTATCATTTTAACCACAAATTAACAGTTTCCGTATAAATATTAGCATTTCCTCACTTGGTCCAAGGATAGAAGCCATAATGGCACTAACAGTATATTTGATTTAAACTAATTAAAAACAGAGGCACTTGCAATTTAATATATTGATTTTACCAGTGGGACTTAAATCTTTTATAATAAGTGTACACAGCTGCACGACTCACCCACCACCACTTTTAAACCTAATCCCTGCATTCCTCCTGACAATAACATGACAGGATCCACACATCCCAGTATTAGCCTTAACCCCAGTGACACTGCCAGAATGTATTAAACTAAAACATCACAGTGTCCTATTTAAAAGGAGCCTGTCAACAGCCCTGACTAGGCTTTAATAGTTATAATCTTTTTTTTAATTAATGTTTCCAACCGCTTGTGTAACCTTCTCTCGCACATCTCCCCCCTCAACCGAAAATGTGTTTCAAGCTTATTTACAGACAAAAACGTAACGCCTGGTTTCATGCTGCCTGCCTGGAGGCCATTAAACCTCCTTTGCAAAAGGAGCCACGGGGGGATGCACACACACGCACCCAAGCAAAACCGACGGCAAGCAGAGCTCGGGTGGGAGCAGGTCCTGTACGCTTCACTTGCGCCTAACTCCTGTTACAAACATCACAAGATCTGGCCATCAAGGCTTGTCTCCTTCAAAGCGCTTTACAAGCCACTGTGCTTTGGCTTTTAAACTACAGTTCCCGGAGGGGGCTTCACCTCCCCAGGACAGCCTGTGTGGGAATGGAGGAAAGACCCTGCTTCTGGAATGAACCCACCGCAGAAGCATGTGAGCGGATGGGGACAATTTCCATGTGCTTTCTCCTTGCATGAGGACATCTGTCCTCGGCTGCTCCATTCTCTGCTACCACCACACCCCTATGGCGGAGGTAAATAGCTCCTGTTCTGTTCTGCCAATTTGCACCTGAAAATTAGAAAATTATTAATTTCTCTCTAGAACAGGTCTGTACATTCAAAGACTACCTGCCGGTTACTTGCTGCGTGGTCAGTGTACTGCCTACCTTCGGTATGCTGCAAGCTTTCTACTTCAGCTAATCTTATACCACCAAGTGTTGCATATATCCATACTGCCCAAAACAATTACAGGATGTACCTGTCCAGGCTTGAGAGCTTGTAACAGCGCTAGGTGGAGGAGAAAAACAAAAAAAAAGCTGAGGGCTTGGCCTAATGTATGGACAAACCATGTGATCATGACCAGGCATCCAGGGCTAACATTTAATCTGCTTTGTTTCAAGTGGGAAATATGTGAAGATCAAATAAGTTCAAATCCAGGTCAAATATCCTTGAAAATCTTTGATTTATATAAGCAGGAAAATGAGGTTTAAAAGAAGTGATTATGAAAGGGTTACTAAAAACACAGCTGTACGCGTACTCTTATATCTGAGGCTCTCCAAAGAAAAACTGTGTGACATCTATATTAACCTTTGGCTGTACACCAATGAAGGCCTGTAGTGAGCTGGAATGCAAGGCAGCCCCTTCCAAATTTTAACACAAGCCAGGTTACAGCTGCAAATGCCTGCAGCCCGTGCTCACTTTATAAAGTATTCCCCGAAGGAAATTTTTTAACTGTTATAGAATCTTTTTCTAATACCCTACAGTGTTAAAGCCTGTTATTAAAGGGCAAAGAGATGGTTCTCTATGCCAAACACTTGTCAACAAAAAGGATAGCCAGATGGTATGAAATAAAAGGAAACTTGGGGGCTCTTCAGCTTCTTGATTTACATTAACAAAAGCCACTTTCATGTGCTTCTTCCAAGAATGACTCCTTCTGCCCGGGGGGGGGGGGGGGGGGGGGGGGGGGGGGGGGGGGGGGGGGGGGGGGGGGGGGGGGGGGGGGGGGGGGGGGG
>JAVKLA010000010.1:25926442-25952372 GCA_034782735.1 Sagittarius serpentarius
CTAGCTCCCTCCTGGTGGGAGGAGCAGGCTGGAAAACCCAAGCGCTCTCTCTCGCTCGCCCGCTCCAAACCGCTTGGGAGAGAAAATCCCTGTAACTGCCTAGAGGAGGAACATCTGATCAGGTTGCTTTTCAGGATGTTTGTGGAGGCTGCTGGCTTGCGGGAGAGGGTGAGCCGGTCCCAAGCGCCTAAATTAACGTGATGGTAATTAAGGCGAAGACACCCCAGGAGGGAGGGTGGCTTATGTATAAGGAAGGGGCCCAAACGCCCAGGGAGTTTAAGGATGCACGTATATCGTCCGGCTGCACAAACACGCATACGCAGGCATGCTTTTTTCCTTCCCTTCCACCCTTTTTTTCAAAGAAGTACAGATGGGGAGAGACCGTCCAGGACAAAACCAACAGGACTAAATTATTTAAAATGTGATGATTGTGTATTCACACACGCAGGCACGTACGGCTGTGCGCATAGAGCCGCAGGTCACCTTTTCCAACTGGCAGCGGGGAGAGTTAATGGAGAAGCATTAGAAATCCGAGGGGGGAGTTATCATATAGCAGTTGTACAACCAGCAGCGTTTACTTGGATTGGAACCATCAACCTGTGCACACGAGCGGTTTATGCCGTTACATTATCCTGCTTACTCGCCTTCCCCTTTCCTTCTGCTCTCTAGTACACGCCTTTGCAGAATACCGACTTGGGATGGATTGTCAGCTTTTTAAAGCAGTGACTTTTTTTTTTTTTTTTTTAAACTCAGGGATGTAACATCTGCAGTAATGGAGCCCCAGTCCTGATTAGTCCAGGTAGATATCTACCACAACAGTAAATAATAATAATCTCAGATAACAAAGGTAGGCTACTGCTTCCCAAATTTTACTTGGAAAGCAAGGGAAAGGCAGGATGGAAGGGTTTATCTGGGTCATGGTAATTTCAGAAACCATATAGATATATATACACTAAGTTTATGCTGACATTAAGATTCGTTCCTTAGGCGAAGGAGGAAGAAGAGGGGCAGGGGATAAAGGAGGTCAGCCCTGGTTTTTCGATAGATTGTTCATCTGATGTTTTCAGATGAGCAATATCTAGTAGTATCCAGCACCAGATCGTGCATCTGTTCTGGAAACTAATATTCAGCACTTCTTTTAGCTCTTTACGTTTAAAATCCTTGGGTGAACAGCAGGTAACTAGAAAAAAAAGCTGCATGGGAAACACATCGAGTGATTTAGTGTGTTTGTATGCATGCATGTGCACCTCTTAATAACAGGGAAACTGAGGCATGACATTGAAATGACTCACAGAGCTATTGAAATAGTGGTGGAACCAGCATTAAACTCCTAGCTCAGTCCTAACACATGTTTGGGAACAGCTTGAGCTCTGGGAGGATGGCGGGGAGGGGGGGAGAGAGGTTGTGAAGCCACATCCACCTTAGGTAACATGGAGAGCACTTGCTAAACTCACTGCTGCTAATGGGGGTGCTCAGACCCCTGTAGCTGCCTTCCCATTGCTCCCCACTAATGAAAACACGAATACCTAAGCAGTTGCCTTTTGGATGCCCAGTTAAGATCAAACTCTTTAGCATCTTTTGTACTTCCTGAGGAGCAGCACTAACCTGCTCTTAACCAGGCAGGTATCTGCCTAAATTTCTCTCTTGCCGAGGGTGCGGTTACTAGATCAATTTAAGCTGATCTAAAGCCAGGCTCCTCCTGAGAAAGATGTTTTTTTCTCATCCCACCCCAGCCTGGATCTTCAGCTGTGCAACCCCACCCCTCTCTAATGCTGGTACTAACACTTAAATCCACACACAGGTCAGGAGGCTGATTCTGTTTCTAAAAGTAATCTTTTTTTAACCATTTACGTATTTGTTTTTGCTGAATTAATTTTCTGCTGGATCAGCTCCTTGTTCTGACTGACTACATATTGTGCTGGAATTAGGGAGGCCACAGGAATGTGCAGCTGGGGGCAAGGAGAGGGTGTCTGGGCTGGGCTGCTTTAGGTTGGCTTAAACTGGTGGTGGAAGGGCAGACAGATGATTCAGTATCCCTCCGCTCTCCCTTTCAGCTGCAGATAACTTGATTTCACTTTCTTTTTTATTCCTTGTAGGCAGTTTATTTTCCCCAGTTTTGAGTGTGGGCCTTTCATCAAGCAGCAGCAGGGCAAGGAGACTTGCCTGTGTCATGGACAATGAAATTAAAAAATCTGTAAGGATGGAACAGTGGGCTGGAGAGCAGGTGTCTCTGCCGCCTGAATTGCTTGTAGCTCCCATTTAAAAACCAACTAAATTTCAGGTCAGTGTCGTGCTTTGGAATGACATTCCTCTTTGAGAGAAAGAAAATAAAAAGATAGTTTCGGAGGTTTGGATCCTGACTCGTTAACACCTTAGGTAACTACTGTTGAAGCTGTATGTGTCATTGAAGAACCAGCAGAGGAAGAAAAGCAAACCTTGAAACCTCTTGATTTGACAAATTTCTTGAAAAAAAGTGATGTTTGAATCTATTTCCTTCTTGTTTTGTCTGTTTAAGTGGTCTGAGTTTGGCGAAGTTTAGATACATCCTGATTTAATGCAGGATACGTTCTTTAAAGAGGGGGCTGCAACTGTATCCTATGCTTTTATAGGAATAGTTGCGAGAGTTTAATCTTTTATACCAGTATTTCCTATGATCCTATTGCACCAGGTACAGCATTAAATAAATGCATGATAGTTTGCAATGGGGGTACTGCTTGCGTGTATTCCTAAAACAGCATAACAAAAACAGTCTAGGAGTGTGAAATGAGAAAGGAAATCTGTTGAAGAATAATTTTTTGAATATGAGGTCCTTGGCTCTTAACTTCAACTTTCTTTGGGACACAACAAAGAGCAGCATTTATTCTGCTGCATACAACAAAGGATGATGCAGCTCAAACTGCAGTGGTTCAGTCCTCAGATCTGAGCTTGAATTTCAAGTACCTTTCAAACAGAAAAGGTACAAACTGGGCTGCCTTTCTCACGGACAACGTCTTTTTCTTCCTTCCTTTCTTGCCTGCTGCGTAAACCCCGTCCTGCTTCCTGTAGGATCAGTTCCACACAGGTTGCTGAAATATTGGCACCCTCATGTCATTGTCTTTTTCCTCCTCCTTCCTGGATCAATTAAGAAACCAGTTTTTCCTCTTACTCTTCTCTGCTTCTCTTGTCTGTCCTCCTCTTCTTGAGAAGGAAAACTAAATGCTTATGATGAAGTAATCCCTGTTTGTTGGCACTTGCTGCTTCAGATAATTTCTGTAAAAACAAACTCCCAATGTTTCTGAGGTTCTGCGCGAGCCACATTACCAATTGAGTAACTTTTGATCTCTTTGAGCTTTGTGTGTATGCTCTTATCTGATTTTTGTACCAACTACTGCCATTGTTTTTGTTTGTGTGGAAGTCAGTATAGTTGGAAGCATGTATTTGGGAGGTAAAGGGTCTGATTTAAAAATGTGAAATGGACAAAAATGTGCAGGTTCGTGCTTGATGAATTTGTATGTGCTGCTGTCATCATCATGTACCCGTATTAGGCATATGCCAGTGGCAGAATTTGGCCATTTGCGTTCAGTTTTACCAAATGGGCAGTAAAAGTGTGGGTTCTGCTCACAAACCCATTTCGTGACTTTTTAAAAAACAGACACAGAGCATTTTTTCCTCTTTTCTGCTGAATCAGTTTCAAGCTCCTTGCCTTCCTACTTTGATGTCCTCTTTTTAACTTTAACCATGTTTCTTTTCCATTCTGTTTTGCATCTTCTCTCATTTGTCTTGAACAAAGTGCGAGTCCTAAATTATAGCAAACTTTTTTCTTCTTCCAAATATTCCCACTAAAATAGCATGTTTGGGGAATTTTGAACTGTTCCTCTGGGCCCTGTGCAAGCAAAACACTTATATAACAAAAATAATAGCATTATTGTTTATATAAGAATGCATAATTAGCTGGCATATTTAATTACACTATATTGGATCATTCTTATCAAAAGTTTCTATTCATCTCTTCAGCATTATTACTGGGAACATACTCACCAACATGAAAGTAATCGCATTATGGGTAAGCCATTATATTAGCTCTAATCCAGGAATTTGAACAGATCTGGGTTGAACTGTTCTGGGTTGGTCTATCCTGATTATGTTATAAAAACTAAGTATTGATTCTCATTGCTACTGATCAGAGGAGAAGCAGAAATGAAATGTTTTGGGGTGTGAAAGGGCATTATTACTTCTGGAGATGCTAGTGATAACTGAAATAAAAAGAGATCTTTGGATTTATGAAATGGGACTATAGTGCTGTATCTAATGTTCCTCAACTGAATAAGGTGGACAAAGTTCAGTCCTTCACAGTTCAGCACTTCAAAGGACTTCACTTTATAAAACTGGATCTCTGTGGGGATTCTTTTATTATTATTATTTACTCCCGAGAACATCAGAAATGAGTTCATATCATTGAAACATTTGTAGTATTATATTTATCATACATCTATATGTAGCTTGAATATAGGCGTATGTTATATTTTATATATATGTTTGTATGTAATTGTTTGTATATTGGTATGAGCATGTGTATGTGTACATACACCAGTATACTTCAATAATGTCTTTAAACTTCATGTAAGTAATGTATTTCTGTAGCACAGATACATGCGTATGAATATTGTTTAATGTAGGACCACTTTTAGGTTCATATATTGCCAAAGTAGCCCGAACAAAACTGAATTTAGTTTTGTACTATTAAATTATGCTGTGCGCACTTGATTTGGTTGAAGTTTTTGGCATAAACCCAGGCATTTCCTTCATTGGTAACATTGTAATCTGAACATCTGAAATCTTAGGCTTATGTTTGTG
Source organism: Sagittarius serpentarius (assembly GCA_034782735.1). Taxonomy (NCBI): domain Eukaryota; kingdom Metazoa; phylum Chordata; class Aves; order Accipitriformes; family Sagittariidae; genus Sagittarius; species Sagittarius serpentarius. The sequence continues at coordinate 25,931,276 of JAVKLA010000010.1, forward strand.
AAAAACTGTGCTGAGAACACACTTTTATGTCACTGTTAGGAGCGGACTTAAGCCATGCTGCAGCACTTTGGAAATGTGCCTTTGAAAGTCTGCTTAGTTGAAACATTTTCTTATAATAAATGGTGATCTTTGCTTCTACAATCCATCATCAGACATTCAGGTTTCTTCTTATTAGCATACATTTACATCTTCTAGAGTATTTTTCAGTTTTCTGCAGTTTGTATTCACTAAAGGTAGAGATGTTTGGTATTTTTACACTCAGCTATGTACAAAAAGCGTATAAAACCTATTCACTGATTTCAAAGGGAACAACAATAACTGATTCTGACCTGTAAAATGCAAAGGGACAAATTTGGATGCCTTTACTTTTTCTCTCCAGGCAGGTGCAGAGTAATACCTCAAAAGAACCATTATTTTGTGCCTTTATTTCGATGTGTACATAAATGCTTGCATAACCCTTGCACAGCTGCTGTACAAACTACTCATGCCACAAGTATTAGTAATCCTAACAGGGGAGGTTGCATGGAAAATTGGGGTGTGTATGCTAAACCATATGTACCATGCCCCTGAATCATAAAACTTCTGTTGCTGGAGCAGAGAGATCTTTGGAGACTGTGGGTTTTACAGGTCTGTAGGAAGCAGGATTATATACAACAGCTGCACCCCAGTTTCTCTCCTGTTGAGGCTTATCTTGTGCATTTAAATAAGCAAGAAACAGAATTTGGTCCAACATTATCTTAATATGGTCTCAGCTTCTACTTGTATTTATATTTCATTTCCATAGGAACAATTATTTTAACAGTTTATTTTGAATACATGTTAGAGCCACTCAAATTGGAAGTTCTGAGCTGCCAATTTCGAGCTGCATGGGGCTGCAGAGATACAATGTGCATTTTTTGTGTCTGCTTCTGCCGCTAAAATAACTTTCTTTATATCTGCAATGATTTATAGCACTGTTTCTGAACTGGTCTGAAACAAGATGGAAGTTAGAGATTCATTTGATTCTCTAAAGCCCTGGCCACAAAAATCCCTTCCCTAGCTGCGCAGAGTAGCACGGTTTGGCCCCAGGTCTCCGCGGTTTGAGGAACGTTCCAGCTCCCGGTCTGACCGAGGGAGGAGGTTTGCCACATTACAAGTGGCTGCGTGAAGAAATCTCCCAGAGCTTTAGCAGCAGAAAATCGTTAATCAGAAGTTTATGCTGGAGGATTTTAAAATAATATGAAGGGACTGTTTCCTCTGCTGGTGTAAATTGGCATAGCACCATGTGAGTAGACGGAGGTACGCTTATTTACACCGGCTGAGGAACAAACCTGGGGCTCTCCCGTGACTGGCTATGGAGTGGTTGGCATTACTGCTGCTCTTTGTGAAGGATACGTTAGTTGTAAGTGCAACGCTGTAAGAGTTTATCTTTCTGAGACTGGGACTTCTAAGTTTTCAGTCGGAAAATTTTTGCTTCCTAAACAGTGCTTAGTGTGCACTGAGTTTGCTTTGTAAAGTGCATCTTTTCAGCATTCATCGAAAGCCTTTTCTGCAGTTGTCTGAGCCCCATAGGCAAATATATACTGTTAGACTATTAAGATAATTTTTCAGTTAAGACATCGTCAAACTGCAAGCGGGACAATAGAAACAAAACCCCTTTTGTTCTGACTAAACTGTTCCTAATGACCCCCTCTATAAACAGTGGCACCAGCGGAGGTCTCAACAAGGCTCTTCATTGAGACCCCTTTCAAAAGGACAAGCAGAGCAGAACATGGGGCAGAAACTCTCAGAGTTACTGCACTTTACTCCGCTTTGGTGGTCTGACCACAAGAGAGAATCTGTTGTTTTTGTTGTTCAAGGCACCCAAAAAGAATAATTTAAAAGCATGAATTTCCACAATTAGCATTCTATAAAGAGTTCTAAATATTTGGAGTGTTGGGAAAAGAGCAGAAGGAAGCAGTTTGTTTGTTTGTTTGTTTACTTAAATCAAGGGGCTATAAAATAGACTCTTATGAGTTCCATATAAAAGCTTAGTTTTCTTTTTTAGCAGATTAGTTATCTGTTAAGCTCATATGAAAACGTCCAAAGAAGTTAAGATTTTTACATTCCAGTAAGATCCTCACATTTTGTGAATAAAGTGTGTTTCTCATGAGCAAGGGAAAGGTTTCAGTTGTTTAGTTGCTAGAGAAATTGGAGATACGGTGACAAACTGAAACCACCAAGAGCCAAACTCTTGTTCTTCCAGATGAGTAACTGTAGGTCGCAATGTACAGATACGCGTAGCATAGAGAGTGCGTCTTCATGCGGTTGAGGGCTATGGAGAGTATGAATCACTTCCTGATTATTTCTGTCCCTATTTCTGTGTCCTGAGTACATCAGAAGAACAGCACAGAAGACTTCCACTTAAACAAAAGCCTGTTTACAGAGCATCTTCATTGTATGTAACTGGGAAGCAACGATAGGTCAGGCAGCAGAAGTCCATAATTTGGATGATTTTGGAATTACACTGACTACATTTGCAAGTACAAATGCCAGTTTCTTCTGAAAGAAGCTGGAGTTTGTGTTCTAGCATCTGATTTACTAGGGGTATTTCTAACTTAAAGCATGGGCTACTGCTTCAGTTGGAAACAGATAAGAAGAGATCATGGAAGGAGAAGAGAGAAGAACATCCATTAAGACAGGAGCCACATGTTCTGAGTAAAGGCTAAATCATGGAGAAAAGTAACTCCTACAAGGTTCAGAACACCTTCAAGTCTCCACGATGTGATGGGCGTCTGAGGGCACGCTGCCATTTGTGGGAAGTGCTCAGCAGTTCGCAGCTTTGGGCTTTTGTTTTTGGATTATGGATAGCGCTCACGCTCTTCCTTCATAGGAGAGTGGGATGGAAGCTTTCAGTGTGTCTTGGAAAAAGGAAGGATTTGGGTAAGCGCAGGAGAAAGGTCTAATGCTCTGTGACAGGATACTGAGAGAAAGAGAAATGTCAAAGAAATCTTTTAAGAGATTTCCAGTAGAAACAAAGGAATCTTTGTAAAAGATACTGTTAGCAAGTCTAATGGAAGGAATGGGGATGTAAAATGAATTGAGGGGATTTGCAAGTTGTTTCTAAGCCTTGAGGCAAGAACAAAAAGCTGAGCATTTACTGTTTACTATATTTGGTATGTATGGAAGAGCAGTTTGGACATCAAGGGAGCTAATACAATGCAGAGCCTAATTCGTCTCTTTACTGCAAGCTGTGTTGTCGCGCTAGGGACAGAGAAAATGCTTCTGTTAAAGGACAGGTCTGAGGAAGAGCAGCTGAGACTTGACCTGGCCTTTTGTGAAAGTGACTGTTTTCACGGCAGTGTAGCTGAGGTCCATAAGCGCGCGTCAATGTTTTCCGTGAATGCAGTTTTATTTTTCTTATTTGTATGCATGTAAGCATTGTACAGAGTGCTGTAGATCTCATTTTCAGGATTAAATATGGTAACTGTGTAATGTGATAGTACGAAGGTACAGTCTTAATTTTGTCACATCTTTCCTCAAAAATCCACATTTGTGGATTGTTTTTACTGAAAATTTCTGAAAAAAGACTAAATGTATCTGACTAAAATTTGCTGTCTCAGAGACTCTCTGGCAGAGATGTCCAGGTGGATAGGCTGAAAAAACACCTTGTTTTCTGACTCTATCTGCAGAAGTTTATGGGAATTAATTTATGAGAATAAATCAACAAATGGACTTCTAACTGTGTTTAATACCACATAAACCAGATTTTGTTTAATGTTTTGACTAGAAACTCTCATATTTAGGGGTCATATTACAGGTGTGGTAACTGTTAATCATGAAGAACAACAGTGTCAAAGAGGATTTTTTTTTCTAGTTTTCGTATGACTACATTAGGATAAAGCTGAGGAAAAAGTAACAACATGAACTTTATATTAACTTTGACTGATGTAAAATTGCTTTCTCTTGAAAGTGAGGAATATGGTTATACATGAATCTCCTGAGCCAAAGTATTCTTCTTGCTTTCTTTCAAACAATCTTGTGATTCTCCTAGATTTTAATAATGTTCCTGGTTATTTATCCCCGTGCAAATAAAAGCTTATTGCAAGCTTTCAAACTATACTAACAACCGTAGGACACAGTTATATTGGTATAAAGCAGTGATCTTTAAAATTTTCCAATTTGCAGACTTTGGTGGCAGCCAATTCTTTATGTCATATCAAAGCAATCTGTCTTATTTACCTTTTTGGATCCCTGTAAAAGCAGGTCATGGGCCCCAGATGCTTGTGAAGCACACTTTTAAATATCAGTGATATAGGACAATACAGGACGCACAGATCATATTCATTTTCCCTATGCAAGAGCTAAATGTCTCTCACTTTTTTAAGGCCAGCAACGTGGATCAAGTTATAAGAGAAAAAATGAATTGAAGAGTTAAGGGTGGTGTACTGAGAATTAGTTGTCCAGAAACAAAAAAAAACCTAGTATATAAAAAAATTAACAGTTTTGACATTTGTTTTAGATTTGTCACAGAATGATTTAAAAAACAAAACATGAATAGAAAGAATGAGACATCCCAGAATAGCCAACATCCAGTGGCTAGGGTATTTACTTGGGCCATATCCAAGTAGTGCTTTATGGGATTTGGAGCAGACATTTGACATAATGTTTTCAACATTATTTTTGTCCGACTCAAATTTGGGCTCTGAAGTGGGTTGAAGAAGAGCTTGCTTGGAGTCCTGTACTTCATAGGTGAGACTTAGTCACCAGGCTGTTTCATCACTCAGTCTCTTTTTGGCCTAAGGAAATTTTTTTTTTTTTTAAACAAAGTAGCTGTGTAGAGAATAGACAGACAATTATTCTGTTGCATTTGGTAGGGTGCTATCATATATTTTTGTATTTTTCTGGCTTTGGGAGTGAATAAAGTAACATCCTTATTTCTACTCCATTCTCATTCAGAACAAATTTGTCTCATGGAACTGTTTGAACCTGCCTAACTATATATACATGGAAATCAAAATATTACTTTTAAAAATTTTATTTTTGTCAGGTTGGCATTTTCTGATGGCAAACCCCACTTTGTCCAAAAATTCCCAACCAGCTTTTCTGAGCTGAGACCTACCTCTGTACTGTACGAATGTGATGCATTTACCTTCTGTATTTTTGTAGGTTTAAGAAGAGATCACAAATGAAGTGTGGTCCGGGATGACAAAACCTGTGTGTGTAAATTTGTGGGAACTTTGTAAGGAATATGTAGAGTAAAATGTAAAAAGCTGTTGATGACTGCCTCTCAGCTAATATGGAAATTAAGTTAAATTCAGTATGTAGGGAAAAAAAATCAGAAAATTTATTGGGCTGAAGTTTCAACTCTTCTCCTTTGCTTTGCAAACATGGATCTTTCAAACCAATCCTTTCATCCTTGTTCCCAATCCCACTCTGAATCTTATCAGGCTCCACTGGACACACATGTTCAGCTTCTCTTTCTGGTTTAGCCTGTGCTCCTGCCAACCTTCCACTAGTTTGTATTCCTTCCTCCCTGCTGTCTGTCTGACACCCAGGCCTGACCCTATCACAAATGCACTTCCCTAGCACTGTGCACCCTTGGGCGTTATTGACAAAGAATTGAGACTTGCGAGTGTCACAGGGGAATCTAAAGGTGTACGTAGAGGTGAAGAGCACGCGTTTCGATAGCACACTGTCTCCATGCCTTAGCACTCTCAATTCATTAATCAGCATAGTTAATTTTAAAGACGTTTACCATTTCTGCAGCTGGTTATTGGAAAGCTGATTACTGGGTTAATGGTCCTACTTCAAAACAGTTATCCCGTTACTGTAGATGAAGTCAATCCACTTCAGCATGCCTTGTAGTAAAGTGTTGTTACAGATTACATATGCAGCCAATGCCTTGTTTTACTGGAAGAATAAATGGAAATATATTTTGCATCAGACATTAAATGTGGCTTGCTCAATTCCCCAAGCAGTTAAATATTGAACAATATGGGGGGTAGCTCTTTTTGATGTCACATGTGCCTCTCAGCTCCATTCCCTTGTACAGATTTGGTATCTGTAATATTTCACTTTTAACATTCATTTCTGAACAACTGAAGAGTCTAGAAGTGAAAATGAATGCCATGCAGAGACAGCAAAGCTATCTAAGTCATCTCCAGCCTGGGACTTGCTATAGCTGTGCTAATTCACCTACTGAGAAATAAAATAGGCTAATTACCTACTGAGAAGCAGAATTTATTAGCTCTGGTGCAAGTTTCTTGTTCTGCTCCTAGAACCTGGTCTAGCTTGTTTTGAGCTACCACAGGTAGTCTGAACAGGTGTTGTACACACTTCCTGTAATTCAGCAAGCGCTGGGTGATGCTCTACTTTAGATGAAATATATAAACAAGATTCTACTGACTTCTGGTCAGTGGAGATCCTATCATGACTCTTAGTCTGGTTCCCTAGGGAAACTACTTACACAATCCTATTATTTGTCTGACCCATTTTCCAACATGCTGACACATTTGTCACAGGTTACATAGATGTTTCGGAGATAGGATGTCCTTACCACTTTTGCAAGAATTAACACCTAAATAGACGAAAGAATCCTTATTAATGCTCCCATTGAGGAAGAAGGGAGAATTCAGCGATTATTCATTGCATTTGACAACAGCAAGCCATTCGACTGATTTGCACAGTGCTCTGATATTCCTTGGCAAAAGCACTGCTTTACTCAGCTGCCAAATCAAAAAAGTCAAGGGATGGCTGGGGGAAAGATGCCAAGGCATGCTAGGGTACTCCCCGGAGAATAAGAGATACTGCATGTTCTTGGCAAGGGCGAGAGTCTGGAAGGATGAAGGGGGCTGGAGGCATCGCAGTGTGACACGGCAGAGGACAGGAGGACAGCTGGGGTTATTCCAGTAGGGAGGTGTAAGAGGTGCAACATAAATCCATAGAGAATCAAGCTTCATTAGTTCCACTTTTCAGGGAATAATTTGTTAGGAAAATATTGATGTCTTAATTTTGGTATTTCGGATACATTTACACGCTGATTTAACCTTTCTACAATCCCGTCTATCAGTTGTGGCTGGTATACAGCCTTGCTGTTACGCAGCAGGAATCTGCTGTTATTTGACCTGAAAAGATCATTATACTAGCTTTATTTGGTGTGCATTTAATAAAGTTGTAGCTGTTGTGACTATAACTCATGACTCCCATGTCATTCTGCAGTGGTGTAACCAGCGATTCAGCATTCCAGTAACGTCAGTTCAAAGGGAGGTATGAGGGACTCGAATGTATGCCAGAGCATTGAGACTTTTATTACTCCTCTCCTCCCGCACTCCTCTGTTAGGGAGATACATTCTCTAGCTGGAGCACTGAGAAGTACAAAGCACCCTTAGACCTTGTAGTGCAAAATGTAAAAAGTGATGTTATCTGCAGAAAGTGGACTTTAGATTCTATCAGCGCACACTTAGCATAAAGCATTTCCTATGGTAATGCCTCTCACTTTCCCAGACTTTTAAAGGCTCCAAGTGGCACACAGGCTGCAGACCTCTTTGTAATGTTAATGAATCATCTTAATGGACTGTTTTAGCAGAAACATTCATCACCTTTTGTACTACAATGATTTTTTTTGTTATACTTAAATGGTTAAGTAGGCAATAAATGCCTATCAGACCAACCACTATGGTCTAGTAATCCACCTCACTATAAATCACCAGTGGATTATTATTGTCCTGTTTAATTAACACTCTTAAGGGATTCTATCGTTGGATAGACTTTCACCTTGCACTAAGCAGGCATTAACATTTGAAGTAAGAAAAAGTGTGTTCATGTGAAAAGTGTTAATCAGTGTGACCTGGAACTGGTAGTGGTGGGTTGGATGAAATATGTGCATGTGTATATGCCCGTGTGTCCATGGGTGGTGGTTCCTTACATCAGTTTTCAATGGGAGCTAAGGTCAGACCTATGGAATACTTACGTAAGTCATAGCGAATGATAGTTTCAGTATCATTTGTATTAGGTCTTAAAGGTACTTGGCTCTATTTGGTGGTATATAGCAGCTTTAAAGATTTTAATCCCAGGAGTTAAGAAGGTGACGGGTTTTGTGAATGTACATTTTCTGTGTAATATGGGTTTGTTTGTGGTCTAATTCAGTCTGAAGTGTTTTTTGAGGACTAGATCAAACCCTTTTCTTTTTCTGCAACAAAAGGTGAGAGGGGAAGTCCGATCCTGTTGCTCCTCTGTGAACTCTTTTCAGACTTCACAGCCAGAAAGCGTAAGCTAAGCAGCAAGAGTTCCTGGGAAAGGCAGGGGGGTCCGTAGGCTCAGATGCTCTTTGCAGAACAATCCCTGCAGTTCTTTTGCAAACGAAATTCCCACACTGGGACACAAGCTTGATACAGGATCACTCTCAATATACAAACTTTTTTGTACATAGTACAGCTCAATGCTGGTTTCCTCCTCTTGGCAGAATATAAAGATGGCAGCTTTATTTTTTCTCCTGTAGTACAATTTAATGCATTAACTAGTAATTTCCTCATCTTTTGTCAGGAGAGAAAGACATTTGAAAAAGGCTCTTGTTAAGGCAGTGTTTCCCATCCATGAAATCTTATCCTGCTTTCTTTGATTTTGTTACATTCGTAATACTAGTAGTGCACTTACCAACAGCGCGTTCTATGGATACCAACACTAACAGCAGTTATGTGAGATAACCAAGTGCTTAATTTCCATTTTACAGACACAGCAACTAACATGTAAATGTTCAGAGATTTTCTGAGGTCTTAAGAGTCACAACTAGTAGCACAGCACAAGAGACTCTGTTTCTTGTCTGCACACAAATCTGGTATGCACATCCCTTTCCTCTTGGCAGTTTTGTTAAATTATTTCCTAGTATGGACTCCTGCAAATTAAAGAACAAATAAAACTGCTAAGTGGAACGCAAACACACTAAGCCTTTTCAATTAAAAGACTGAATCTCTTAGTATGAATTAATTTCCTGAAACAAAACTCCAATTATGTAAGATTAATTCTTTCCTCTAAGATTGCATGGATTTATTGACTAACAAAATCTTCTGTTTCATAAACGGAAATGTGTCATTACTGTAGTCTGCTGATTAGAGGCAGAACCTTAGCATTAGCATTTTCACTGGGTATTTTTGTTTCAGTTGCACACTAATCTGCTATCTTTTATTCTATTTGTAACTGAAAAAGTGTGAAATGGACCACTACTGAACATGTGGGTAATAGCAAAAAACACTAAAGGAGTTTAACAAGATGAGAAATTAAACTAAGCTCGTAAAGAGTATGTTGTTATTGCATGAAGAACTGCAGTGACAGAAAATAAGAATATCTTATGTGCAGGACAGTGTTGTGAGGAGGTATGTGTGCATTGATCATACAATAGTTTTTTCCAAATCATTTAACAGAGATGCACAAAACCCACACAGTTTCAAGTGCAGGCATGTCCTGAGAAGAATCTCCTTCATTCCCTCTAGACACACCCTGCTAATTAAATCCATCATTGCCTAGCAGTAAGCCCCAGGGTTCAATCTTTTCTAGAGCACTGTTACTATCCAACATTTTAGCTCATACATTGGGCAGCCAAGATTTCATGCCTATGCATATAGTAGGACTCCTAGCCAATATTTCTTACAGTTTCCTCCTCTTCATCACAATCTGGATATATAATGGGTTTTGTTGGGTTTTTTTTCTTTTTTGATATGTAAAACTTCAATGTTCCTTTCAGATTACTTGCTTATATCCTAATGCAATAACCTGTATGAGGGTGGCAAGTTAGTCTAATAAAATCAGGAATCTGTGCTCTATGTAGCTAGCTGGCCATGAGAAACTGCAGCAAGGATGGATATTGAATGACTTCTATAGTCCAGCCAGGTTTTATCAGAACAGGTCATCAACCTGTAGGCTGCCCAAACCTGTTCCACTGCTTCCCCATTGATTAAATATCTGGAGGCATTTACACGTATATCAAATTCTTCATAATCTATTTTATCTTAATCACACCCAAGTTCTTTTTCAAGCTAGGGCAAAAAAGTTCCCTCCAGTGGTGAGAAAAGATGGTATATCTCCTTAAAGTACTTCTGTACATTGAATTTCCTTGGAGCCAAACTATGATCTCAGATTCCCATGGGCTGAAATATCAGTGGGACTGCAGGGAGTATAAAGGAGGCAAAACTTGCCTACTTATGCCCAAATGTTAAGGAATTTAAAAATTTTTTTTTTTCATTTGATTGCAGAGCTGATGTGTATGGGGGAAGGAAGGAATAGGAGTGTGTAGCTTCCAGCCAAGTTCAGATGGCCAAAATTCCTTCTGAATCTCGATACCCGTATCACCCAAAACAAGACAGAGGGTCTTGCCTGGAATTGTCACCTGTTTTGTCATTTAGGGATTTCCACTCTCCTTTCCTGGGTGTTTGTTCCCAGCCTGTTTTCCTGCTCTTACTCTCTGCCCCAGGTATCATCCTGCAAACATCCTGAGCACTGTGTTCCCTTCTCCTTGGTTCAGGCTTCTAAGTGGTTCTGTCTTTGCTTTTTCCCATTTTCCTCTGCACCTCTTTTTTTTCTTTCCCTAGTCCTTGACAATAGGAGTCAGGGGAAGCAGTGTGGGGATATGTTAAAAACTTAAAAAACCCCAACGGAGTGGCATGGGAAAGGTAGACATAGGCCGATCGTTCACTGTCTTGGTCAACACAGCAAGGGGCATCAAAACTAGCAGATAGCAGGCTCAAGGAGATGCATCTTTGAGAGTGAGCAGTTAATCTGTGGAACTCCCTATCACAGGACATTTTGTATGTCAAAAATGTGCATGTGCAAATCCATAGAAGAAAAATTTAATGAATACAAAGGCACCACCTCTAGTTCCAGAAGTCCTGCAGTCATAAACAGGAGACTGGGAGAGTATGCTGGGAAAGCATCCCGAGACGCTTTTCTTATACTCTTCTCATGGTGTCCAGTATGGCTTGCTGCCAGAAGCAGAATATTAAGCTAGGTGGATTTTGGATTAACAAGTATAATATGTTTTATGATTTTTATTAAGAACAGAAAGCAGGAGGCAATTTAGCCCTTAGTTGTCAAACAGGACTACAAAGTGTTGTGGTGTTTGCTCTCCTACTTTCCCATCTCTGAAACCAATCCAGGGAGGCACGGTGGATGTTTCTTATATTTTGCTGCCAGCTGCTCTAAAAATTTCATACAAAACTTCCTCTCATCGAGACAATTTATGTGGCGATTCATGAGTCCTTTCAGCAGTATGTTGAAGCACAGAGACATTATTAAATCAGATTCAAACAGATGAATTCAGTATAACAGAGGTGAACTGTCAGGGACAACTCTCAAAAAAATTAATTTCAAACACTAGCTGATCTGATAAAACATAAATCAATATTTATATACCTCCAGTCATTACCTTTACCATTGCAAATTTTCTGTAGAGACAGCAATCAAATGGTCAGAAAGCCTTGGTTTGCCTGTAGGCAAGTCCATGCCTCAGGTTTTAACATTGTACAGATAATTGTGTCACCTGTATTGTAAACATCTTGTGTTTCTTGAATAGAGAGTCTGTATTGAAAATATTAACCACTGGTCTGTGGAAACTGAAAAGATGCAAAGGAAAGGAAACCGATTTTTCTACTGGGTACTGAAAAGCTGAATGTTTGGAACTGGGTTTGGGAAGCACTAAAATTAGTATAAGCCATCTGAAAAGTGCTAGTAGATTTAAAATCCTAAAGGAAGGGTGAAAACTTGTTGGTGTCACAGAGTGCCTTAAATAGAATATCTGCAGTTTAAATGATCAAAATTAACCCCTTTACTCTAGCACACTTGTTCCAATGTGGTATTTTAAACAGATGATTAGATAAACATCACAGCTGATGTAATAAATACCTGAAAGAGCCTGTAATAAATACAAGAAATAACCTGTCTTGATTATTGAAGTAATTGCTCCTAGTTAATTAGCACGCTCACATTGTTTGGGCAAATGGATTTTTGCAGTTTCCTTTCAATAGTTTTTCTTTTCTTTCCAACTTTTTTCTTTATTCCATTGGACAAAGTGATGCAATGGTACCCAAACAATTCAATTAATTCATTATGAAAAGCTAATCTTTGATTGAAGGAGATGATAGCCAATATTACATTGCAAATTAAGCACTTCTGGTTTTCACTTGTACAAAAAGAACTCATTCCTCACCAAAAAAAATGGTATTCTGTCCACTACTAATTGCATACAAAGAATTTTAAACAAAAATGTAGCATACAGGTAACATATGTAACATATGTATGTAACATACGTGTGTGACAAAATATGTGTAATAGTGAGATATGTGTAATATTGAAGGTAGAAGATATCTGAAACAGTAAGAAACCAGAGAATGGCAAATTTTTATTTTATATTAGGTTTTTCAATTGTAGTCATACTGGGGTGTTGTTTTTGTGGTTGTTGAGAGGGATTTTGGTTTTGTTTTCCAAAGAGTGCCTGAAAAATGAGTAACACTTTTTCCTAATTTTCAGCTGAACCTCCCACACTGTAATTTATGTCCATTGCGCCTTGTTCTGTCACATGACAATACCTACCAAGAAGAACTTGGCTCTCATCTCTGTAACTAGCATTCAGGCAGAGATCAGTTCTTGGCCTCTTTTTTGCCAGGATAAGTAAGCCCAGCGCCTTCAATTTCTCCATTTAGGTCTCCATTTAGGTGCTCTTGGTCCTCAGCACCTCTGTAACTCTCTGCTGAACTTCCTTTAGATTCTCCACGCTGCTCTTGAGTTGGGGGAGCCAAAACTGGGCGCAGGATAACCAGCCCCATCTCTTCGAGTATGTCCAACTTCACTAGGGAGAGACCCTGTGTGCCTCCAGCCCTGCTGACTGCTCTTTTCCTTGCCAAATTGCTCTGGTACACACAGATGTCTGGGAGCTTGTTGTGCCTGTGCAAGTCAGTGCAAGAAAGGGTTTAAGAACTTCAGCCTTTTCCTCACTGTCATCTTTAGGTCACCTTCCCCAACTATTAGGAAAGCCATGTTTTTCCATTTTAATTGGCTCTAGAGAAGTTGACTTCTGTGCAGGATACTCCATGACAGAAACTCCATCTCTCTATTACCACATAGATAGAGGCATGACTAGAAAAAAGGAGAGTATGACAGGTTTTTCCATGGATTAATAACTTCTGCATCTGTGCCCTCGGGACTCTAAATAGCTAGTATAAATCAATGCAAATACGCTAGTACTAATCGTGCCAGTAATGATGTGAGAATGAATGGAGTACAAAGATGAACTTTACATATCGTTAACACCAATCTGCCTCACCGCATTTATAGGCAACCAAGGAAGTCAGTTGGCAAAACTTACAGTTTTTTCTTTTTAAAATTATGATAAGAAGATGCATTTGTGCTGCACAGAAATGCTTTTCAAATATCAAGTCCATTTGGGGATTTTACAATTATGAAAACTTGAAAACAGTCATGGATAATAATTTCTCAAACACAGCAGAAAGTATTTTTATTACAGTGTTTTAGCATGACTGACTTCAGTACATCATTTAATATATTTGTTACAAGTGTGTCATATAAAACACTGAAACATTTAAAAGTAAAAGTTTACTTTCAGTTTGACTCTCCATCAGAAGACTGAATGATCTGTAACAGAAAAAAATCAAGACTCTGTTTTTGTTACTCCATAATAGTATAAAATTAGTAAGAATGAGGATGATGACTATATATTCTGCAAGAACTTATCTTGTAAAACAGGCACTATTTAATGTATGAAATGAGAAGTTTTCCACTATGATTGGAAATCAGTTTGAATCTCTGTAAATACTGGCTCATGCATCATGTAAATGATTGATTGTTTAGTATTTTCTTCTTTAATTCTATATTATCAGTGACTAAATCCATCCGATATGAGTACAGTGACCTCTTTGGTTTGTGTTGTGTTGTTTTTCTCTCCACAAAAGGAGAATAAGTACAATAGGAATGCGAAGTAAGTTCCTGAGAGATGCACACTACTGAAATCAGAAGATGTGTACAGGGTGTTATGAAAACCTTTTGGTCAGTCGTCTTTCAGACCTCCAGTCTCTGAGTTTGAAGGCTATGCCCTAGTTTTTCAAAATACATTCCAACAGAAAAAAAAGATCATGTTTTCCTCCATAATTCCACCAGTTTGCTTAACTGAATTCTCCTATTTTGCCCTTTCTTTGTCCTGTTTCTTCCAGTTCAAGCCTGAGAGATGTCTAGTTTGGCTTTCCAACTTCTATTTATCATTTTCTTCCTCCTAGCCACTCTTTTGGTTCTTTCCAGTGTAACAGTGACATGAAAGGGTTTAGGTAATAATCTTGTAATGGATTGCTGTACCAGAATGAAACCTCATTTCTTTTTTCCCAGGACTCCCTGGGAATCCTTTTGCCACAGCCTTTTTCTCCCCACGTAGATTATACGAAATTGTTCTTGTGGCCATTCATTCTGTCAGTATGAGTGGACAATCTGATTCCCATCAGTTCCCATGGGTAGAGCCACGATTCCCAGAAAACATACTGACAGCACAGCACTTCTTAGAACTGTTAGAACTACTTCCAAATGCCAGGCCAGAAGTGCCTATATTTCAGTAGTGTGTCAGTAATCCCAATACATATACAAATCTGTAGAGATTTGGATCCTTCCAGAAAACTGATGTGGTGTAATTGTCTTCCTCCTATTAATTATTCAAATTATCATTTTATTGCTAATATGTTTGTGTGAATCTGAGTATTTATTTTCCTGCGGCAACTTTCTTTTTTTGTTTGTTGGCAAAAATGGCTTTGTATAAAATTTTGCCTTTCTCTGTCACAATATATAATATATATTAATATATATGAATATTTATTTTAGATTGCAAATCTTTATAATCAAGAGTCCTTGAAAAACTATAGAAAGTAAAAAATATTTTAGAAGTATCCAAGAGGCAATATTTTGTTTTTCTTACTACTCTCGTTACGTGCCACAATATAATTTGTTTGGTGAATGAAATTTTCTGGAAGTAAATCTACATTTCAGCAAATGTTGTCTCTGTAGAATAAGCACGTACTACATTTTAATGGAATAATCTTTTAAATTATTATAAGTCAAAATGAAGATTTTGATGTATTGCCCATCATAATATGGCTGAAATATCTAGAAAATCAATTTACTTAAAACTTGAAGGAATAGTTCTCTCCTGCTTGAATCTTTAAGAGAGAAGAGCCAATATAGTGTAATAGCAGCTGTTCAGCAACACCTATTATTTGCTTACATTACATCACTAATATGAGGCACCCTGTCGTTAAACTGAGAGTTAGGAATTGGCTCTCCTGATTTGCTTCTTAGCATTCTATAATTTTGCTGAGGATATGATCTCATCCAGCTCTCCACACCAAATAAGAATCTGGATTGGTTGATGAGCATGTTAGTTTTCCTTCTGATGAAGTATCAAAATTTATTAAATGGCTGAAAGAAAACCTTCAGCTTAATTTATAAAGAAAGCTTTAAATATTGTTTTCTTAGAACTAATGGATGGATGATAGTATCTTCAGCAATGCCATTTCTACATCAGTTAATTTTTGTTTCTTCTCCTTGACGTGCTAGGGTCCCAATCTTGCATTCCTGGCACTCAAAACTCCTCATGAGTGGATCCAAAGATGGAAGCATTCCAGCACAGTGCATGAGAGATCCTTTAACATTACAGAGTAGAGGACATGAAGAAAATATTGAAATAATAAATCAAGACTACATCGGAGTTTTAGAAAGGAACTCTCCCTCTGGTAACAAGTGCAAGACCCACCAGTCATCCACCTGTGCCTAAGACAGAAACAGGAATTCTTAACATAGAAGAGGTACTGCTGACAGCAAGTGGCTATTTATTGTTTATTAAAATTAATGTGCTAACACCAAAAAAGCTTGGCTTTTGCAGAGGCATGGAACTGTTGTATATTTCTTTCTAACAATGTGTATGATGTTATCAGAAGGCTGATGACTGAGATGTGAGCTCCATCAATCAGAGACTAGCAAATAAATTTGTTAATATTTTTGCACTGACTTAATTAGATATGTGTTTGTTTTTTTTTTTTTTAAATGATTTGGTTAGGCTGATGCAACATCCTGTAATGGACATAGCCTTGCAGATGTAGAGATGTTCTTAGCATGTAAGTAATCATAGTAAATTATTGTAATATATCTTATTTGAGTAAATTTGATAAAAGATTTTAATCAATTGCATCAGGATCTGACTGAAAGTTCCCTGTCTACTTTACCATTTTGCCACATGTTATATATCAGAAAAAAAGTATTCTTCCATAAGAAAAGCCCAAGCTTTTTCCTTACTACAGATATGCACGGACACTGCATTTATCTGTGTGGGAAAAGTGACCGCAAGAGTTATTTCTGAATAAATTGTCCATAATAGCTCCCTGTGTGGATATTCTAGTCTGGAAAAGTCATGGGTCAGACAGTAAGTCGTTGCAGAATAGCTTATTCTGCAATAGCAATTCCAGTCAATTTTCCAGTGTAGAAAAACCCTTAGTCCACAGCTCCAAACTCCTGTTTGTGCCAGAAGATTTTGTCTTTAGAGAATAGTACAAATTTGTTCTATTCAATTCTTTAAGGCCCAAATTCAGCACTGAACTCCCTTTAGGATCAATACATGAGATCAGCCAGGGAGAGCATTATATTCTAGAAGTTTGTATTTATATGCACTCCATAGTTTTATTAACCAAGCATTTAATTAACACCTTCTCGTAGCTGTGAGCTGCATACATTTTTGGCTGTGGGACATTCTTGTGATTCTTCTGGTCCTGTACCTTCTAGAGCCCAGTCCTAAACCAGCAGACAGAAGGTTGCCTGGAAGAAGATCCATCAAGCCAGACTCAAGACGGTTGGTAGCTTTCATTGCCAACAGCAGTGAAACAAGGCAAAATGGAGCAAAATGTCATACCTTCCTTGATGCCCCAATACAGAAGATGGTTTACAGCAGTGACATCCAGCTGACACATTTGAGTTTGCTCTGAGTACAGAGAAAAGAGTGGTCTATAAATATACAGGAAGACTTTACAAAATGTTTGAATGGACTAAAAATGTGTCCTGGAAAGGCAGCATGGAGGAGTCTTCACTGAAGGTCAGTTAACAATCTCACTGGATCCAGAACTACTTATACAACTCAGTAAGACACGTTTTGGGCTGGATTCATGTTTATATTTGAATCATGTTTTTTTCTTCTTCAGTAAAAAAACCCAGCAAACCAAGATAAGACATCTGTGCTATTTTTTTATTTGATATACTTTTTACTGAGCCTTAGGACCCTCAAAAGCAAAGGTTGCCATTTATCCAAAATTACATCACAGTGCCCCTGGCATTTTTGTGGTGTGGGCCAATTAATGTTAGTAGCTTAATTAAAATCCCCAAATGCATTTTAAAGGATGACATAAAGTTGATTTTAATCTAGGCTTCCAAAAATGAAGTAGAAGTCTGTTAATCAACAGCCCCACCCTTTTTTTTGTTTATATGACCCACAGTACTCAGTGTCAGAATAGACTCCTACGTCATCCTCTTACTTCATTTTCCCCAGGCATTATTAAATAGTTTATAACAAAGGTCTAAAGTCCATCCCGTGTTTTACCTGTTGGCATAAATCCGGGGCCATGACAGCGCTGGTGTGGCATTCATATAAATGAAAGAACAGATTTTGGCTCAAGTATTTTTAATGTACAGCAGCTGGCATTTTTGGGTTTAAAGAGCAAAATCACACCTGAGTTTTCATGCTTTCTAGGATTTTGCCAACAAAAGGAAAACAGAAAATAAACAAGACATTTTACCTTTTGAAAGCCAGAAGAAACGGTGCAGCTGTTTCCAAGACTGCTATGTTCAAGCTCTCACATGAACATGGAATAGAAGGCATTCTTGCTTTCCAGTTGTGTTTTAGCACAAACGTCTTCCATTTGTTTGTTTCAACATGTTTTCCCTTTAATACATTTTTTTAACTAGAATTTTTCCTAATAACATGTTCATTCAATGTTCAGTTAAAACCAGATTTGGACCTTTACAAGTATATAGAGGTTTACAAATCAATTCATTAGATATTATTACTGCTGCTATGGTATGACATGTAGCTGCCTGAGAACTTACCACTGTTGACAAGTGATTTTGGTTAGGTTTTTACCGTACAGACAATAAAAGCAGCTGATTTCTGGGAGTTGCTAGAGGGAGTGGAGGGAATTGGTTGTAACTCACCCATAATCCCCTAGCCTTATTATTTATTTAGCTGCCATATAAGCACTTCAGCCCAGATTTTAACTTGATTCCCGTTCCTAGCAATGAAAAACAGGGTAATAGGTGAATGATAAGTGTTTGTCTCTCTTAGAAATAGATGGTCATTAGGTGCAGAGAGTGGCACCATGTGTTTGCCTGATCTCTTTTATTATTCAGCTGTCATGGGATTTTGATATAGAAGACAGAAGAGAAAGAGTTTAACATTTTGTCCATAACATAGACAATTATATTTATTATGTGTATGTGAGAGGCCTGTAGGTTCTTCAACAGCCAGACAGTCTCTTCGTTTTCTTTTCAGCAGTCACGCTCAGCAGAGGAAAGACATGGGCTGGTTGGAGCGGGTCCAGAGGAGGGCCACAAAAATGATCAGAGGGGTGGAACGGCTCTCCTGTGAGGACAGGCTGAGAGAGTTGGGATTGTTGAGCCTGGAGAAAAGAAGGCTCCGGGAAGACCTTATTGCGGCCATTCGGTACTTAAAGGGGGCCTATAAGATGGGGACACACTTTTTAGTGGTGCCGGTTGCAATAGGACAAGGGGTAATAGTTTTAAACTAAAAGAGGGTAGATTCAGACTAGATCTAAGGAACAAATTTTTAATGATGAGGATGGTGAGACACTGGCACAGGTTGCCCAGAGAAGCTGTGGATGCCTGGTGATTGGAAGAGTTCAAGGCCAGGTTGGATGGGGCTTTGAGCAACCTGGTCTACTGGAAGGTGTCCCTGCCCATGGCAGGGGGGTTGGAACTAGATGGTTTTTGGAGGTCCCTTCCAACCCAAACCATTCTATGATTCTATGATACACAGAGGCCTGGAAGTTTCAAAATATTTTCTCTATGCTCCTCCACAACATGCTCTTCAAAAGAATAATAAAAGTAGTAGAACACCCAGCTTCTCCGTACAAAATCCTATGCTTATTTTCATCTGACTTTTCCATGCCTTAGAGCTGCTACAACTGTTTGGTTTTGTTTTTTTTTTTTTTTTCAGGCAGTGTGTATGCCTACAACCTGCAGTTCCTGTTTTAAAACTGTGGCAAGTATGAGAAGTTGAAACAGTAACTGAAACTACAGAGGGAGAATCAGGCTGAAAAAGTGTTCTCAGTGTGAGACCAGACACGTAAAAATTGTCTTTGAATGTTCAGTCACATAACGCTGCCTTTTTGCAGCTTAATTATTGTCAATGAACCAGGGTGCATGTGGCATTTATGCTAAATTGGGAAAAGGTATTCTTTTATTTAATTTACTTTGTGTTTCTTTGTCAAGAATACCTGTCTTGCCCTGCCACCCAAAAATACATTACTGCCCCTAAAAGCATTAGAAAATGTTGGATCTGAAAATCACTGTGACAGAGGTTAGATGTAAGTTACTTTCCCTTTTAAGAAAGGCCTGTTAGAGTTTATTTCTGGCTGAAAGATAAGACACAAAAAGAAGGGATGGTAACAAAAAACCACTTCCTCTTACAGTGATTTGGCTAACCGCAGAATAAATATTTTACAGGTGTTTCTCACTCCAGAGGTAGGTAAACTGAAAACCTGTATTAGTTTTGGGTTTTTTTTAATGAACTATGTTAGTTGGAAGGAGATATCCCATTTGAAGTTGTTAGCTGTTAGCAGTGAATGACTTTTCATCTCCTATTTC
The DNA here is from genome assembly GCA_034782735.1 of Sagittarius serpentarius. Lineage (NCBI taxonomy): Eukaryota > Metazoa > Chordata > Aves > Accipitriformes > Sagittariidae > Sagittarius > Sagittarius serpentarius. Next base: position 25,951,139 of record JAVKLA010000010.1, read on the forward strand.
TCTGGGCTTTGCTCATTAGAAAAGGATCTGTAACTTTTCATGTAACTGGCAGGTGATAGATCTGGCTCCTGTTTTGTCCTAACTTACTCACAGTAAAATCTGTTGGCTCACAAAATGTCTGTCCTTCCAAGGATTGTCCAGATCACAACCAAGGAAGCCGGAAAGAAATTGAAGCTTGCTGGAACAGAGTAGCCATATTCCCAACAAGCTCTTAAGTGGGGATTTTTATTTTCCTGTTCTTACTGTAGTTTTTAAGCCTCCATCTATCTCCTTTAACACTCCTATCTGGCCCAAATACTTCTGCTTGCACTGAATCACTACCTTTTACAGAGGTCTCCCCTTTTTTTTTTAGGTTTAAGTGAAAGACTGGATTTTACATGCCATTTGACATTAATTGAAAATAGGCATCAGGTCCACTGGTGTGCCCACCAGACTATTAAAAGAATTAAGGACAGACCATTTGGAGAGGAACACTTACCATAGCAATCATGTGAACTTTATGTAAGACACTAACTACATATGAAAAGAGGAAAAATCTTTTCATAAGGCATGCAGTGAAGAAAAGGAAAAAGCATACATACGCTTTTATATATTTTATATATTATTTATTCTACTGATGCAGTTATTTATAGATGAGAAATCAGTAACCAGCAATTTAAAATCTTGGCACCAAGATAAATGCACATTTCTGTTCTGTGTCATTCTTTTGTTGTGTAGTGTGTAGCAACAGGTTTTGATCCAGACAGGTTCTTCTTCAGCAGTTACAGACAGACTTTGAAATTGCTATCAGACAGCTCATACAGACTATTTCATAGCATAGCTTCCTCCAAAAGTATCCTGATAACAGCATATGTTTATAATAGGAGACAATCTTAAGGGAACTTTTTGGTAACAGGCTATCTTTTAAAGCAAGCAAATCTGGAAGTGTTTCATTACATATCACACTTGTTTTATCAAGGATTAGTGAAATCATACTGTTTAAATTAACAGCTTCAAAGTAGTAATCTTCTTTCCTCTGCCATCTGTGGTGCCCTCTACTGCACATCTTTGTAGAAGCAAGACAAACCCTGAGATAACTGCATAGATTACATTGCTTTTTTCACATTTTTCTTTCCATCTTAACATTTAATAATGGTTCACTATTTGTTTTCCTAATAATTTTCCTTCTAATATATATAAAAAGCAGTCAGTATTTGCAATTCTTTTTTTTTTTTTTTAAATCAGATTTTAATAA
>JAVKLA010000010.1:25952382-25971162 GCA_034782735.1 Sagittarius serpentarius
ATAAAGAAAGAAAGAGGGCTTTAGGAAATGAACCTGCTAGTTCATTTATTGATTGTAGTTCATTTACTGGTCATATTCTGGATAGTAGTTTATGTGGTTATATACACATGCATATATGTTTACATATATGTGTGCAATATTAAGGTTGAAGCATGGAAATTTTTGTTATGGTTGCTTGTATTTCAATCTCTGTTTTGTTAACTCAGGTATAAGTATTGAGTATTTTGATTGTGCTTTTTTATAGTTGCTGTTTGCTGCTATGAAAAGAGACAAGCCATTAAATTAGCTTCTCACAAGTTGATGCATATAGTTTTGTTTGCAATCTGTTGCTACGGGCATGACATAATTTTATCAGTTCTATATCAAACAAAAATCCATTGATTTTGATGTTGAATTGTTGGAAAGAGCTACAGAGATTTTACATAAATATTTCCGGAGTGATCTCAAGGTACCTAAAGGCCAAAGACTTAAGATGAAAGATCTGAAAATTTCAATTTATTAATTCCCCTTTCTTTTGCTTGCCTCTGTTAATTGAAGCACCTTGTGTTCATGTCATCATAGCCTGCGGTTTTCCTTGAATATATCAATGCATGAATTTTTTAATTACCTGCCCAAGCTGGATTTGGACTGCTTACTCTTACAAGTACCAAAGAAGAAAGGTTCAGGGGTAGTAGCTAATGGAACAGCAGGAGAAAGAAGCTGCCTCCAACATTTTAAGCACTATGTCATCTAATTTGCTAACAACAAGTCTAAGCATTGCAACATTTGAAATGCTGTTGGCAGTGAGCTAGATACAGCACAGCTTCCAGTATTACTGACTGCTGTGCATAAAAGATGATGTTATCAACAGTGGGCTTTAAAAATTTTCTCTAGAAAGGACAAGCCTTAAGATATTTATCTCCTAACTGCTAACACTCTCAGAATGATCACTTTAAGGCAGTCAGTTACAATGATGCGGTTAGGATTTGAAAATACACTTTGGCATATCATAACTGCAAAGGTAAGAGCAGTTTAAATTCCCGGGATATGCTTTTTTTTGCCATTGAGCTGCCAGTGAAGGAGCCCTCATCTTTGGACTCAAAACCCACTGAAGGAACCAAGCATGCGGTTCTGCTCCGGGAGTACCCGGGGCTGCAGGGGGGCTGTTTCAGCAATGAACAGCAGCTGGCCACGCACTGGTACACTCTTCTGGCCTTCACAAGGTCTCCCAGAAGAACTGCATTTACTCTTTAAAATCGTGATGAGTTTAAACTTTCTGAAGTGAAAGAGAACACTGGAATTTTTCAGGGAAAGGTGAACACCTAAAGACAACAGGTACGAAATGCACCAAAATGATAATCACATGTGGGATTTCTTTTCAAATTCGCAGTCTGTCTCTGGCTGTGTATCATCCATTTTGAAGGGATGCCCTCTGTCCGAGGATGCCATGTGAATCATAAAAGTCCTGATCCAGCCATAAACTTACAAAATTTAGCATTTTTTTCTTAAATCTTGCCTTCCTTGGAAGCTGGTGATTCATGACTCTTAGAATTGGAGGTTTATTTTTTGTTCAGAACACAAGTTTTTAACAATGTATTGAGAAAGGTTTGAAAACATATCCCAAGTCTATTCTAAAACTTCAGAATGCTGAAGGCAGATGATAAAAATAGTGTTAAATCTTTAATCTCAATAGAAGTTGAATTCTATTTTGGGGAAGGAAGCTGATTTTTCAATACCTGGATTTGCATCGGAGCTTTCAGCTTTTTCAGCTTTCTTCCAGCCACTAAGAACAATCAGGAGAAGACATTTGATGTTGAGGGAAAAGAATTGCTAGTCATTCAGAAAGGATGAGAAAAGTACTGATGAGCCATTTGGCCGCTTTTTAGCTAGTCTGGCCAGATTTAGTCCAGTCACCCCGAGATCTGGGCGCTACAGAACTTGTGATTAAATGTCTGCTCACACACAACAGCTCCAGAGATGGTTTTGAGGTTCAGTTGCCAGCGGAGGACATGGTCAGTCAGGAAGGGCGGGAGAAGGTCCCTGGCAGTTAGGGTGGGCAGGGCCAGCTCCTGTCTGTTAGCAAGAGTGGGAAAAGCCATTGGTCAGTCAGCAAGAGCAGGAAAAAGCCCTCGGTCAGTCAGGAAGGGCAGGGCCAGCTCCTGTCCTTTCGAAAGGGCGGGAAAAGCCCTTGGTCAGTCAGCCAGTCAGGAAGGGCGGGAAAATCTTGACTTTGGTTTCTAGAGAAATTTTCTGCTTTTTCTTTCTGGCCCTATGGTTTGACGTCAGATCATGAGTTTTAAGTCCAGCATGCAGAATAGCCTTTTCTAATTTCTTTGGTGATCTCTTTTGCCTCTTTTTAAGATGACTTCGTCCCTTCCAGAGAAGTTGGATTGGTCTGCACCAACCTTGATGGAGGACCACAGTGTGTGTTCCACTAAAGTGCCAGCTGAGAACAAGGCCAGCTTCAGGGAAACAAGTCTGTCTGGTCATGAGAGCCACGTCCCTAGGTAAAAGATGTGAAAAATAGCACCCATACTCTCTTTCAGTGGTAATACTTAAGTAGGTAGTCCACCATTGCACCTAATGGGCTAGTGCAAAAGTGAAAAACATACTCCCCTAGAAAAACAAAGGGACTCTCACACTGCAAAGAGCATCTCTGTTCCCTCAGACCTCTCCAAAAAGTCTGTAGGTACAGACAGAAATACAGAAAACCGTGACAAAACAAACATACTGAATTTCACTAAGAAAAAACCCTCATCATTTTTTAAAGACTCTTTCCATACACACTATATCAGCCTCAGAGGCTAGAACAGGCTGAGAGCATCTTAAAAGCATTTTAAAAGCAAAATAGTAGTAGTAGTAGTAGTAGTAGTAGAAGTAGTAGCAATAGTAGTAATAATAATAATAATTAATAATAATGACTTGGAGAGTTCATCTTTGTGGCAGGGTATGAGAACAGCATGGCTTTAGCAATGTATAGTTCTGGGTTTTGGAGTGTTTTGGTTTATTACGTTGCAGATTTTTATTTGTAACTGTTTCTCTTGTGTATTTGTATTGTTTGCTTGCTAAAGGTGCTTTAATATTAATCTTTTATGCTATTAATGTCAAAAACCATTTCTTGTGCTATACAGAAACATGTATCTACTCATGCTGCAACCTGTTAGAAATGAGCAGGCAAACCCTGTGAGATATACAGTGCCTACCCCTTCTCTGCTCGTGTTTCACTGTTAACTAAACTAGACTGAATTTTAAGTAGGCATACTTGGCCAGTACTGTATGTTTGCTTATTAAAATTCAGTTAATCTCTGCAAAAGGAGACAGAATATCAGCAGAGGGTGCAGAGACAATTGCTGTCCTCTGCCTCCTATTTTGCCACATTTACAACTCCTGTTGGCCAATAAACTGGGAAATTGGAATTGGAACAGAAACCTGGACTTTGAAATTCTGCAGCAAACTTTAAAGTACATCTGGAATATTAAGACAGTTACAGTGAACAGAACCAAATGAATACATAAAGTATTTATGAGTATCAAAGCAATGACATGGTTTAGATTTCCTATCTACCTATCTGTTCTTTTATCCATCTGCCCATACCTATTTTGTCTTCAACACTCTAATTTTTCTTATGTTGGAGGTCTTCACCATAGTCAGCTTTGCTTACTTATTTTACTCTTACCATTTTCTGCATTATACATTTAGCTCACCAGCCAACCATTTCATCTGTGCTTAATAGAATTTCTATTTTGGATATGGCAGTGAGATGCAGGATTTTAATTTGGAGGAAGAGACTATAAGTCTGAAAGTATAGGGAATCTTGGACTTGATTATGAAGCTATTATACAGTAGAAAATGAATTTACATATTGGCTGCATGACCAGGCCTTCTTGCGTGATCAGCGCTGCAAATCTTTCACTGTTTTACGCTTGGAAAGCCATTAGTCTCTCTGTGTCCAAGTTTATTCATCTGAAAAACAGAAAAGATCTTACATTGTGTTTGTTGAATGGTTTAATATTTTCAGAAAAAAATGTTAGTAATACTAGTAGGATTTTTTAATACTGATACTATTACAAATAACATTTTAAAATAAAAGGTTAATACTTTCCAGAAATTGCTTTCAAAAAATTATAATCTAGTTTCAGCAGAATGAGGAGTAAGTGGAACCTGAGCTACAAAATGGAAGAAACATATTCAGCTGATAGAAGAGAGCTTTAATGACACTTCATTATTGTTTAAGGAGACTCATAGCTAGGTTTTAAAAATCATTCTTGCTGATTTTTTAACAGTGGGATAACTCATTTTGTGTGGTATGCTCTAGTATTGACTCATCTTTTCTTAGTATATTACTTAATGACAAAATTGGACTTTGCTGATAAAACTTTGAGCTAAAATAAGTTTTGTCTACTCTTTTAATTCCTGCTTAAACTTATGATGGTATATAGTACACTTGTAATTTTAAGGACAGCTGAATTGTTGGAGTCAGATTGCTTATGAAAATAAAAAGCATCTGTCATAACACTCAAACCAGCCTACAGTTTTACTGTAAGGGGTCTGCTGCAAGGTTACTTTGTCTTTTTAGGTGAAAGATATGGATTTTATTCTTTTCACAGTGTATCTGTTGAGACTAAGCCTTCATATAATTAAAACCCTTAACAGTTTGTTCAGGGCAGCAGATCAACAGGTTAACATGCAATGGTACAACAGGAAGTATTTGTAATCTTGAACATTTTAAAAATTTACAGTATTTAAAAACAACTTAGCCCAAATCATAGCCAAAGCCAATATTACATCATTTATAGTAAAACATTAATCTTTAGTCACAAACCAGCCATTTGGTCTAAATGTTCAGCTGGTGAAAAATTTGATGGTTTCAGGATTGAATAGAAATGTACTTTTAATTGTGTCCTCAGTCATGCATCTGGAATGGAAAGTCAAAGACTTTAGGGAAACTGAGCAAAACAAAATTAAAAAACCCTAAATAGTTCCTCCACATTTGTGAAACAAATATAGCCTTGAAGCACTTTTGGATTACATCATTTTTGTAGGAGTGGGGATAGATGATCAAAACTCAAAGCAGAACTAGATTTTATCATATGATCTGTATCATTAATTTTCTTTGTTTTAGTTCTGAAGTTCTTGAAGCAATAGAAAATGTTATTCAAGACGTACTTAAAAGCTTGGCCCAAAAAAAAGCACCTGTTCTCACACTAGCTAACAGATCAGATTGGAGGAACATAGAGTAAGTATATATTTTAAAGTCCTGCCTTATATTAATATAAATGCCATAAATATAAATTTGATTATGTAACTTCCAGAAAAGTCAATCGTACATAGTTCTATAAGTATTAGAATCAATAAATAATTCGACATCTTAAAAAGTAATGGACAAATAAAAAGTAATGCTTAGTAACCACTCTCATGAACAGGCATCATGTATTAAGTAATAGCAGACCATAGCATAAAGGGGAATGTAAAACTGCTGTAGTAGGGGTTAGAAAGGAAAGGGAGGTCCTATAAACAATCATTTTCTGGAAGCAGTAGAAACCAGAAATGGTAAGTTATGTTAGAGTGAAAAAATCTGCGTTAAGCTGGAAAAAATTACTAGCAATTTCATCCTCCAATGCTCTTTCTGTCCTTCCTCTTTTCTTTTTCTCTTCTTTTCCTCATGGTATCTTATTTGTTAAAATGATAGTGAACAACTTATCTTTTTGTTCTTCAGAGAAGATGCATCCCACCTCTTCCTGTTGTATTTCTTAACTCCATGTTTTGTTCTAAGTTCATTACCAGCCAAATAAAGCAAACCAAGTTTCTAATATGTTATCTAAATTTCAGATCTTATGCCAGCTTATCTAGACAGGATCAGAGAAAAAACAACCTATCCTCCTTTATAACACACTTCGTAATTTGTAGAAGTTGCTTGTGCAACAGTGTTTTTCCAAGGAGCTCATTTAAACTGAAAACATCTGAAACTGAGAAATTAAGTTTTCTATAATATAGAAGCAAAGGGATAAAGGAAGACACAAATCTATTTCTTGCCTTGTAATAGCTTTGGACGTCAGTGGGTTAAAGGATATTTATATTGATAAGATTGCAGAGGTGCTTGTAAATGGACACATTGCAAACATTTGAGAAAGCATAGCAAACCTTCCACATGTAACATTTTGGTGGAATACTCTTTTAATGAGAACAATAAACTTCTGTCAATCAAAAAACCTGAGGGACCTGAAGGTAATCAGTTAACTGAAAGCCTTGTATGTTCCAGGGAATTTAATGTTTTTTTGTCTTGATAGCTTGACAAAAATGTTTCACTCAGATGTCTGTAAAATTAAAATACTGTAACAAAGTTTTGCAATTTTTGGCAGTCTTTGAGGAAATGGCATTCCAGGCTAGAAAAACAAATGTGAGATGTTATTTGCCACCACAACCCATGGGGGGGGGGGGAGAATCTTCAAATTAAAACAAGTTAACATCACAGTATGTTAAAAATAAGACTCATCAATCATTAAAAAAAGCTGAACCATTATTTATGGTGGAGAAATGCAACCTCAGATATGAATTTCCATTGAATAGTGACCTATATCCCAGTTTAAGACGATAAAAATAAGTAGACAAAAATAAAAACAGAATGCCAAAATATAATATGAATGGAAGAAAATATAGTCAATGGAACATCCTTTTTCTTTTTTAGGCGTCCTTTTAATACCTAATCTACATAGCTGGAATCTGCTGGGCAGGAACTAATAGAAAGACAGAATGATTTCATGTTTGAAATGTTCCTTGTAAACATTTGTAGATGCCCAGAGAGGTATTTACCTGAGAATGATGTCAATCAGTGGGAATGCCAGGCCTAAAGTAGTACAGTCAGTTTCCATTGTCCAGGGGTCTCTTTCCGGGGCGGGGGGACGGGGGGCCGGGGAGGGGGGACAGCGGGGGGGGAAAGATTTCCCAGCAGTGGAAAGAAGATTTTATAGAAAACTACTCTGCTGTGGTAAACGCAATCCTAGGAAGAATTGCTGGATGTTTGATCTTGTGCCAGTTTGCAGTTGCCTTTATGAAATATCTGTGGGAGCCACATTTATCAGGTTCTTCAGCACACTGTTTTCTAAAAGGAGTGTTCCTTACTTAACCCGAGAGAACAGTCCAGCAAAGTGTTCATTACTGTTTTCCTCCCGTGCAGTTACAATGTAGGGAGCGTGCAAGTGAAAAGCACAAATAACTTCTAAATGTTGCAGCAAGAAAGTTACTTTAAAGCTGGCAGGCAGATGCTACACTGCTGTACATTGTTATTGCTGTCACTTCACATCTGTGCGCCGTGGTGTGTTCTGCCACCCAAAGGATGCACAGAGCAAAACCTTTGACAAAGAAATTTATAAACATTATGTGGTTTTAGATAAAATGATAGACATTTTACCACAATACTTTTTAAAAGTACATACAAAACTCTGAAATGAAAAAACATGCTTTAAAGACAGGACTGTCATATCATAAGGCACTAAAATAATTTTAAGTAAAATAATGAGGTGTGCTTAAGAAAATAACTGATTGTTTTGGTGAAATGTGCACCTTTAGACATGAAATGGTGAAGCATGAAATAGTGGAGCTCACTTAGATTAAACAACTGTTTAGAGAGTAGGATGGACCACATGTTTCTTTCCAAAAGTTAATGACGGAATATAATTGAGTTATTCTGATAGTAATTTAAGGGCATAAATTAGATTATATTATTGTAATAGGAAATAATAACACTTTTTCATACATTCTACATCACAGAGTCACTGTGTCAGACTTGATTTGTATTCTACCAGTGATTCACATTTTTTCCTGTCATTTATTCCTTTGTTTTCATGCTAAGTAGTAACTGGTGCTGGTATATTAACAGTTATGAACGTGTATGAAATATTTTTCTGGTCTCTACTTTTGTCTGGAAACTTATGCATTTTAGGTTTAAATTCAGCCTTGAAGCATCATCTTGAGAAACTCTTTCCTATTTTGAAGCCAATGGTCAGACGGGGGGCAGCCCAGTACTGTTTTGAATGGGTCATTTTAGCAGATGATGACTACTGCCTGCCTTTTTCCTTTGGCCCCTCCATCTCCACCCAAGCTGATAGTTTCTGTACTGAGTCTGAAAATAGCACTGGTATATTTGATTAGAGGAAAGGGTTCTGAGTCTGAATTAGCTTACAGAGAACAATTTGCATATACTCCATAAGTTTACAGTTTTATTGTATTTGTTTGCAACATATCAGATTTAAAGATTCTGTAGGTCTACAGATGATACCACTTTGTACTACAAAACAAGTAAGAAGTGACTGCCCTAGATCAGCACCAAAATTTGGTAAGTTAAAGAAGTCCAAAAGCAGAATTCTTGGGTTTTTCTTGTATTTTAGTTCAAAACTTTGTAAAACCAAACCAAACCAAACCAAACCAAAAAACAACAAACAACAAACAAGCCATAAAAAAATATTATGCACTGTGATTTAGAAGTGTATGGCTCATATAACCTGATATTATGACCAGCCCTTCAGCTTTTCTCTTCTCTCTTAAATTATAGTGAGTGACAGTGAAATTAATACAGCATTCTTACAGTTCCTACCCTCCCTGAATGAATATCAGCTGAAGGCATATTCAGAAGGTCTTAATGTAAAAACATCACCCTTCTTCAAAAAGCTAGCTAGTAAAGGAATCTTGGAATACAGACAATAAGCTAATTTCTTTTTCTAACTCAACCATTTAATTTCTTGGCCTGCACAGAAGGGCGTACATTCCCTCACTTAACTCCATCATATTTTTTCTAGTTGTGCTAGAAATTATTTAGTCTATTGATTAGTACAGTCTCTCTGTATTTTCACAGCACATTAAAATATGCTTCAAAGTTTTATCTTACAAGACACAAATATGGGTCAGTATAAAGACAAATATATGCATTTCTGAAAATGGATAAAATATTTTGTAAAATGTATTTTTGCAGCTCTGATGCTCAAAATATTATCTATGATCTATAAGATGGTGCAGAGCAATACTTATGCAACTAAAAGGTAACATATTACATTTCTGTAATTTCAAATAAAGTTGTATTTTAAGAATGTTATTGTGAAAAACTGCCTGTAGGATGCAAACCTGCAGGATAATGGATTCCAGTACGTAAAATGCTTTAGGTTGATCTGATTATCCATGCCCTCTATAAAATTCCCAAAAGCCTACAGCTGTTTCAGTATTATAATTACAAATACAATATTTTGTCTTGATAGAGATATATATTATTCAGATACACTACTGTTTGGTAGCCAAAGTGTTGTGGACAATATAATCAATGACATTTCTTGCATGCTTAAGATACCTCGGAGAAGTCTACATATAGTAAGTGGTTTATTATGAATGTTTTTATCATTATTTCCAAATCATATAAAGTAAACTGAAAAGTGAAGTATCAAGAAAAGTTATCAGTAGGAAATACATAGTTAAATAAAAAGTGTCATTTGTGCAAATGAAACCTAATTAGTGTTTATCGTAGCACTCAAAAGGTTTCTTTCTTCAGAGAAAATTCATAGTTTGCTTGCGTCAAAGAGTTTGGGACAAACTGCCAGCTAAAATCACAGGGCCTTTTGCTATTATCTAGTGAAGGCAGTGCTTAAACTTCAGAGTGCAAGACATCTATTTAGCAATTCGTACTCAAATGATTTGCTAACTTGAGGGTTAAATGAAGATTAAAGTATGTCAGAGATGTAACAACCTTTCAAATTTACTTGTATCTCATGCCTTACAAGAATTCCTTTATATCTAAAAATGCAGTTGTTAACATAGATTATTTTATGCCGTCATGTCCATGATGACAACATTGCTTAGTGTTTAAAAGGTTGATGGCAGTTGGTAACTGCTCATTACCAGTCAGAATTCTTTTCAGAAGTTTCTTGTTTTGCATGTGCAGTATAGTAACATAACAGCATATAACTTCCAATTTACTGTATACAACTTACGATTTTTTTCAGCTGTCTACAACTAAAGGTTTTGTTGCTGGTAATTTAAGTTACACTGAGGAAGATGGTACAAAAGTGAATTGTACCTGCGGTGCAACAGTATGTATTATAAAACAGTAACAGTAATTCACAGCATTTACCTTTGCATGCTATCCTGCACTTCTCGTAGCTCAGGTTACTGTATACATTTATTACACGGACCTGTGCTTGTGGCAAATTGAGCTGTTACAACCTGGGTGAAAAAAGAGATATAAAAAGTATTTCTCAACTGTGTTGCAATTCTGAAGCTCAGCTATATACTCACGAGGAATATATCCTTCGGATATGGTTTTTAGCACTACCTGCTACCATGGGAGCCTTGCAGAGGAAGGCGTTTATACTGTGTATCTTAGGCTTTATATTACAATGTTCCGTCAAAGAGGTGCTCTGAATCAAAGAATCCTGAGCACGTTGTTTCTGTCACAATAGACTGATTTCTGGCAGAGTAAGAAAACAAGTCTTACGGCCTGAGCTAACATACTTATATGGTCCTCAGTGAGCTGCTTCTGCCACACTGCGGGGACTCCTCTAGTAGCAACAGCACAGATGAGAGACTGAACTGAGCCTCTGTAATCAGAGAAAGAAATCTCTTTCTGGACCCAAATTATGTTCTCATTTACAGAAGTTTAATGATGATACTCCATCAGCATCAGAGTTGATATTGTCTTCATGTGACCAGCACTGTACAACCAAAGGTGCATAATACCAGACTGGTCTCAGGATTACCACTTATACAGGAATTACAGACATTAGAAGGGCTTGTATTGTCAACTAATTTTATCAAAGGTGGTGCTGAGCTAAAGAGAAGTTTATAACCATGGTTTCATAAGAGTAAAGAGTCAAAAGTGGTTTGAGGAGATGAGATTCATCTAATCTAGTCCTGAATGATTTCCTATAGCCATGCAGAATATGAAAGCAGGTTGCTGACGGTTGTCATGATTTCCTGGCAAATGTGTTCACTGTAAGCCTAAGTTGGTAATTTCAAAATGGAAAGATAACCTTAGCTGCCTATTATACTTCGTTTTTAAGCAGAGTGTAAAGTCCCCTGTTACTAAGGCTCTTCTACAGCTCTTCGTATTTTTGTTTGTTGAGTTGTTCCACCCTGGCACCAGAGGTGATTTAGCAGTCAGAAATAAAAACAGACCACACACTTCAATATATACATACTCTTTGCCAAGTTCTTCCTCCAGTTCCTGTTTTCTCATCCATGTGCTTGCCAGATTGAGCCAATCCTAACAGCAGATGTAAAGTAAACACTATTGTGTCTTCAAATTGTTGCTCCAAAATACTTATAAAATCATAGGGTAATAAAAGGAAGGATTTAATGGTCTTCCAAAAAGAATACTTAAATGTTTTAAGTCTGTATTAAATTTGCAACCTTCACATCCAAGCTGACTTTTTTTCTGGCTAAAACAGATAAAAAATTAATCAGGACATTGTTATCTCTGTAATGCCCATATGATGAACGATCTTCTGCGACAATAGCACAAACACTTTTGAAAGGGATCTTGTTATAACAGGAGGACTCCTACACAACCATACAATAGAGCAGGATATGAATGGTTGAATACACTTATAGAGGTGAAAATGTCAAGGTTGGTCTTGTACATAAAAGATGAATGGTTGTTTCAGGATGTAATTGTGTCCTTCATTACCTAATGTTGTTATTTTTAAATATATCATTTTCTCTATTTAAAATGATTAATCTAATTTTTGTTGTTTTAGGCAGTCACTGTGCCATCTAATGTTCAAGGAATTAAAAGTATCCTTTGCGCAAGAACTCTCATTGCAGAATGAAAAAATAAAGTAAAAACAAAGAATATTCCAAGTTAAACAACATTCTGGTAATTTTTTCTTTGCTTGTTGGCTCTAAAATTGAGTCATGAACACTGCTTTTGGCTCCAGAACAGGTATTTTAGAGCATTTAGTTTTCATTGATTGGTGTGATGGATCATTTTACATGCAGCTACCCTTAACAGAAAAGATTTAATCTCACATGCCAAATTTATGTTAATTGTAGAAAAAGATGCAACTTTTCAGAGACTCCTGGATGATGACTTCTGCAATAAATTGTCCCCATGTATAATGATTACGGTATGCATCTTACATTTCATATTGTCTAGCTAGACATAAGAATTTAAATAATACTTTAGCATTGTAGTGGTGCTCAAACTTGGTCAAAAGACCATAATAAAATTAATATGAAACATGTCTAACTATTTTTTTTAATTTTATTATCCTCATAGAAATAAAAAATACACATTCTAAAAACTTATTTCCTCCAAACATCTCCTCAGAGCTTGGTAGCTTATCAACTTCATGTGCTGCTGCAAAGTAGCTGCTCCACTCAGTCTCAGAAAGGCTTAACTGTTGAGTAACCTTTTGTCCTTCAGGATCCTAGGTTTAGCAAACCCAAATGAAACAAAATTGGTTGATTTTGGATTGTACTGAAAGAGCTATGGAGCCTGGAGAATTAATAAGAATGTGTAAATGGAATGTGCATACCTACTTGTTCTGAGATAAATTTGGCCCACAATGAGGAAAAACCATATCACCATACCAAAGAGAGAGAAGCGTTTATACTACGCCACATATTGTCCAGTTGTAGTCATTCATAGCAAGAACTTGTTTTATACTGTTTCATTAGTGCCATAAATATTTTTGAGAAGAAAAAAGTGGCATTCTTACACCAGCTTATACAGATACCAGGGTACATCTATACATCAACTCCCAGACCTTAGAAATTAACTCAAATAGAGGAATGTATGATACTTCTATAGTGCCTGTAATCCAGAACATCTGCCACACTGCTCCCCAGCCCATTCCTCCTTTCCTCCTCACAGAGCCAAAATAGGAGCTGCAAAATAGCTGCTGGAGAAATATTTCTGCCAGCATTTTGTTTGTTTGCTTGCTTTTAAATGACAAATGTAAACACATATGTAGCCAGATGTTGGTTTAATTAATTTAAAACTGACTGCTTTTATTTTATTTCCTTAGGGAAGAGGCGTGCCAGATCTTAATACACGACTTTTGGTCAGAAAGCTGTGGGATTCTTTTCAAATTCCTATTTTCACCCTTATGGATGCAGATCCACATGGTAAATCTGTAGAGGTTCAATGACATAAAAGGAAAGCAAAATTTATTTAGAATGTCTTTTCTCACTTTTATGGGAAGGTACTCAGAGCACAGATGTCCAACACAACCAGAAGGTTCCTGATTTATGCAGAATATATCTAGGAGTACGGAAGGAGTTTAACTGAACCATCAGTACTGGCTTTACACCCCCATTGAATGTACCCTTATCCTCTGTGATGATTTGTTGTACTTTGAGGTATTAGTAAGAATCTTACCTCGTACTTGAAAAAGAAAAAAATTTTTATAGAATTCATAGCTGAGCATAGAGCTAGATTTTGAAAGTACCTTTGGGCCTAAAAATGAGGATAAGGATAATGGCATTTTATGATCAATTGCATGATTCCACAGATTTTAATGGGAGTTAGGCACTTGACCACTTCTGAATTCTCAGGAGGTCCTAGCTATATCTTTACAGAGTTAAATAGCATTGAAAATGTTGCTCTGTCAAGAATTCCAGCTGTTGGCTATGCTATTCCTTTTGTGAAATAAAGGAAATAACAGGAACTTTTGTAAACATTGCTTAGTTTGGTATAAAGTAAAAATTTTAACTACTTTATGAAACTTAGGCCAGACAGACATGAAGAAAATAGTATGTTTGAGCTAAGTGAGTCTTTTATTGGTTTTTAAAGTAGTTCACATACACTTATATTAATAATTCAGCAGTCATGTCAATAGTTTACAGTAGTGAAAGCTAGAAACTACAAGTCTGATGCCAGCAGGAATAAAGCTAATCCTAAAACAAGTCCATCACATTCTGGATGTGCTATTCTACTACATCAGTGGCAGGTCTGAAATTTCCCTCATTTCATGAGGGATTCTGTGTGTGTGAGTGTGTATGCCTTAGTTTAAATTCAGAACCTGTATTCACATACACAAAATGTAGAAAATCTCTTATGTATCTACACTGATCCCACCTGAAATTAGGGAGATTGCTGCAAAATCAGAAGCGGCTGCTCAAAGCAATACTATTAAGAGATACAGGTTACACAGGATAAAGAAAGACACTTTTCGTGATAGAAGTTGGACAATGTGTAAAAAAGCTGATTATCCTTGATTTTGAATTGACTATGCACAAACAGTGTGAAACATTTATCTATATAAAGGTGACATACTATGCTCAAATTCTGATTATTTTGACATAGTCTAAAAATAATTGTAAACTATAAAGAACCTCACTAATCATAAAGCCATAACTGTTATGCTATAAAATTGAATTCTTAATGCAGTCTTCTTAAACATGCCCAGTGTGCAGATAAACAGACACTTGACATTTGGTATTCTGCAACCTAGGTGTAGAGATAATGTGCATCTACAAATATGGATCTGTGGTGAGTATAATTTTTCCATTTCAAATACATTGTTTTGTAGCCCAGCCTTGAAGCTGGAATGTATGAAATATTAATAGCCTTTGTTAGAATGGTTACTGCCTTTTTTTACTATCATTTTGTTTCAACACAAAGACACAGGTTTCAGGCCTTGTGTAACCGCAGAAATGGCTTCTTCCTGCAACAAAAAGAAACTGGATAACAATGACAGGTGTTTCATTTAACTATATTTCACAGTTTTTCCCTGCTGCACAGGCAGTTTTCAGGCAGTCCAAATAGAAGTGTGTTCTCCATTTTGCTTTATTTCTGCCTTAGAAGAGAAATGAAGGCTGGAGGGATCTTGGGAGGAGGAGGACATAACTTGTGAAATGGGTGATTCTCCACAAAATCATGTTATGTTGGTAAAGATTTTGTTCTGGGGTGAGAATTTGCTTATGGATACATGTGTTAGTGTGGAAAATTATGGAAGAAGAGGCAAAGGGAACAAGAAGGCATTATTATATTACATTGCTAAAAGACCAGGTACAGGAAGACAATATGGAAGGCAGGCAGAGTAAGGTGAAGGCAGAGGGCAGAAGCAGATGGGTGAACCATTCAGTAGAGCAATAAAGAACACCCAAAGTAAAAAAAAAATAAACAAAACCAAACAAAATGAACTTCAGAAAACTGTCAGACATCGATGATGTCAGAGTTCAAATATATGTCTTAACATATGCCTCAAGGACATCCAGGGAGACAGAATTCCCAAGTTTTCAGGTGAGCTGTCACGTCTTCAGCTCTCCTACAAAGGTGTGTAAACTGATAAAAGACCATCTTCCAGGTTTAAATTAAATCGTCAGGTTCCTTTGAAAGTTTATTTCGTTCAGTTACAGAGCAATAGATGTACCAAATGAAACCAGATTATGTCAAGTTCATTACAAACAATGGAAGAATTCCTTTACACAATATGTAATTTAACTGTGATACTTTGCTGTAGGGTGCTGTAGATGACAAAAGTTTTCATGGATTCTAAAAGCAACCCGACAAAATCAAGTATTACACCACCACCACCACTTCTGGCTCAGAAAGTTGGAGTCACAAACCGTTGGGAGCAGGGGGAGTATTCTGAGAAGTATCATTAATTGCTTATTTGTTTTTACACTTTTTTCCTAAGATATTTACTGTAGCCATGATACTGGACCAGATGAACCTTTGTTTGGGTTATTTTTATATGATGTGGTACTTTCCAGCAGAAAATATCTGAAATTTCCAGATTTGATTGTCATTGCTCCTCCCAGCTTAATTTTTTTTTTTTTTTTGGCAATCAGAGTCATATTGACTGTAAAACACAAAACAAAACTATTCAGACTAGACCAGCCTAAATTGGACTAGTCTAGAATGTCATAGGCTGAAGGGCACAAATCTGAGTGAAGGAATGGTTTCTGGCAAGGGGATATGGTAAGCTTCAGTTGCACTGTGTTCTCCTATACTATTCTGACAGTGAAAATACCTAATCATCTTTGTAATAAAATCTATGTCCTCAGAAGGCATATATCTCAAATAATTTAAACTAAAAGTCACTGAATGTTATAGTTGACCTTTCTTATTTTAGTCAATGTCTTTTGAGGCCCATCATCTCACCGTTCCATCTATAAAGTGGCTTGGTCTTCTTCCATCTGATCTTGAGAGGTTAGTTATTTCCCCAAAAGAAACAGAAGTATTATTCTGTTTCATAGACAGGAAATGCAATCTGACTTAATGCACAAAAAGATAACTGACATTTAAATCCATTATTCTTTTCCTACATTATTTGGGCTTAATATAAAGAAGTAAGTTGGAATAAGTATTTTTTAAGTATATGAGAAAATTTAACAACTTTATTTTCTTTTCAGATTAAATATACGCAAAGATGTCCTGATTCCATTTACAAAGCAAGATCAAAATAAGTTAGCGAGTATACAAAAGAGACCTTACATTGCTTGTCAGCCAATGTGGAAAAAAGAAGTATGTATAAACCTATTGTTTCCTATTTCTTATTCCCCACAGGACAAATCCTATTGTCTGCAATTCTGTTCCTCTTTATGATGACACACTCTTAGTAAAGCAGAACCAGTAAGGTTTTGCAGCCCTAAAAGAAGGCAAGATTGAGAAAGCCCATGCCCTGGTATGTGTCTCTGAATCAGCGGGCCTCAATGGCTCACAGGCCAGAACTGGCAGCATTGTAAGCTTTCCTGCCATTAGTCATCTGATGATCACATGGTACTTGACTGCTTTGCTAAGTATTACAGGATATATTATGTCTTTACAAGTAGAGGAATGCTTACGGCAGTTACGTACTCAGTACTAGACCTCTAATCTTGCCTGTAGTTTTTAAAGTGTGTATCTGAAGTCAGGCATGTATTGCATGAAACGGTTAGAAAGGAAGAAAAGGTATTATGTACCTTCTCCTTCCTGTTTATACTCATAAATTGTTTGTGTTACTGTGAGGTACATGCTAGAGAACACGTGAACATACAATAAAATGAATCTCAGCTCAGCGACAGGGATTTTGCAGCACCGTTTCCAGTAATACTAACTTTACAGTTCTACAGTCCAACAAGCGTAATCCTTACTTAAATAATTACCTAACCCTGGATCAGGCTGTTACAGCATCACACATTAATTTGTTCTTTTTTTAGCTGGAAATTATGGCAGCATCTAAACTGAAGGCTGAAATTCAAGTTTTAACTTCTCTTTCATCAGATTACCTTTCCAGAGTCTATTTACCAAACAAACTGCAATTTGGTGGATGGCTATGAATGCTTGTTTGCAATTGAAATGGTTTTCTTGATATTGATTTATTTTGATGGCTGCTCTTACAAAAAAATGCGGAGAGACAGAGAAGTATGCTTAAGCTTCTTGTTAGGTTTCTTTATCACTGTATGTAGATTATCATTATCTCTTTTTCCTCTTTCAAACCATAAAAGAAATTACAATTCTTTTACAGAATACTGTTGCTCCTATTCTGTGGCTTCTGCAGTGTAACAATGCCAAACGAGATGGTACATACATAAAAAGATAATGAGATATGTTCTTTCTGGCCAGAAAATGTTAAGTTCAAAAACGTATCAAGGAATTGCTTTGCCTTCTGTCTTAAAGCACAAGATGATGCTGTACCAACCTTTTTATTTTTGAAGAGACTTTGTTAACAATTTATTGCACATGCCTCCTTTTGGAAATTATTTTAAGAAGTACAGCATTGTGGCATTTTGTGTTTGCTGTAAACTCAGACTGAAAAGTCAGAGATAATTCTTCATTACTGCATGTCTCAAGCAGCTATAAATGTTCTAGCAACCAAATTACTGTTTGTCTTCAGTGAACAAGTAAGCAAGCAGATGTTAGTGATTAAGAGTTTAATAAACAATCCTGCTAATGATGCACATCATAACAGAATCCCTCGTTCATTTTTACTTAGTTGGCTCTAAAGCAGTAAAAAGAAGCAGAAAACTGTGGTGATTAAAGTGTACAATGAATTTTACATGAGGAAACCAGATTGACTGCATAGAAAATGCTTCCAAAATTGATGTACACAGTCATCAGCAAGTATCTTACAGATAGTATTTTCAGTAGACTTATCTAGCTGGATGTTTTTACTACTGTTCCACATGTATTAAATTCAAAAGGAATTTAAAATTGAAACTGTACAGTAGCAGTTACTACCTACTAGTAATTTCTAGTGTCCAGGTGCACAAACAGTCTAGATCCAGAACGCCTACAAGGCTATTCCATCAGTGGGTGCGACGGTGCGGGGGGTAACCCTCACCGCCCATCAACACACCGGCCTAACGTAGGGTTCAGAAGCACAGAGCTTTTCTACACCTGGCCCTAGAGGACGCTTTATTTTCATGAGGATAAGCCAGTTCCTAAATACTTGGGGCAGTATCCTAGCAAAGGTTAACAGTACCGGAGTTCAAACGGGTCAAGCTTCCCCACGCTGCAGTCGTCCTATTCGGTGCCACTCCAATCCCCCAGGGGAGCTGAATGTGCTGTGACCCGCCTGACCACCTCAACTCCCTCGACCTCGTAAAAAACCACCCTATTGGCAACGCCTGCTGCAGCGCTACAGGCGCCACTACTCGTTCCTCACGGCCCAGGCAAAGAAAACGTAATTAATCCTTTTTCCCCTTCCTTAGCGGCAGCGCCACGGCGGTCCCCAGCGGGCCGAGGGGAGCGGAGCTGGCACGGCCGCTCCCCAGCGCGCTGGTCCCGGCCAGGAGGGAGCAGGGGCTCGGCCTCTCCCCGCCGCCCGGCACCGCCGGCACCGCCGACCCCTGCCTGCCCCGCCCCGCCTGACCCCCTAAACTCCCTCGACC
>JAVKLA010000010.1:25971262-25994337 GCA_034782735.1 Sagittarius serpentarius
GCGCCCTCCCCGTGGTCCCAGACGGCCGCGTCTCGCCTGCGGCAGCGCTGGGGCCTGCGGGCGCCCCCCCCCCCCAGCCGCCCGGAACGGCCGCTCCCCGCGCCGGCCGCGGGCCGGTTCTGCTGGCGGGGAGGCGGGACCTCGCGAAATGGCGCGTCCTCGCCTGCCGGGCGTCCTCACCGCCCCGCCGGGCGGGCTGTAGGCAGAGACAGGAGACAGGAGGCGGGGGCGTGTGCTGGAGGGGGAGCACCCCCGGGGCGGGCTGTGCCGGGGGAGGGTTGAGGGGCATGGCGGGGTTCGCTCTCGCCGGGTGACGACCGGCGAGGGATCCCTGATAGTGGTGGCGGCGTGGCTGACTGGGAGATGTCAGGGATCCAGCTGCAACGAGAAGTGTGATACTTTTTTTTGTTTTGTTTTTAAATTTCGTGGGCTTTTATATCCCTGGGTGCCTCCCAGGCAGAGTGAGGGGTGTCCTGGTGTAGTGGCTGCGGTGAGACACCCTAGGGATGCTGTAGGGCCTTGCAGGGCTCAGTAAGGCTTTTCCTCGTTTGCAGGGCGAGGATGAGTCTGTTTGGATCAACATCGGGATTTGGTACTGGCGGTACCAGCATGTTCGGCAGTACGACTGCAGATAACCATAATCCAATGAAGGTACGTGCGTTAGCCCCCGTGGGAACCACTGTTGTTCTGCTGTGGTTTAATGTGTCACAGCAGTACCTACCAATTCACCCTATGGAAGTAATAGGATCTCAGTGCATGGTTTTCAAATGCGGCTAATTTTGGTTTGTTTTCTGTCCTTTATAGGATATTGAAGTAACATCTCCACCTGATGACAGCATATCTTGTTTAGCATTTAGTCCACCAACATTGCCGGGTAATTTCCTCATTGCGGGATCATGGGCAAATGATGTAAGTACTCACAATCAGATCTGCAGATTACTAAAGTAGGAGCACTCGTGTCTAAACTGCAAAATGTGATCCTAAACACTTGTGCCAAGGCACCTGAAGATCTTCCTTGTTGCAGAACTGTGAAATTTGCATCTGGTGCCAAGGGACTAAGTTTGACGCAGCTGAGCTGCTTCAGCTGAGAAGTTCAGTTGTGATCTTCAGATAAGTCATTACTCTACCTGTGTGTTTTAAGCTTCAGCTTGGACTATGCAGTCAGTGTTTTCCCTCAGGTTTTTATTACTTCGATTTTTCTTTTTCCTACTTGTTTGGTTTTTAGCTTCATTTTCTTATACAATTAGGCTAACATAGTTATGCTTTGCCTGGTGAAAGAATCATGAACACAGTGGTAAATCATCCAGTTTGACAGTGTAGTCTCCAAAAGATTAAGTTCCTACAACTTTTTTGAAGTTTGGTTGGATTGAAGGGTGAGATCCCAACTGGCACAAACAGGGAGGGGAAGACAGGCGTGAGTGCGTTTTTTTAACTGTTCTGTTTGGTCTGTTGGCGGGTAGCCTGCAGCAGGCAGCTTCTTCCTAGCTGACGGTTAAAGGCTCTCCAGGAGAGTACGGGGAGGTGTTACGTGATCATAAGGTACTTTTGAGGTGGGGTTGAAGTTGTGGGGTTGTTTTGTGGCTGTACAGATAAAAAGAATGTAATCAGAGAAAATAAGGTTTCACTAGTTCTGAAAAAAGCTTCGTGTTTGTAATCATACTCTTCATTGGATAAACTAAGGCTGGGATCTTGAAGAGGAGAAGTTGTTTAAGTTCTTAGTGTTAATATATTATGTTTGTATATGCTTCTCCTGTTACAGGTTCGCTGCTGGGAAGTTCAGGATAATGGACAGACAATTCCAAAGGCTCAGCAGATGCACACAGGGCCTGTACTAGATGGCTGCTGGAGTGATGTATGTTCCTATTTAAAAATAAATAAACAATTTTTGCCAAAACCCTAAATAAATTGGCATGTGGTTTCCAGACAGACACAAGTGCCACGTGTAGCTGCAGCCCATGATTATTGTATAGACTTAACATTGCTGTAAATATGTGCTAAGCATGTCCTAATAGAATAGACTAACATAGGCGTAAGAAGGGTTAAAGTCAGTTTAAAAGTAATAATGTATTTAAAGCTAGATAATACCTAGCACAGTTTTCTCTTTTATGACATACAGTAGTAAGTAAATTTCCATTTTTATGTTTCTTCTTTGTCTTGCAATCCCTGTGTGTGTTACATTAATGTTATGCTATTACTAGAAGAGAATAAGACTTGACAGTTTTCTGATAGATACTGACTGCATGATAGGGCTACTTAATCTCTTGGCCTTATTCTTGTTTTTTTTAGGATGGGAGTAAAGTATTTACTGCTTCCTGTGATAAAACTGCCAAAATGTGGGATCTCAACAGTAATCAAGCTATTCAGATTGCACAAGTAAGCAAGCAAACAAGCCCCAAGCTATTAGTTTTTTTTTTCTTTTCTATTTTTATTAAAAGCTACCTTTATTAGCAAATTAAGCTTCTGAAGTAGATACTGCTATATGAAGAAGAGGTTGTAGGGTGCTTTTTATATTTTTGAGGTAATGAAGTGCACATGAATAGGGAGGCCTGCAGTCAGAGTGATTTGAATAACCTGTGGAGCTGTTGCCTCTATTTTACTTGAAAGAGCTCTTTCCATTGTTGCAGTGATCTCACTGTCACCCTGCGGCATTATAGGGCGAAAAAAATTTAAGAAATCATTGAATTCGCTTTCACAAATACCAGCTTTCTGCTGCAGTAACAGGGATTATAATTTACATTCTCAATTTAGAAGTGAATGTCTGTTACAGAATATGTAGTTAGGGTGACTAAAATATGTTACCAGTTACATAATTTAAGGAGAGAGTTAGTCCTTCTAATGATTGCTTCTTGTATCTTATTTGAGGTGATAAAATTCAGATTCTCAGCCTTGATTTTAAAATCTTGGTGGTGTAATTAACGTAGGCCTTTCTTCTGTAGCTGTTGTCAGAAGCTGTTTTTTTCACTACTTCAGGACATTATTTATTACAAAGTGTTGATTTTTAGCATGACGGATAATATTCTTTACAAATAATAGAAAGGCCTTGCTGTTCATAATTTGTATTGCTGCTGTGACCATCTTCCTATATAGTGTGACTTGATTGTAGTTCTTTGTGTCAGGATCAATTTTTTTCTTATGTGGGTGATTTTACAGCAGTAAACAACACAATAAGGTCACGACCAACGTTTATCGTAACTGCTGTGACTAAAATAATGAATCACTTTTCTTGAATGGATAAAAAATGTAAATACATACAAAAATAAGAGGAGCATAAACAAGAAATGTGGACTGTTATCTCAGTAAATGTATGTGTGTTTGTCCTTTTTTTCTTCAGCATGATGCTCCTGTGAAGACTATCCATTGGATTAAAGCACCAAATTATAGCTGTGTGATGACGGGAAGCTGGGATAAAACTTTGAAGGTATGATTTTTACCTGAACAAATGGACACAAAGCATGCTAGTAATCTGTGTATGAAAATATTTATGAAGTGAAAATATTTTACTAAGCATTAATACAAAAAAACAGATTAATGAAATAGCCTCACTTCACAGAGATTTGCAGTATTCTGACTATAGACAAGAATGAAACAACTTGGTACCAATTGCATTCTCTTTACTAAAGTAATTTAAATGGTGTATCCTCAACTCCAAGCATAAGTTTGTTCATTTTTCTGTTTCCCTCAGTTCTGGGATACCCGTTCACCAACACCTATGATGACACTGCAGCTCCCTGAAAGATGTTACTGTGCAGATGTGGTAAGCCATGATATATGGTAAACTAGTGTCAGCTAGATGACTGGGAGTGTGAATAAACTGACAGTCTTTGAGGCTTCTATAGGTTAGCACTAAATACCGACTGTTAATATAGCATCATAGCATAGTATTTGATCTCTGTATGATTTTAGCAATAAACCATAAAATGATCTTGATCAGGCTCTGGAAAATACGTGTTTGCATCATACAAAACACAGTATCTTTTTAACATCACAAAACTGAATCAGCGCTAGAACTGACCTACCCTCATTTCTGGATGAGTTTGCATTACCACTGTTGCGATTCACATTGGAAGGGTCGGCTAACAATTAGATTTTTGATACGTTTAATTTCTCAATGGCAGGGAAGAACTGATTTGTTTCGTGTGAAGATATGTCTACAAATGAATTTTGTTCTCTCTCTTCTTCCTCTTTCCCTCCCTCTCTTCCCCCCAGAAAACAGTATAATTCCTTTAACTTTTTCAGGGCTTTCTGTGAAATAATAAATACAATTCTCTGCCATGCTGTTAACACAAGTGTCTTTTCCAACCTATTTTACAACCGTATCCAGGTTCATCCTATGGCTGCTGTGGCCACTGCAGAAAGGGGTTTGATAGTTTATCAGTTAGAGAATCAGCCTTCTGAATTTAGAAGAATAGAATCTCCTCTTAAACACCAGGTAAATGATTATATTTATTGCAAGCTTATTTATATAGATTGTTGAAATTCTGGGCTTGCCATTTTTTGGTAAATACAGTGTTTCAAAACCAAAGTATTTTATCTTGGTATGGCACATGTCCTGGTTTGCCACTGATCTGTTGCTGATCTTTGTAAGCATTTAGAAATGTAAATGCTGTGGCCTAAATTCTCAATAGAATTTGACCTATCTCTCGACCTTGTTTGTGTTTTTGCTTTACTTTGCGTTGATATATGTGATGTTTTGTGTCCCCATGGAAAACAGACAGCATTCAGAAAATCTGGCCCTCAGGCCTCTGTCTAAAATCCTGTGTATCTTTCTCAAATTTAGCATCGCTGTGTTGCTATTTTTAAAGACAAAGTGAACAAACCTACTGGATTTGCCCTTGGAAGTATTGAAGGAAGAGTAGCTATTCACTATATCAACCCCCCAAATCCGTAAGTATCATTTAATAAGACATCCTTTCTTTACCACTCGGTTTACAATGAGGAAAGTAAAAAGATTATTTTTTTCCCCCAGTGCAAAAGATAATTTCACCTTTAAATGTCATCGCTCCAATGGAACAAACACTTCAGCACCTCAGGATATCTATGCTGTAAGTATTCAGCATATTATCAATAGATCATTTATACAGGGCAATATACAGTCTTAATGTAAAATTGGCTATGAATTGTTTGTTCTCCTTGACCTTTTATCTTGCCTAAAGTTATCTTAGGTGTATGTTTTAAAGACCAGTCATGCATTAAGAGGAAAGACAAATTTTTGTCCCTTAAAACAAGCACCAGATCAACCATTGATAAAATCATCTTGGTGGAGGTGGCACTTGTTGATTTTGCTGATATGAAAGCAATACTTAATATATTTGTGTAACGGGATTATGCATTGAATTTTTAGGTACTACAAAAAAGATAATGCTTTCCTTGTTGCTTCCGTGTGGTTTTTTGTTTGGTTGGTTTTTTTCCCCAGAGAACATACCTGAAAACATTTAAAAGAAAATAAGAACTATATCTAGTTAAAAAAAGTCTTTCCTGTGTATTTACTCTCTCAGGATTTAGCATGTGTTGTGAGTGTTCCCATGTGTGGTGTTTTACGTGGTATTTTTTATGATTCTGCAGGTAAATGGGATAGCATTTCACCCTGTCCATGGTACTCTTGCAACAGTAGGATCTGATGGTAGATTCAGCTTTTGGGATAAAGATGCACGAACGAAGCTAAAAACATCAGAACAACTTGACCAGCCGATATCTGCTTGTTGTTTCAATCATAATGGCAATATATTTGCATATGCTTCCAGTTATGATTGGTCAAAGGTAAGAAAGGTTTAGACTCTTATTCATACTTAAAGTTGATAACGAAGACTATCCTTTTGACATGAGTCTTTCACTGTTCTTTATAAATAGTAGCTGAGTCTTTCTAATTTCACAAGCATGCAAGAGAACTTGCAATGGTCATTTTAGACACGTGACGAAATTTAACACTAAAGTAGTGCATTCTTTGGTTTTTAGCTTTAGATTGTTAAATAATGCTATTTTGCAAATGTGGATGAGCAAAATGTAAACGACATGGTTCAGAAGTTATTCTGGTTGCTCACACGTTCTGCTGTGGGGAGTGTCATGGGGCAAAGTGGCACCCTAACAGGTTCCCACAAATCCCTTTGAAATGCACATCTCTGCTTCTTCTGCAGATCTCTAAATTTAAAAAAAGCTGTGACTGATTATAAACACTTAAAGCAGTGTTTCAATGCCACGTACTAAATTTCCAGTACCATTCAGCGCAGCTTGCTGGTAGCACTTAGGTATTTCTCTTCCAAACTTGACTCAACAGTAAATCAGATAGATGCAAGAGAATCACAACAAACCATAATATGTGGAGAATCAGTACTTAATAGTTTAAGAAGGGAGTAGCAAGGTTGAAATGTAACTGATTTTAATGGAATGGCAACTTCCATTAAAAGTGTTACTTTCCTGTTATAACTAGTACTTTTAAATTTGAAGATAACATTCCTTGTGGTTTTGACCGAAATGAATGCGGAAATCACACAGATGAACTTGACTGCATGCCACAAATTGAGCAAAATTTTAATTTACTGCATTGTATTTAGTCTACTGGGTGCTGCCCAAAGTAAGATAATTTTGTTAGATGCTAGGGCAGATGAATTATTCTGTTCTAAATGCTTGGGTAGACTGCAATGGTAGATATGTACCAAAGTACCGTTCAGGTCTGTAAACCAGTATTACATAGTAAAATCAGTAGGTACTAAATGTCCTTTCTACAACCATTTCTGTCAAGTGGAGTTGGTAATTTTCAAGTTATGTGTTGGACTTTAATAGCTTTATTAGTGTTTACTATCCCTGATTTGAATACTTACATATTGAGTCAGTGATGTGTATGCAAATAATGCCAATATGCAAAATAGAGTATTTGCATCTGCAGTTGGGAAAGATTTTTGCAATTGCCTGTAGAACTTGGGCTTTACTTTGAAAAAAATGTGACCTTATCTCATTTATAAGATAGAAAATAAAAAGTGAAACTAGGTGGCTGTTAATGTTCTAGTTCTTCTCTGCCTAGAATGACATTAAAATAAAATTGAGCTCTTATGCTGCATCTGTAAAGTAGGGCTTAGAGATACGTGGTTGGTTTTTTATGAAAAGTTTTTTATACCTTAAGGGATAAACGTTACTTAAATTTTACTTTATATGCACAGTTTTTGTAATTACTTGTTACAGTAAGCTGTTTTCTAATCCACCAATGTTGTCCAATATCTGGTCTTAAAGACTTTAAGATTAAATTCTAATAAACCAAACTAATGGAATATTCATATTCTTATGTTTTAAGGTAATGATAATATTTTTTCTTTGAAGAGAGTAAATACAGATCATTTTTCTTTTTAGGGTCATGAATTTTATAATCCCCAAAAGAAAAACTACATTTTTCTGCGAAATGCAGCAGAAGAGTTAAAGCCTAGGAATAAGAAGTAGTGAGTATGAGTCTGGCTTGTGTTACTCTACTCTTTTTCTGCCATTCCTGCCTCTACTCCACTGCTGTTCTGCCATTTGTGCCCTATTGCACCACAGTTCAGTCAACTTTGGATCGCTAACATTTAGCAGGAACTGTAAAAATTACATTAAATGTATTCTGACTTGCTGGAGAACATTTGTTGAAATTAGATATTCCGATGTGTATAAGGAAGAGAGGCTAGTATTCATATGACTTAACCACTGTCTGTTCCACAGCAATAATGAAATTGCAGCAAAATCTAAATCTGGGTTAGATACTCCTGCTTAGAAGTGCAACCATTTGTATCTATGGATTTATTTTATTAGTACTACATTAAAATATATTAATTATAATAGTTCTGGAGAAGTTGTATAAATACTGTATTTTTTGTAAGTACTTGAAGAATTGCAAGTAATTCTTCTCAAAGGAGGCTTGTTATTACTTATTATTCAGGGGTTCTTTCATTGTTTTCTGATTTTTAAAATGGAAATAGTCTACTGTATGCCAGGAAGAAATGTCTTGCAAATTATTTTTCCTCATTTTTTGGATGAATTTGGTAGGTATGTAAGTGGCCAACAGCAGTGACAGAAATTCAAGACAGAGGATGGGCACGGTGCAAATTCTGCTTTAGTTTTTTCTTACACTCCAGCAATGGACTTGATTTTTGAGCCAATGATACTCGTGCTTACTCTAGTCCAAAGGAGAAATTGTCAGTCGTGCCAAGTGATACATAGTTCAGTAATATGAGCAAACCATTAAAGGATTTGTTTTATTCAGGACCACACCAACATGTGCAAAATACTTGTGGCCTAAACTGCTTTAAAACTGACACCTTTTAGAGTTAAAAGTTGGTTCTTTTGCATCTCTCTTAACATGCTTTTGTCCCTTAACAGGGGTTTCTGGACTGAAAAAAAAGTACTCATTTTTGTATTAACTAGAAAATAGTGCTGGTGAGTTTCATCCTGATCAAAAATGCTGTGAAACAAAACAAGTGGGTCTCTTTCTGACTTGAATCTACCACTGTTTACTTTTAACTAGCCAGTTGTATATGCCAAAGTTTTCTTTTCAGAAGTGAATGCTTATTATTCCTGTTTAACTATTGTTTGTTTGTTAATGACTAAATAAAAATGGGGGGGACGCATGTATAGAAATACCTGTCATATTGTACAAATACTCTGTAAAACTGTATGTTGTAACACTTATGGTTATGGATTCATGCTACATTTCAAATAAAATTTTTACTATATGCTTTTTTTATATTCTAAAGTTCTATTACAATAACATGGGCAAGCTGGTGTGCTTCACTTCTAAAAGCAGCTTCTTGTCCTTTCACTGTAATTCAGATACATTTTCTAAAAGTACTTTTCCTCCAGCTGCTTGAGCGGGAAATGTAATGCTTTTTTCAAGTCGCTATTTCATTATGAATAATTCCCGTGGTTTTGTGTCAAAGAATTAAGAGGACTAGCATGAATGGCCTTTTGTTTTACGAGAATGAATCAAGTTCTTTGCTGTCTCTACAGCCAAACACCTGACAATTTATCTTTAGTACAAGTGAATCATACTGCCTTCAAACTCTCTATAGCCTACTGGTCCTTTAACTTCAGACTCTTCTTTTTATGGTGTTCATCAGGTTTTGTTGGGTGTGTGTTTCTTATTTGGTATAGTTGAAGAAAATCCATGAAATACACTGCTTTTTTTTAGAGATGCTCTTTTCTGGATTTTACTTCTCAAGTTAGTTTTTTTTCCCTGCTACTTCTATGTTTTACATGGTTTTAGATTTCACATTCATTGACTATTTGTTTTCTTTAAGATAGGAAAGAGTTCCCAGCAGTTACATGAATAGCTGGTCATTTGTTCAAACATTTCTTTTGTTTTTTGTTGAATTTTATTTTTAAAGGTTGTGATTATTATGCTGTAATCCTTGGTTGTTAGTACATTTTTCCAGTCTTCCCAGTCAAATGAATATCACCAAGCTATTGCAGGCTGAAGGTTAAGTGTGTGTGATCATTGATGACTAAAAAAAAAAAAGAAAAATTGTAGTCTCTTGTGTGCAGAACTCCCACTGGTGTAAACAAGGAAGAAGGGAATGTTTCATCTGTTTCTTGTTTAAAAAAATGTATTTCTTTGTTTAAATACTTAACAATGTGAATGAGTGATGAGAAAATAGAGTCACTCTAGTTCAGCAGGTACGTTTCTGCTGGATCCAGTGGAGTTGTACCTACAGAAGTGGATACTGTCTGGCCAAAATATATTTTCATTATGAAGCCAGCTCTGGTAAGTCTGTCTTGTTTGGTAATACAGTTCTGAATTAATATGTTGAGTCCTTATTCTCATGTTGGAATCAATTTCTTCTTATCTGTCAGCAAGGTTTCAGAATTATTCAGTCATCGCATTAATTGTTCAGACTAATTTTAGAAGAGCATATTTTCGATTACATTGCTGTACACATTAGATATATTCAGTTGGGAGGACAGAATCAAACTTTGAACTGATTTGTTTTCCATTACCCAAGTTAAGAGAAATGCATTGGCAGTTTACTCCTCCCTGGAATGGTGACTTTCTCTTGTAAAGTACACACAGCTGAATCCCTTCAAGCATCAAACGTGTAGTGAGAGCTTATTTGCACACAAATAAGTGTTAGCGCATGTTCTGAAAATGTATTAATTTGCTGTTCTATGGCAGTTACCTGTCCAAAAAACCTGAATGAATTAGAATGTAAGATTCTAACGTGTATACACAAAGCTAACCATAGGAATGCTAGATTTATAAAATAAATTATTTTCATTAATATTTTGAAAGTTTGCTGTCAGTGTTTGTGTTTTATTGCAGAAAAATAATCTATGGCATAAAGAGCAACTCAGTTAAGCCCCCCAAAATGGGGACATTTTATAAACATTTTCAGAGAAGCAATCTTAACCTTCTTCCTGCTAGTCTCGCATGTCAGTGGTCTTGCGTGTTGGTTTAATGAAGTGTATTTCAGAAAACTAAGCAATTGACAAAAAGCTTGTCTGCTAAAGCCTTTCACAAATGAAAGCAAGACATGTTTGCACAATGGCAAGCAGTCAGGCAGAGTATCTTAATTTACCATCTGTCAGATGAAATGCAGCAGCTGAATTGGTGAGTACTCCAGCCCTAGCTCCTCAGCTAGGAAAACAGGTTAGTTTGAGTCATTCTCCGGAGAAGTACGGATTTGCGATAGAGGTGGGGTTAGGTGTATGTGGGAAACTTCAATAAAACTATTGCTTAGGTCTGGTTCCATTTAATTCTGATAAGTGCTCGTTTGCAGATGAGGTGTTTGGGCAACTGCCCACAATAAGGAATTGTGTCAAACCGCTATCAAAAGGTTTATACTATCTGGCCTTTGAAATGATAGAAGCCACTTACTTCTTGTTTGCTTTTCTGCTGTTGCGGTTTGTAGAGATGAACGAGGGCAAAATGAAATGTTAAGGTTTATGCTGTTACATTTTTACATCTCCACATTCACTAGCTAAGTGTCATTTGCGGTCTCGGGTAAGATTTCTCTCAGAAGTTTTTGATGGAGATTCACTATGTAAAACATTTCCCCTAGGTTGTTCAGCTTACCAGCCAGGTGAGAATCATCATCTAGTGCTGCAACACAAAATAATGAATGGAACAAATTCAGAATAAAAACAATTCCCTAACAAAATTTTCTACACTAGCAGTTGCAGTATGCACAAAATCCTGTAAATGTGCGACATAAAGCTGTTGCTGTAAATCTCCCGTGATGCCAGGAGATGGCAGTATTGATGGCTCCCTAGCGAAAGCTTTCCCTGCAGCGTGCGTGGACTGCTGCTCGCTCGGCTCCGCCAAGTTCCCTCGGGAGCTAGCAGTGCCATGCAAGGCTCCCGCATGCGTGCTGTAATACAAGATACAGTTCCTTGTAATATCAAGCTATCCCAAAATACTCAGAGAATGGAAGAAGATAGGTACAAGATGGAAATACTTTTTAATTTGAGTTTTACAGGAGCGTACGTGGTATCTATCCATAAATGTAAACCAAGACCTTTTTAGAACAAACTGTGAGATGCTCTTTTAGCTGTGCAGGGAGACATCTGTATGGCTGCCTGAGTTTTGGGGACCTAGGTAGTATTAAAGGTGTTGGTAGCATATTTGGGGACATACAAGTTTAGAATTAGGCGAGGGTCTAGCTGAGTGAGTTAGCATACGAGCTGGACTACCGGCCACTAGCATTCTAATTAACTTCCCTTTCTAAGACATCTTAATAACTTAGACTGATTTTCATACTGCTGTCGTAGGGGACCGTAGGTTTAAAACTGGTAAGCGGCTCCAGGGTTTTCTTCTAAAGTGGATTTCTTGAAGGAAGAAACAAAAAAGCCAATGAAAATACTTCACTAAAAAACAAACAGGCAAGTTCAGTGATAAGCTACTTAAGGGCGCTTTTTTCCAAAAATTTGAAATGCAATGACTTCATTTTCAAAGCTTTGAAATGCATAAGATAATGAAAGTGAGAAGTAGTCTTGAATTACAAGATTTAAATGTGGTTTTAAATTGCTTATTTACCCCATGTAGCTGTTTTACCCCCAGGGGCTTGTGTGACCAGTAGCCCCTGCTCCCAACCCCTGGTAACATGGTTGGCATAACTAATGCCATTTTATAAGGCAAGCAGCCGTTCTCTGTGACCAAGCAGGTCATGTATTTGTTCCCTTTCCCTCATTATCAGGCCCTAAAGGTCCTGTGAACCAAGTAGGCAAACCAAAAAAATTTCTTCTTCCCCTCCCTGCCAGCCTTAAGATTCCTGGGCACCTGGCCGATTACTCCCTTCCTTGCTGGCCTTGGAAGGTCCCAGGCACCCGGCCAGCCAGGTGGTGGTGATGACCCCATCAGTGAACAGGGAAGCGTAACAGCACACAGAGCGATGCCTTTAAAATCAAGCAGTTAGAAGCCCTAAGTGGGCAACTTGGACCCGAAGTGCTGCTGGGGAGTGAGACCCATGACCCACCGTGGCCAGGGATGCCTCCACCACTGCTTCCTCTGAGGACTGAGTGATTCATATTCTTTCGTATGATTTTTTGAGTCTAGATTATGATTGTTATACAGCAAACCATGTATTAAGATGTGACCCGATCTGCAGAGGGTCCAGGTGATAAGATAATGATACGTTATGTTGTGTTATAAATTCTATATTATGCTACTTACAGATTGTACTCTATCGGTTCTACTTGTAGAAATCCTGTGCCATTCTACTCATAAATTCTGTGCTACACTAATCATAATATCCTCTTAAGAAAATAAAGCTTTAACTACAATTTAGTGCCATCATCATTCTGCCAAGGATCCCTAAAAGAACCTGTCTGTCCCCTTAGTGTTGGGTGACAGGTGTAGTTTAAAAAAAAAACAAGTAATATCTGCATTGACAGAATGTCGTCTTTGCACACCATGAGTTGGGGTTGGTAGAACTGTGTAGTTCATGCTACAGCTCATGTTCAAACAGCTGAAAGCCATCTATTCTTATTTCCAGGTAAGCTTAGGTTTATCTACAGGCAGTACAGAGACCGTCCTACTGCTCTCAGCAAAAGAACAGCCATTTTAAGCGTGGAAACTGCTACTGTTCTTTCCTTGCCAGGTCAGAATAAACGAAGCAACATCAGCTGGCTGGCTGTGATGGTTTCAGCAGACAGATGCTGGTACTTTCATTGTGCGGTATGTTCTGTGTACACATGGAGTAGCCTGTGTTCCCGAGAATCTGCAGCAGGAAACAAGCTCGTAAGAATACAGCTGCTGGAGTGGCACACTGGGACATGGCAACTACAAGCGTTATGAATTCAAAGTGGCAGTGGTCTGTCTGCGCTGCCCCGGGTAGGTCCCGCTTGACGCAGCAGCAGAGGCTAGCACAGCACGGGGCTGGAGTCAAGCTTACAGGTACCTGTTTCAGTTTGATCAGACTCGTTCCTCAAATGCAAAGCAAGAGTCCGTTTATTTGTACCATTTACCTGCTTCTGAAATGGGGAGAGTGCTCCATTAGGTAAAAGGAATTCACGCTGCTCAGGACTTGCTTGTAAGGTAATACGAGACTGAGGCAATATCACAAAGGGGGCCATGTGCCTCGGGAACACTTGTGCATTGACAGAGCAATTCCAAATGTTTGTGTTGCATCAGTTCCGCAAATACTTTTTGTTACAG
Source organism: Sagittarius serpentarius (assembly GCA_034782735.1). Taxonomy (NCBI): domain Eukaryota; kingdom Metazoa; phylum Chordata; class Aves; order Accipitriformes; family Sagittariidae; genus Sagittarius; species Sagittarius serpentarius. The sequence goes on from JAVKLA010000010.1 coordinate 25,984,869, forward strand.
TGCATAAAAGATACAATACCTGTCAACATTAGCTTTGTAAAGAGAGACCGTTTTCTTCTGTTGACTAATTATCCAGGGAATATATTCAGTTTGAAGAGACATTTCAATAATTTAGCAGGCATGTGCCAGGTAATATAGGAGCTTTTGTCTTACTAGCCACATAGATCTTCAGTCATGTGTAACTCAATCTCTGGCTTTATGTATTCAAGGAAGTGTTTCGTATAGCTCCTGTATCAAGTGCCACTGAAAAGCAGGCCTAGATGAAAGATTAAGGTAACGCTCTTAACTGTGGTAGGGAAAGTTTACCCTTTACAGTCCAGTATATCTTTTGCAGGCAATAACTGCTTTATACATGTGAAGTATGTACATGCTGAGATCCAGTAATAAGTTTGTTGCAGTAATAGCAGAATGCTGGAAACTGCACGTTAAATACCCAGGTCAGTTAAGTCTCTCCTCCTTACTTTACGGTGCATTAACAAATGCTTTATAGTTTGATACTGAATGCTTTCTGTCATTAATGTTTTTTAAATGCAAATCATTAGTGCTGCATTCTTCGGTTTGCTGGACCAGATAAGGGGAACAATGTTCAGGTCCTGGAAGCAAAACTCAAGTAACCGATTTTCTTCAAACCCTCCCAAGGTACTTAATCACAGTTGTGCCATCTCCCAGAAGGGTGTAAATTCAAATGTCCTTTTCTGAACCACTGTCAACTGGTTCAGTCACCTTCCTCTGCTAGCCTACAATACAACTACTAATCTACAACAAAGGGAGATATGTTTCTTTTTTTAGAATGGACCATGATTATTGTACTTGGTAAAGTGCAGAGATAATGCAGTAGCCCAGACTATTTTCAAACTACTAAAACCAGAGTTAAAATACAGTCTTTTTTCTTTGGAAGGACAGCTGTCTACCATGCTCCTGCTGTAACACAGTGGGATTTATATGGACTCAGAAGGACAGATATAACTTACTGACAGGTAATTGCTTTCTGCAGGTATCTGACTTTTTCTTGGAGGTCTCCTTTTTCTACATAATGTTCATTCATGGTCTAAAGCAGCAGGGTTGCAGACAGTAATTGGTTGATTACGCATTAATGTTTCATTTATGGAACAGTACCTATATATTTGTAAAGAACAACTTTTACATCTGCTGAATGTTGTCAGGCTTCAAACATTAGTATGTAGAATTTCAGAAACGCATTCACTGGACTGAAACGGCTTTTCACAAGAACAGAAAGATGGGAAATGTCTATTAAAAGAGAACAGCTTAGCAAAACCTTTTTCACTGAACCCTTCTATCGAGCTTTTGTTCAACCATAGGCTGTGTGATGCAGTTCGAGTCATTCTGTAACGCTGACCTATGTCTTTCACAACGGCTTAGGTCATCCAGTTCATCATCTGAGCACCTTTCTTTGGTGGTCCTGCCAGCAGCAGTGGGGAAATGAAAGAGAAGATGATTGAACTCTCCAAGCTATTCTAAACATGGCTTGGCGCAGGGTAAAGTTCCTTGATAGTAACTTTCCTATCATGGAATCATCTCAGAACCTACTTACTACTATTCTGCTCTTACTAGGCCTCCTCATCTTCATGGGCAGTGTTGTCAAAGCTGCCCTTCTGGTAAGGAAGCAGAAGAGTTGTTGTTTTTTTTCTTGTAGGCTGATGAAAATGTCCTTTGAGGTAGGATTGGCCTTGGCACCCCCAGGCTAGCAAAAGGAAAACCATACTCCAATAAGCAGAATGGATTTCCTGATGTAGTACCAATCCATAGGCTTCATTCATGAGCATGACTTCAAAAATACAGATCAACTGGTCTATCAGCCTTTTTGTCTTTCTGAGAATGCATGTAATGCACACCCTCTTTATTGTCTTATGCTATTCTCTATGTGCTTATCCACTAACTAAAAGCATGAGGTAGTAACTGGTCGGTGTGATTTAGCAGGAAATGGCCTGCCTTTGTTTCAGTTGTCACGTTCAGCTGATGTCATTGTCCTGCTGCAATGTTGGCGACATAGTGTTGCTGACAATTGCCTGTTGAGCTATTGATGGCTTATCCTCATTAGCAATGGCTGCGATGCTCCAGCCGATTGGATGCGAGTATTGCACTGTAAGGAACTGGATGGCATCACCTGAGTGAGCTTTGACCCTTGCAGTCTGTGATTGTGCTGCCCTTCTGTGGCAGTGTGGTAACGGAGCTTTTGTAAAAGGCACATTTTAGGCCTTTTGAGATCATGTAGAAGCTGGAATCATTCTGCCCAGATTTCGGTCCAGGTAACTGTGCTTTTAAATACCGTAAATATAGCTTTTGTGTCCAGTGCTGATATGTTGTTTTGCTGTCTTGACAGTTCAATTGTGTTCATATCCTGTTCAGAGCCACTGCAACGAATCTTTGCTGCCTTGTGTTTGAATAGAGTAGACATGGTAACTAGAAGGCTCCAAGAGTTTCTAAGTAAACCTTTGAAGAAGGTTAATTACATACCATGCCGATCATCTTTTTTTTTTGTGTGTATGCTATTCTGCACTTGGCCAGGTTCATTGCAGGCATTAAATACCTTCTGAAAGTATCGGAAATTGGAAGGGTGGTATCAGAGTAGATGGATTATTTATCTCATTGAATGTGACAAGACAGAAGAGTCTGTATTAGTAAGGTCCAAAATACAGCAACCTGGAGAAGAGGACATCACCAGATTAAGGAGGCGATCCAGGTGGGTGAGACCTGGGTATGCTCACCTGTGGGAAGCTGGACAGAAAGGGCCCACCTGAGGTCTGACCCAGTGCTATCGATGTGTTCCAGCTCTGAATTAACTTTTCTTTAGCTGTTAAGAATGTCTGTTGTGCCCATACAACAGTGTTGCATGTCCCAGAGCTGAGACGTTGTTTAGTGTTCTTCTGTGAGCTGACTATTCCCTGGTCAGAGTGGGTGGACAGTTCTTGCTCAGTTTGTGCTACCAGTGTCAAGTGCAATCCCATGGAAAGGTCACGGAATGTGGCCCTGGCAGCTTTGGCAGAGTTTGTTAGGAACCTTCTGGTGTTTTCTTTTTTTTAATGAGAAAATGCTACTTAGTTTTAACATAATAGCTCAACAAATATTTGAAGAAAAATAAAAATAAGAATAATTATTAATGCTGTTTCAAAATGCCTGAAACTTTCTGCTTCCTTCCTTTAAAGAACACGAAATGATTTCTTGCGCATTTTAAAATGTAGTTTATGGTTTTCAAAGTGCTAACAAAAGTATGAAGTAACAATTAATATTTTGTACAACAAAAAACTGAAATAGTGAAAACATTTGTTGAACTATTTTGAGATGTAAGCGTTGCAGTTGGACTCAAATGGAATGTTCTTTCTAAAAAACTTTTTCAGGGAGGAAAACCCTTTTGTTTGATAATTAAATACCAGCCTGAGAGAGATGGGACAGTATTTCCATTGAAGAGAGCCAGAATTTCTGTGCAGAAATTCAGGAAAGGAACAGTATCTTTATTGGCAGTTGTATTTAACAGATGATGACTAGTGGTTTTGTCTCCTTATCTTTCCCTCCCTTCTCCGCATGCCCTGCCTTGCCCTTTAGATTTGGGGATACCTGAGACTGTTCCTGAAGAGACTTTGTCCATGGCATCACCAAAGGTAAACTTGAGGAAATGGGCAGTATTTTGACCAACATATTTAATGTTCTTCTGACATCACCTAGTGCTGTCAATAGCAGGAATATGTTTGCTGGATCTCTCTTATCTTACAGCTTCTCTTCACCGTTACTTACTATCAATGGAGGAGTTGTGGTAGAAAATCTGGATAGAAACTTCAGATCCAGAAATCAATATGATTTGTTTGCTTTGTCCTGTTCCTTTTCTGTTTCTAACCTTTATCATCCCTTTCCTGCCTTCTCCTACAAAGTAAAGAAGAAACTGAAATCAGCTAGTGAAGGGTTTCATGGATTTGTTGCATAATTTAGTTGCGATATGAGCATCACAGCACTTTTCATTAGTTCATTCACTAATAGGCCAAAGAGTGATCATCCCCTAGGTCACAGGAAAGGCAAGGGTTACCATTGCTCCATGCCAAGACATTACAATACTGATGATGACAAAACTATTTGGTATAGATGCCAACAATGCCAGAAAACAAGTCACTATCCTGATCAAGGGCAGTATTTTCATTGCTCAGAAAGCCAGCCCAGCTCCCTGCTGTCAGACCGTGACAATCCCCAGTTGGCAGGCCCAACCAGATCTACTGCATCCTTGGTGCGTTGTCATTCCAGCTCCCCAGCATGCTTTGCCAAGACTGGGTATAGTCTGGTTGACTGGGACATACACACACAACTCCCAGGAGGCTTCCCGTGATAAACGGCGCATTGTAGATCATGGAGGAGAAATTCCCCAAGAGCAGAGTAATCAGCACCAGTTTGCTGATACCAGCACCAATAAATGTAGGTTTGACCACTCAAGGTGTGCTGCAGCACCTGTTCACCACTAGTCCACTGAAGCACCTTTCCTTGCTGACCCAATCCTTCCTGGTCCCAAGCAGGTGGTTCATTCTTCCCCTGTGAAGCGTGTGATCGGCACAAGAGTATGTAGAAGAAGAAGTGCCAAGCTACTGTGCTGCAGCCAAACCTAGTCTCTAAGAAACTCGTAGGGAACGGTGATGATGGTGGTGTGAGCTGCAGGGAGTCTTACTGCCACAGCTCAGCTCCTGGTAGATAGGGGCAAAGGAAGCTCTGACAGTGGCAGCACCCAGCAGTAGCAATTGACAATGGTTTACCATCCAGTGGACTTTGATTCCTAACATTGCCCATTAGTCCTGGGAAGTGCAGGACCAGAGGAGGGGGGAAAGAAATAGCAAGCTCTGGACACATACCATCCATAAAGAACAAAGCACAACATCCCTGAATATAGAAGTTCTCCTTGCTGGTAGCTGCAGGTGTATGAAGGTGTATGAGCAATGTGATGGCACAGCCTCTTAGTTTCATTGGCCATTATTCTTCTTATGCCTGTGTTTTAATCTAGACTTCTATCCAAGGCTTGCATTGCAGCTCTGCCTTCCTGTGGCAAGATCCTCCAAGCAGTTATGAGCTCTGCATGTTCCCTCCCTAGCCTCTCTTTTAATTTTAGGGACTCTTGTTAGCCGTTACCATGATTCAGTTTGTCCTTTGTCGTGGCACAAATGCACAACTTTCATTTTGCGAAGGGATATCAAGTGGGAGGGCAGGCAGGTTTGGAGAAGTAGAACTAGTCTTTTAATGACATTTCCTTTCACCGCTCTAAAATGTGTTTGTGGTCCCACAGAGCAGAGTCAGGTGGCCCGTTTGCTGCTTCTCTCAGTTTCAGGGTTACCAATGTCCATATCCATGTGGCATCTTACAATGTTCTTTTATCGCAGGTTACTTGCGTCATTAAAACAGATCATTCTGTGACCACTGGAGCTGATGGTCTGCTTCTATGTAACTAGTGCAGCCAGCAAAGGAAATAGAGCTTACTCAGCATCCCCAGTTCCAAAATATTTCAGAAGAGGAAATAGTCCTATGGGAAGATTCCTAGTGAAGCAAAAGCCTGTTCAAAAAGCAGTCCCGATTAGGAACATCCTCTACTCAAATATTTTGTTACAAGTGGCCCGAAGAGGAAGAATTTTTATTTTTTAATTCTTGTTGCAGCAGCAGCTCTGAATTAAGCAATGGTCATGGTGTGTTCAGGGCATCAAAGCAGAAAATCTGAGACAAAGGGCCCAGATGCAGAATTTCCTGCTATAACCTAAACCAAATGCCACTGAATGCAGCTTCCCTCAAGATCTCCGAGCTACGCTACTGTTCACAGCCTAGCTGGTGGCCAGCATCCAGACTGAGCATTAGTAAAACTAACAAACCAAACAGTTCCCACAGTAAGTCCCTTGCTCTCCAGCTAACTTATTTAACTGTGGAGCTTCTAAGAGGGATGTTGCATCTACTGTTGTTGCAATAACCAGTAAGCGGGTATCCATGACAAAACCAAAGGGCACTGCCCTACAGCAATGAAGTCTTGGCTAAGCAGCAGCAGAAACCGAAAAAGGTCAGAGCTCCACAGTAGCCCTGCTCCATTTTAAAAATAAAGCCCCTCGGTTTCCTAAGAAATGAGGAAGGTTCTTCAGTGGCTTTCAGATCAGACCTGGGTCTCCCAAAGACGCCAGGGGAAGAAAGGGAAATGCTCAGACAAGTATATAAGGAAAGCACCACAGAGCTTCACTGACATTCATTCTGCCCCTCCCTGCCAAGGGAGGGACAAGAACAGAAAAGACACTGCAGCTTTGCAGAGGGCAAGGAACAGGGGTAGCTTTGCCCCTGCAAATGCATTTGCTATTCTTTCCCCATCTCTCTGTCCTGTTCTTGTGCTCCCAGAGGTACAACTCCCTCTGCCATAATTTGTTTTTCTTCCTTTAGACAGGGACCATTTCTACATAGTTCTGTACCTGGGTGGTCTTGTGGTGCCACCTTCTCTAAGATCTTCAGTGGAATCCAGGACGCTTGGTTTGGTGATCTGCAGCTGCTCCATTTCATGTCTTGGATAATGCTGCTGAAGTCCACCAGAAGGAGCCTTTGTGTATTAGTTTTGCATAAGCCTCAAGGAATATATTAACATGTGAGTAAAGAGCCAGTGAGTTCTCTGAACTAGGTTGAGTTGCTGTAAAATTAATCTTCCCAGTCTGTATGAGAATATGATGCTCTGGATTTGCAATACAAATCCTATACATTAAGAATATGGATGACTGTACACTGCTGCTAAAGATTACTTTTCTCCCAGCCTCCTCATTGGTTGACCAGTGTAGTTTTATTTCTTAATAACTACAAAGAACTAAATACAGCCCTACGATAGCACATATCAGATATGTGTTCCCCTTTTTGCTTGCAGTCTGCTCTCAGATTGGTTCTAAGCATTGTCCAGCATTCCCCAAGGTGGCTTTGTACTTTGAGATATGCCTGTCTCTGCAGGAGCTCTCTTTGACCAGAGAAACTTGAAATGTACTCTTCTCAGGTACTCTTAGCATTGTAGTAAGAGCACAGGAGGGTGTCAGCAAACTAGCTCTGCCAAGCTCCTGTAGTTTTGGTCTGATGGCTGGATTTAATCTCTTGGTGTTTTGGGAGGATGTCTGCTTATCACGAGAATGAGGGAAAAATGTAAAAAAAAAATAAATTTAACTCCCATAAAGTTACCTTTACTCACTTTCTCTACTCTTTCCTGCTGTGTTTGTGGTAACTGCTCATTAGACCCTGTGCTTTTAATAGCTGTACCATGAGACAGGAGATTTCATTTCCCGTCCTTCTTTCCAGGGTGTGGCAAAACAAATGCCTCACCCCCAGCCACGCTAGCAGTACCAGCGGGGTTTGCAGTGTTCACCAAGTACAGGTTTAGCCCCAATTTCTTTCTCGTTCTGTTCTGCCTGTAAGAGAACTTCTGTTCCTGCCTCTAGGGAAGAAGAGGAACTGGGATTCCTCCTTTGAGAGATGTGGGGCTCATGTTTGAAGAGGGGAAAAAAAGTATGTGATGTTTTTCTCCCCCTGACCAGTGTAAGCATCGAGAGCTGGGGTACTTCTGGTAGCTTTTGAGAACTCTCTGAGCCTTGCCTTCCTTGCCGAGGAGCCGGATTCTATTTGGATGGTTTGAATCTTTGCCATCATTTGGAGCAGAATGAAGCTCTGTAAAAGGACAGCGACTGAATGCCAACGGGGTTGTCATTAGCTCAGGCGGCCCAGGAAGCAGCTGATGCGCAGTTTGTGGTGGAAGTCATGCAGACAGAAGGGGTATGACTCAGTGGGGGAGCGACCCCGGCCTCTGGCTGTGTTCCTGACCCCAAAGGTGTGTTCTGGGCTTGCTGTTGGGATGGACCAGGGACAGCTAGCTAGTGGCGGCACATACACACATCGCTGCATAAAACACAAAGGCTCTGAGGATTCCCACGTGACCATCCCTTTTGCAGAAGGCTGTTAACGTTGCAGTGATGTTGGGTGCTGCTGGCTCAGCTCCATCTTTCTTCCACAGTAATCAATGGAAACATGTCCTAGTCTTGAAGTCTGGCGCTTTAGGAATGAAAAGCTTAATGGCTTTCCTCGGCTTTTTTTTTTTTTCCCCCTCTTTCTTTTATGAAGCATAGGGTGTTTAGAACTATGGAAGCAGTGCAAGAAAAATATTAATGAATAACTATGGAGTGCAGACATTAATGCATTCCTTTCTTTTGAAATAATTGGCTTTTCTCTGTGGGCTCTGTAAAAGAAAAATGTCTGTAGAGTCCGAACCTGCTGTATAGAAGCCAAAGTAGATGGTGATTTAGAACTTCACTGGCTTTTTTGCTAAAATGTTACCTCTGCGTTTACCACGCGGCAAAAAAATCTCCTCTCTTTCTCTGCAGAATGATAACCCTGTAGAGGCAAGATAAATCTAAGGCACAGGGGCAGTTCTTGAGGTTCTGGCTGATGAGTATCTGGGTGATGGAAACTGAATGAAAAATGATTTCTAGGACCCCCTCCCACAAGCCAGACTCTAACCAATGTTGGAGGGGAGAAATTAAAGCATTGCAAGCACTCCACCATTGGAGTATTCTCCAAGGGTGGATTTTGAGGCATGGAGTAGCTTTTCAGCTTTTGTTTTCCTGCAGTTATGTGCCCCTCCGTTCATGGATTGAATATGGGGCTATGCTACAGTAACAATACTCCGAGGTTTGAATCGCAGCTTTCCCAGGTCAGGGCTGAAAACCGCAGGTCAGACCAAAGGCAGTGGCATTTCACAGCCTCCCTTGTGTCAGCTGCCCATCCGTAGAGGGAATAAAATGCAAAAGGGGGACAGTGGAGGGGAACCCCACTGCTGAGTGGAAATGGGAATAATGCATCCCTGTCCCCCAGAAGCAGGCTGCACAGATAGATGTTGTCCATGTGTCCCATGGAGAAGCAGGAAGCTTGGGAAACTGCTTAAGAAAGATATTTTTGGACCTCTCTTCAGTGTTTAAACCGCTGCTGCCTATTCCTCCTTGCTGACTTGGTGCAAGACCATCCCTTCCTCCTGCCTTGGCTTCCTAACATGCCTTTGCCACCCAGCGTGCCACAAAGGCTGGCAAACTGCTTGATGGCTTTGTCCCTGTGTCCGAACCTGCCAGGGATTAAACGCTTGCAGTTGAGCTTATTGTGCAACTGAAAAGAGGGAAGGAGGGGTGAAAAAAACCCTCTTTCGAGGCGGTTTTCTGTGGCGGGCTCCTGAGGCAGCGGTTCCCTCGCCTTCGGCCCCCCCCCCCGCCCGTGTCCGCGGGGTTTGTAGCTGCTCCCCGGGAGCCGCCAGTCTGGGCCAGGCTCAGCCCGGGGCGGGGGCGGGCGGCTTGCCGCAGCGGGCCCCGTCTCCCCGGGGGTCCGGAGGGCCCGGCGGGGGTCCCGACACCCGCAGGGGCCGCTCCGCCCGCGGGGCCCCTCCCCGTGGGACGAGGCGGCCGCCGTTCGAGGCGGCTCCGCGGCTGGGCCGGGGGCAGCAGCG
>JAVKLA010000010.1:25995216-26013789 GCA_034782735.1 Sagittarius serpentarius
CGTGCCGTGCCTTTCACCACCTCCGTCCCCCGATCCCGCCGGCTGGTCGCTTTGCGGGCTTCGGCGGGGCGCGCTGCGCTGCGCTGCCCTCGGGGGCGCGGATCCCCGCTCCCAGCCTCGCCCCCCACCCCCCCCGCACTGCCTCTGCTTCGGGGAGTTTGGGGACGGGCCTCACCACCTTCTTAAAAAAGCACGGGGGAGGAGGTGGAAAGGCAAGGGAAAACAACTGGCGTAAACCCAACGGAGTAACTTGGCGAGGGGGGAGCCCTCTTTTCTCTCAAGTCCCCAGCAGCCCTTCCCATCTTGCTACGCAAGTGAGACTGCATGAAGCGGGGTTTAGCTCTTGCTTCAAAATACAACAATAAATAAACTCCGCTTAGTGCCTGTTGCTGGAGTGTTTACAAAGTGCTGTTGCTACAAACAAGGCTGTGCTTAATTCCAGGTGACCATGGCAGACAGAGCCGCGGCTGAAAGAGCATGCAAAGACCCAAACCCCATCATTGATGGCAGGAAAGCAAATGTGAACCTGGCATATTTGGGAGCAAAACCAAGGAGTATTCAAACTGGTGAGGCATCCAGGAGATCCCGTCTCAATCTATTAGAATAACTTGTAAGATGAGGAAACAAGTTACTCAGGCTGGATTCATCTGATCTGATGATGCGTGCTTATCCCTCGTGGCTCTGATTGTTGACTGAGGACACTATGTAGTCCAGCTACCTCTCTTCCGTATCCTCTTACTCTTACCTGTTACACTAGTGTTAAGCACCTGAGCTCATATAACTGAGTTAAAGCTGTTTTCTTCCATGGCTAATCTGTTTTCCTGTTACTCTCTGTGTTACATCAGTATTAACAGTAAGATCCATTTCATCATTCTGCCCTTTGGTTTAATGACCACAGTACCCAGTGTGTAAAATAAGGCGTTATATACTCCGTTGGCTGTTCAATAACAGCACTTTCACACTGTTCTTCTAATCTGAATTCCTATCTGGTCCTCGAGCATATCACATATGCATACGAAAATTAACTTGCTTCTAAATGGGGCTCTGAATTTGCTCGCACGCGTAGCAGATAAAATGCATGTACCTGTGGTCCGAGTTGTAATTATGCATGCATATTACGAGTTGAGTGGTACAGTGGATGCCATTCATTAATATTCTTTTTTTCTGAATGTTGTTTTAGGTTTTACCATAGGTGTGCAGCAGCTACATCCAGCCTTCATTCAGAGACCCTTTGGGTGAGTGCAAGTGTTTCTTAACAGTCTGTTTGAAATCAAATTCACGAATCAAATTCCTCATTATTTAAAATGCGTGAAAAAAGCCTTAGCCATCAAGAGTGGACAGTTTCAACAGCTGTTGTTAATGTTCAGAGTGATTTATTTCTGGTGAAGATTTCAGAAGTTTTGTGCATTTGTCAGCTTTAATGTAATTCCCAAAGATCCTCCTTTATCCTCAGTAAATCTTAGTCATAATAAACCCAATGCATTGCTTGCTGCTTTGCCAACTTCAAGAATTCACAAGAATTCAAATAAATGGAAAATAGTTTCTCTATTATAGTACTTAAGGTGTCAAAACAATTAAGCAAATTCTGTTCTCATGTTTCTCAAATAAGATCTTTTGCCTTCTCTGTGCTGTTTCCCACATAATAATGCTTAGGATACAGTTTTATCCTTGCAAACAAATTGCATTGGAAACAAAGTCTGTTACTTAATGAAAGTAACATTAGGTCAAAAATTGATTTTGGACAGATGTTATACAAGGCTTGAATAGTCTGCAAAAGTGGGCTTTTGTCTGCTGTTTTCAATAGCTTATACCATCCCTACTCGGTTAGAAAAGTCCTCTTTTTATACATCTAATAGGATCTGGCAGCTGCTCGGCAAAAGACAAGTGTGCTTCGCGAGAACAATAGTGACTGTCATACTGCCTTCATTTAACTGTTTAATGATTGATGCAGTTCTTTTTTTACACCATTTCAGAAAGTGAATATTGATAGGGTTTTTTTATTATTATTTTCTAAGAGCATTAAGAAAGTAGGTGCATTTTTTTAAAGCTTTTGAGCATTGCTCTGTTGTGGTTTTTGTGTGACTGTAATATAAATAGATGGGATTTTGGCCTTTTTCGACAGAAATACTTCATCCCTTTCCTGCTCTCTGCTCATGTTTTTTGGGGGTGGGGTTTTTGTGGGGTTTTGGGGGTTTTTTTTGGGTTTTTTTTTTTTTCCCCAAGAAAAAAAGATCTGCTGACAACGAAAGAGAAACTTTCACTCCTCTGCCCTCATGGCTGCATTGCCAACTGCCTGGGTAATCTCATTCCAATGAGTTTATGGATGTAAGAGACTCTGTTGCCACAATAGTGCACACCCAGTGTATGGGTGTTGTGTACAGTTCAAACATGCCAGTTTTCATAAGTGGTTACGGCTCTGTTGGAAAGACTCGAAGAACATCTGTCATGAAATTAAGAGTCTTCTTTTTTTTTTTTTTTGGTAAAAGAGCCACAATAGTCTACGTAGACAAGATGCTGCTTTTTAGTAGCTCTCTTTGCAGGGGAGCTACAATAGCTTTCTCAGCCCCCAGTGTAGGCAGTGGTGGTACATTTGAGATGCGAACCTCGGAGGCTTTCCGAATTGCACAGGAGTGCACAAGAGAAGCTGACGATAAAACCAGCCTCTTAATGAGGTTTTTCCACGCATGCTAACAGAAAAGAGCAAAATGGTGAAGCACGTTAAACTTAGTGTTGGCAGGGGTGCTGGCGCACGCCTGTTCCTCTTGCAGATAATCTCCTGTTCCTGTGGGTGCTGTTCCTACCCAGCAGCCACACGCCTGCAGCTCTGGAAAATGTAGTTTTTCTTTTTGAACAGTTTGCTTTTAGTTTCACATGCAGAGGAGTGTGGGATCAACTGACTACGTGTTCCTTGTGATCTAGACAGTTACTGTTCCAGTTCTTAGGCATTGGTTTCATCATTAAACCAGCAGAGCTGTAGTTAGCACATAGAGCAGAGAGTACTATAAATTATTTATCAGTTGCCAAGAGACAGGGACCGGGAGACTAGAGGGTTGGAGGAAGAGGATTATATATCATTATTTGCAAGCATTAGTAAATGCGAATTTCATTCCATTCAGTCATTGCTGCAGCAGAATCGCTGAAAATGTGGGTTTGGCAAAATGTGGAGCTGTTTACCTGAGCACCACAACTTGGGCTGCTCTGGGGCTTCTGAGCAAAGCATCAGGTGCTCAGTCAAGCAGCAGAGCTTGGCTGCTGGTTCCCTCTTTGTCTTGTTGGTAGACCCAACAAAATTAAGAGCCTGCCAGGCTCCACTCTTGCGTTCCCTTGAACCCACAATTTCCCTGGCCTTCCGTGGGATTTGAGGATACATGAGGAGTTTATCAGGGTCTGTCTGTCTTTGGAAGCTTCATTGAATTGCTGTTGTCCATTTGCTCTGCACCGCGCGGAGTGGATCCTGACCTTCCCCAAATGAAGCTCAGTGGCTCATCTGCTTTGCCCACGGTGTAAGATACTGCCTGGTTCTCCTTCCTGCAGTTCCTGTCTCTGCAAAATGTTTGTGCCCGGGGCTGGCACGTGGTTTCCAAAAGACGATTGTTACGGGACGTGGGGTACTAGGTGTGCAAGCTGGCAAGGAAGAAATGAATGAACAAGCCATTAACTGCTAGGCAGTTAAATAAGAGAAAGCCAGCCTGTCGTGTTCCAGCTGTCAAGCCACAAAGCGCAGGTTTTAGTGAAACCTGAAATGAATGGAAACTATGAAAATTACCCAAACATCAGTAAGGATTATTTATAAACTGAAGGCTTCCCCCCAGCCCCAGGCACCCAAATGCAGCTGTAAATATTGCCTGGGGAATGCGGAACAGAAAGAGAAACCACGAAGAGCCTCTCTCCTTCCTCCTGCTGTCCTGGCAGGGACGGCACTCACACAGCAGACAGCATGGAGCTGGTAGTAAATGCTGTTTTGAAAAGTAGTCTCTAGATTGTCAGACCTGGAGATCTTAACAGTAATGCAAGGCAAAGGATGCGTCTGTGTCGGGTGACTCGGAGATCTGGCTTCTGAGTTTAGGGAAGCAGCATTAGGCCCGGGGGCTTTATCCAGACCTTACAGACTGCGCTTTGCTTGGAGGCAGCTGGCAATGCCACAGTGTGTCCCTGCAGCTACCGGCCAGCACAGAGGTGCGCTTAATGCAATCAGAGAAGGGGGAGACCCTCTCTCTCCAAATGGAACTGTCTCTTACTGCAGCAGTGTCCCTTTTAGGAAAATTTTGAGAAACATCTGAAACTTCTTGGAAGCTGCTAGGAGCAACTGTATAGACCACTTGACCAGGAGTACACGGTGATGTGGCAGACCTGCTTGGTGCCCTGTCTTGGTCATCTCCTGTGTGACTTGAGACAGGCTTGAGCCTGTGCAGGGAACAGGGATTCCCTGGTTCTCCTCGTCGCAGCCGTGCTCGCCGCTCTGGATGCGAGCAGCGTATGGCAGATGCATTCCTGTAGCTGTGCCTCAGCGAAGGAGCTATCTGTGTGGGAGATCTACCAGTGACTGAGTAAGTGACTGAGCTCTCGGAAACATATAGCTGTCTCTTGCAGCAGGATCTAGTTCTTTCCGTATCTGTACGTTGGATGTTGTTGCTCCAGAGGCCCCGCTACCCATCCTTGTGCAGTTGCTTATTTTGGTGGCCCCCTGCCTCTGGCGCGCATTTGGTCTCCGGCAGCATCGGAAAGAGTTAAATCTTTTTGAGTTTGAAATTTCATGCATTGATGCTGCCGCAGTTAGGAAGTGAAGAAAGTCCCTCTTTGTGTCAGCCCACCCTCCCTTGCAGCTGTTTATCCTTAAAACTTCTCTAATGGGTTAAAAATAAAAGGAAACAAACTTTCATCTTCTCTGTGGTTACGCTTGTAAAACAGCGCATGCTGGCCTTCCTCTGCTCAGCCGCTGTCAGCTGGCATCCCCCGTGCTCCGACTTCCTATTGCACCACTTACCAAAAAGCTGGCCCACTGCAGGACCCCAGCCTGCTCTGCCAGTCACAAGCAGCTCCCGTGGGGAGGGTGCACCCAGCACCTGTTGTTTATTGTGTGCCAATAACATGAAGGCTTGGGGCGGGGGGCGGATTTCCTAAAAAACATTCAAATCCATTTTCCAAATGGCTTCAGCTGCTTGCTGGTTCTCAGGCATGGTTACTGCTATTCAGACCAAATGCTTGTCAGTCAGAAAGAGCTCTTTTTTTTTCCCCTTTCTTTTTTTTTTTTTTTAAGAGTAGACGTATTTATAAGCAGATCAGATGGCTTTGCAAATTTTCTTGAACATCTACTGCAAGGTGGCAAATGCTGGTATCAGACCCAAGGGCTTGGTATACAATTTGTTTCGGTTTGGGGCACAATTTGCTCACGTCCTGCATCTAGTACAGGCCCATAGCACAATACAAAAGGAGAGCGTGGTCTCATATACTGACTTTACACTTGGCTACATAAATGGTGTGCCAAGCTCAAGGCAGTAGTAGACCTTTTGCAGGGGCACAAGCCTGTGTGTGATGGAGAGGCAGGCTGGGCTGGCTCTAGCTTTGTCCTTACAACGCGTGAGTTGTGCTATCTTCTCTGCGTGATTCCATTGCCTTTGGTGGATTTGCTCTTCATCCTCACCACCGCGAGAGCAGCCTCCTTAGCAGTAGAGACCTAGGTCCTTTCCCCTTGCTGGGGAAAGTGGCAGATGCAAGATTCTCCTATTCTGACCTGTCTGGTGCCGCGTAGTCCCAATGTGGCAGACTCATGTGCGCGTCTGAATTTTCAGAGCAGTCCAGCTTGTACTTGATCTCATCTTTCCTTTGCGCAGCTGTTGGCATACTGGTCCCTAACGCTGTAGTATTAAACACATGCCCAGTAATTCAAATGATAAATGCAGCTCTGACCGGCCTGCCTCTGAGCCAAGGATACCAGCGAGGGAACTAGACAGTTGTGCTGATAATTTGGTAGCAAGGACACTGGGTCACTTCTAAATATGACTTCTATGAAGAACTTGTTCCCCACAGATGGGAGCAAGCCACATACCAGAGCTAAATATACGCTATGATCACAAAAGATGAAAAGTCGTGGCCCTCAGAGTTAAAACTGAGTCTCCTATTTCTTGGTCTCTAAATCCTGTAAACAGGATCATGCTGTCCCTTGCAGTTTCCCTGTCACCAGCTTTGAGCATTTCGGCTCTCCTGGGTCACAGCTGAGCTGCTGCTAGCTTTGCTCTGGCCAAAACAGCGGAGGCTGGGAAAGCCATGCTGGGGGCAGGCTTGCAGCCCCCACCCCCCCCACCCCCGCTGCCATGATTCTGGCTTGCGGGAAGGTGTGGAGAGAGATGTCTTAGACGCTCTAGAACAACAAAGGCACAACTGGCAGCAGACATCACTGAAACTTTTAAAATGGGATTCCTTTCTTGGCTAAGAAATTACTTGTTTTATCAATGTAGGCTTTCTTTTATCAAAAAATAGGTATTTCCTGGCTTCTTCCATGGCTAAAGCATTCTACTTCAAAATACTTCATCTATTCAAGGAAGAGTTTTTGATAAATCAAATGTGCAGATGGTTTTAATTAAAAGTCAATGGAAGGGATCATGTGCAGAGAAAGTCAGTCTGTTAAAAAATGGAACCAGTTGAATGTAGTCAATTTAATACGTATTATGCCAAAACTTGTCAGGTACTTGAGAAGACTTTAGAGATGCTTCTGCAGCCTTTGGTTTTCTCCAAATTGCAGAAGAAAATTGGAAAGCTTAGTTAAAGGCAGAATTCCTGGGGCTTCCTGGGTTAACCTGTCAGAGCCTCTGGTTTTCCTCCTGTGTGGGCAGGATGAATCCAGCATCCTCCTGGGTTTCTCACACTGGTTCTGAAGGGCTCAGGCTCCTGTAGTGCACTGGCGTGAAGCATTTTCCATTTCTTCTGTCAGTTCATTTCTGTTTTGGTGGTGCTGATAACTCGAAAGGGGAGGGGTTTTTCCTTCTCTGGATGGCTGATGAGTTGCGGATAAACTTCCATGTGGCTTTTTCCTTGGTGCCAGATGGCTCTTGTTTCAGGCAGATGTTATCTCCTGCTACCTGAGTGTTTTTCAGCCTGCTTCTCCAAAACTATTTTTGGTCTGGCCCAACAGACCTTTGTTTGGGATTTTTTTTTTTTTTTTTTTCCTTTGGGTGTGGGGGAAGCAAGACGCAGAAGGATAAAGCTGTAAATTGTTGAGCCTGGCTAACTCGTGGTGGAGCTCGGCACGTTGATCTCGGACTCTTGGTTAAGCTGAGAAAAACGGTTAGATCTTTGTGAGAAGATGTACTCTCATCTTTGGTCTGCAACCTCTTTTTTTTATTTATTTTGGGTTTTTTTGGCTACACCTCTCCACCAGCTATGGGGGAAAGTGTAGATGGCATTTCTCTTTACTTGTGTTTGTGGGGTCCACCTTCCTCCGCTATGGGCCGTGGGTTTGTTGCATCGTGAAGTCAAGACGTGCTGACACTGTAAAATGAGCCCATTGCTGGGCTGTGATAGGTTCTCAGCTACTGCAGTGCCTCCTGTTCCTTAAATTTTCTCTCTCCTGCCAAAATGAAAATAAATTGAAATTGTGGATTGCTCTTGTACCCTTAAGTTGGCATTTGTATCTCTTGAGCAATGGTTTTGGTAGGCTCAGCAACCAGCAGAGGTTATCTCTGAATCCTTCAATATACTCGCTTTTTCTCTTGTACCGAATCCAGCCTGGGACAGTCTGTTGCGGCAGGTTGTTCCTTGGTGATTGCCACCAGTGTGGTGATGTCTGGTCCCAACAGGGAAGCAGGAAACCCAGTTGTGTACCTGTTTGCACAGGCGGCTGTGTAAATCTCCTCAGATGGCCAGAGGAGGATGAGTGGAAGACAGACAGGCAGATTAGTTACAAAATGAGGAGAAATTGTGTTGGTTGGTTCGCTGTTTTGTGTTTGTGTTGCACTGTAGTAGGTGAGGATAAATACTGTACCATGGAGCTGCAGAGTTCATCCTTGCCTTACTTTGTGCTGGCAGAGATAGCTGGCTGATGAGGCAGAAGCCATTGACAAATCAATGCATGTTTAAACCAGCTTTTGTAGGGACATTTCAGGATTGGGAGGTTTGTCATGTCAGTGGTTGAAGCCCAGCCGATGTCAATGAATGATGGATTGTGGAGTGGTCGGGGCACAACGAATGTCCTGATCTGCACCCAAGTGTTGGTGGATAAACTCTATGTGATCTCCTCCCGGAGCAAGAGTCCTTGTTGGCTGGCAGGGACTGCCTTGGCCATGCTCCAGCTTGTAGCCCCCTCCTCCTCATGTCTGGATTTGACAACAGGACCTGAATTTCTCGTGTTTCTACAGCCTGTCATTGTGGCTGGGGCCCATATGATACGTATTGCCAAGCCTGCCACCACTCCACACAGGTGCACTTAAAGTGGCTCCGGGGTGAGTGCTTGCTGGCTTGGGAGTATCCTTCAGGAATGATGTTCTTGGGGCGTGAGTTACATCAGGATGTGTCTGTGCATCACCAGCTCCGAGGTGGTGGTGCAGCACTGCTAATGCAAGTGCAGAGCTCCTGGACTGCTGCTGCTTTCCTTGGGGTTGCTGGGGTGTGCTTCCCAGAGCAGGTTCTGTCCGGTGCTCTTAAACTCATGAACCCACTTCAAAATGCATCTTCGAATATGTCATCCAGGCTGTGGTTGGAGGTGCTAGTTCACCAGAGGCAGTTTTCATGCTGCTGTCGTGGACAGCTGTGGCTATGCTCAGCTCGTTGTGCAGTACCACCTACCAGCTGAAACCAGCACCGCCTGCCATCACGTGTTGTGGCAGTGTGGGTGTCCCTGCAGCAGCTAATGGGTCAACTCTAGTGGAAATGGTGGCCAAATTCCTGGGGTCAAATGCCAGAATTTGTGCCTTCACTGGCAGACACAAAGGGCTCTCTTTCTTTTATTCTTCAAGGAATAAAAGGCTGGTCGTGGCGGTGGCATTTGTGTGCTGATCTCTGTGAGGCTGCCAAGAGCCCTGTGCCCCTCCTTGTTTCCCAAGTGTTTGTGTGATGCTGGGTCCCTCTTTGACAGAGAGTTGCAGTTGTCTCCCACTTCTCCAGAAGCAGGAAAACCAGCTCCCAGCATAGCGGGCAGAGATCAAGGGGGCCGGGAACTCCTGCTCGCTGCTTTCCCAAACTTGTGCAGCTTGCAGGAGATTCTCATAGCTTATGCGCAGGAAATCCTGCAGGGTGGGAGAGAGCTGAGAAAGTGCAGCCTAAAACACATTTTAGGTGTAAAGCTGATATAAAATAATCAAATATATAAAGTGTCTCTGAGATGAGCTCTGCCAGATAGAGCTGCTGATGAGGGAGAGAGCCTCGTTAGCTCATTCCTCTTCCTTGCTGTTTGGGAAGAGGTGTGGGACACGCGGCCATCTGACTTGTCCCTTCTTCCTGGCTGCCGTTGGGGCTGCAGCTGCCCGCCAGCCACCCCTGCCCTGCAGCTTGCCCCCGGCAGCCCTGCTGGTGCAGTGGGGAGAACAGGGCGACCGCAGGTTTTAAGAAGTCCGCTTTTTCAGCAGGCAGCACCTCCTGGGAGCCAAGGGCGCTGGCAGCCGCAAGCCTCACCTGATGCATTTGAACATCTCCACCCCGGACTGCACCAAAAACGGGCTGCTTTTGTTCTGCCCTTCGTATTTTGCGCAGCAAAAGCAGAAGCCGAGCCTGCGTCTCCTCTGCCAATGGCTCTGTAACCATCTCTTTTGTTCTGTGTCTTTCAATTTTGGCTGCCGGGGCAGCGTGGCCTTGTGCCACGTAGTTAGCAACGTGGGCTAGTGTGGCGGTCCTGGCTGCCCTCCTGCACCGCGACGGCCCTCCCGAGTCCCTCCTGCGGCCACCGCTGGCTCTAGACTTAGGTTTGACCATGCTCATTGCGTTTTGTGGCCTTTGCCCATGATTAATCATAACGCCATAAGCATCTCTTATGCCTGCTGTTCACGGGATGACTTTGATGTGTGGTTGCAATGGCTGATCACTTGGTTGACGTTTTATAATCACGTTGTGTGTATTCTAGATGAAGTTCTCTTCTGGCTGGCAGGGCCCGTCGTGGGGGACGGAGGAAAACTGCAGGGAGGGAGGAAGGGCAAGGCATCTTAAAACACAGATGTGACTCATTCTGTAGAAATGCAGATTAGAGTTTGCTGATTTTTAGAAAAAGAACTCCAAAAGAGCTTTTTTTAAAATATTTTTTCCTTGAATGATCTTCTTCAGAAATAATGGAAGCGGGGAAAATACTGTAAGACTTTCTGTGGATGCTAAACGTGGCCAGCAGAGAACTTCATTGTACTGCACTGGTTTGTTTTGTTTGTAGCTGCAAGTCATCAAAGTGACGTTACCTTGGGTTGTGTGTTTTGTTTTGATCGATGAGTTGCCATCTGTCCACCTAATTCAGAAGTCCAAACTGCATAATATCTTGACTGAAATTTCTAGCTAAATTATTAAAAGCCCACAAACCAAAAGAACCTTCCCTTTGACATAGAAGCAGATTCTGGAGTTGCTGAGTGTGATTTTTCTAGTGCAGTAAACTATGGTGTGTGATGTGCGCTTGTGTATGCATCGGGCCGGGATGTATTTCTGGAAACAGAATACAGGAGTACTTACTGTCTTCTCAGCTAATGGTGCTTTTTATTCGAAGTAGCATTGAAGAGCTGGAATTTTTCCTTGCTGAGGAAAAAAAAGTAGTGCAGGATGTCGCGGATTTGCTGTCTCTGTGGAGCACACCGTGGGAGCTGCGATGGAGGAGCTGTGTACGTGAAAGCAAAGCCAATGTGTGGAGTTTCTTGGGGAGAAGTTGGGAGCGTGCGCTCGCCCCGTCGGCCCCGCACGCGGATGCGTCCCCTGCACGGGGTGTGCCGGCTCCGAAGAGCAGTTGGGTGGTGGCAAGGGACGTCGGGGGGTGACCTGCGGAGCTGCTCGAACAGGATGATGCTCAGGCTGGATTGCTCGGGGGCTCTCGGACCGTCCTCCTGGTCATTTTGCAGGCGGAGGCTGAATGCCGGCGTGCAGGAAAAGTGCAGGCCCCTCCGCTGCTCCTGCTGGTGGGTGTTTTTTAGTGAGTCCCGAGCACGAGGATTGTGCGTTTGGTTTTTTGTTGCATTGGTGGAGTGGTGTTAACTTTATCAAGCCCTGGAGTAGCAGGAAGCCCGGCAGTGGGACGCTACATGTGGGGAGAAGCAACAGGCAGCCAGAGCTTCTGTCACCAACCTGGGATGCAGGCTGTTGTCTGAGCTGACAACTTACAAGGGGGTAGAGCAAGAGGTGTGCGTGGGGCCGGCTCATCTCGCCTCCAGCGGCTGCACGGGCCAGTGCCTGGAGGTGCCTCTGCGGAGCCTTTCCCAGACGCTGGCAGGCCAAGGGAGCAGCATTGCACCTCTCCGTTATTGAAAACAAAACAAAACAAACCCCCAGTGACCAAGTGTGAGGAATCTCTGGGTTGGGACTAGGCCCAGCTCCGTGGAAGAGGCAGCTGCTGCTGTGCCACCGCCTGATGCGAGTGCGTGACGTTAAGTGCCCTTGGTCTGAACTGGTGCATAAGCTCTAGCTCTGATTCAGCCGTGCCGGCCTCAGTTTAGATCAGAGCTAAACCAGAAGTGATTCAGTGAATTTCTGCCGCCTCATCTCATTCTTGTTAGTCACAGGTGATAGCGGGTATGGTACATTTATGGACTGAAGGGCTGTGAGGTCCCTCTCTCTGCCCTACACCAGGGATGGCTCTGGCCTCCGGAGATGGTCTTACCCTTAATCAGCCAAAGGGTGAGGTGCTGCTCTCCACCATCCGTCCTTCCTGGTGCTGCTCCTCTGGGAGTGGCCTTGTTTTGTCTAAGGACCCTGATTTGGGAGGCAGTGTTGCTGGGCAGGGGGAGGAGAACAATCATTCTCTCATCATGCAGATTGCCTCAAGAAAAACCAAAGTGCATATGTGAGTGGGAAAATGAGAGAAAACTTGTTTCCGATGAGCACTTGTTTGCAAGAAGCCTTTCTCCTGCCTGAAGAGCAGGTTAAACCATCCAGTGTTGGTTGTAAAGCAAATGGGAACAGCCCCATAACTGCTGGATAAGGAGGGACCAGCCCCAAGTGGACCCCAGTTCGTTGTAGGAGGTGGCTGAGACCTAGGACGGACACTCGGGTGGAACGAGGGCGGCCAGTGACCCATCCAGCAGAAGTGTCTGGTGCCTGGCTGTGAGTCTTGGTGAAGCACCAGAGCACGGGGTCCCGCCGCTGGGCAGCACGGTGAGGGAGCTGGGGTTTCCAACCCCAGAGATCAGGCGGATGAGTGGGCAAGAGATCCCCTCCCCAAGCAGCTGAGCTCCACTCTGAAGAGCAGTTTAGGCACATACAGGCCTGTGTCTTGTGAAAAGTCCGTGGGAGGCTTTTAAAAGTGGTCATGTTTGAAAATGTGCTGTCACACACATCCACACAAAAATCCCCAAAATATTTGAATCTGCATAAGCTCTCTGCAGAGTTTTACCTTGGGGTTTTTGGTTTTTTTTTCGTTTGTTTGCCAAAACGAGTTGAGTTTGGGTGGAACGAGCACTCCAGGGTATGGCTTTTGGTTCGTGCTGTTGCCTTACGTGATTCAGCAAGCAGCCAGCCAAAGGGACCTTTTGCCCAGCCTGTGCTTTTTGGTGCACGTGGCTCTGATCTTTCAGTGGTCACGTGCCGTTTGCTGGTGTCAGTCTGCACGCCCCTGTTTCTGAAACAAGCCCCAAGTCTGTCAAGCCTGCGCACAGTGGAGCTCTCTGCTGCCGAGGGCTGTGCACGCGGGTGCCGTTTGCGCTCTGCAGTTGATGTGCAATTGTCCATTTTTGTCTGGCCCACGGCACTTTGTGTGGATGGACCTAAACCTTCAGGTCTGCGCAGTTTTTGCTCCTTGTTTGAGGCCTGACTTGTTGCGGGCTCTTTGGAAAATATAGCCCTTTCATTTTGCTGCTCTTTTTTTTTTCTTTTTTTCTCTCCTTTCCTCCTCATGCGCAGTTTCTAGCAAATTAGTGGGCAATCCTGCATTAATCATCTCCGGGATCTTCCAGTCTGCGGACTTTAATTGACTGTGGCGTTGTTACATTCCTCTCAGCAGCACGGCTACCTCGGGGCAGGGGCAAACCGACTGGTGAAAAGCAACGCTTTAGGACCTGCATCGAAAGGGCAGAGGAAGTGCCGGGGGCCGGCTGGCCGCAGAGCCTGGGTGTAAAAGCTCATGGGCACACAGGCATCGCTGCTGGGCCAGGGGCTGCTGGCACGGTTCCTACGGAGGAGTGTAACTGAAGGGAAGAAAACCAAAATTACTACCTCGTGTTTTACAACAAACACCCTGTAGCGTTGCCCTAAACATCTAGTGTTATGGAAACATAGGCTTAAATGTGTAGTAACTGGTAACGGCTGGCAAGCTGGAAGGCCCGTGGCTGTGCCCGGGGACGGTGGTCATCCCTGGTTGGGTGAGCGGAGGAGCGACCCGGTGTCCCCGGTGCTGGGAGGTGCCCGGTGGGGGCTGTGGGTCCTCAGGAGCCTCTGCCTGGGTTTGGGCGGTGGGGGGGAGCATGGACCTGGAGGGTACGGGAGGCAGCGAGGCTGCCAGCGCTGGCAGGGACAGGCAGGGCACGTGGGGGCCAGGGAGATATGGCGAGCCAGTCAAGCAGGAGCTGTGTCTCGACCATCCAGGGAGGTTATTTTGGGGACCAGCATATAGTGAGAGGTACAAGACATGGAGACCAGGGCGTGTGTCCGTTCTTGCAGTCCATGCCTCACCTTGCACTACTTCCACCGTTGGGGTCTAGGAGTGTTTTGCTTTTCATTCCCTCCACGCCGAGCAGCACCCCTCACTCGAGGGCAGCACTGCTGGGCAGCACCGTTTCTGTGGCTGATGCACGTGAATGGGGGGGGGGGGGGGGGCGGGGGGCCGGAGTGGGACGTGCAGTCTGGTGGGAGCCCCGCCCCTCGCTGACTCTTTCCGTTTGCCTCCACAGACTCACGCCTCACTATGTCTACCCCCAAGCGATCATCCAGCCCAGCGTGGTGATCCCTACCCCTGTGCAGTCCATCACATCTCCCTACATCGACTACACCGCCGCCAGCCAAGCCTATTCCCAGTACACCACAGCTGCCTACGATCAGTACCCCTACGCTGCCTCCCCCGCTGCCGGCTTTGTGGGATACGGCTACACGGGCGCAGTCCAGCCCCCCATCACCGCCAGCAACCCAGCGGCGCCCGCCACCGCCTTCGTGCAGTACCAGCCCCAACAGCTGCAGCCCGACCGCATGCAGTGAGGGCTCTGCCCGCGCCTTCGCCTCCTAGGACAGTCTTTGACAACGGAAGGATACGACTAGGACAACAAAAAAACCCAAACCAATAAAAGAAACAAAACAAAACAAAAACCCAAGCCACCCCACCCCTTTACCCCCTTCACGTAGATGCATATCAATACCTAAGCTATTTATAGTGTTAAGGGCGAACCCAAACCCTTGCAGTCTGACTGTGCTTATGAAAATGGACTTCTGGTAAGTTTGGGCGTTTGTGGTTTTGTTTTTTTTTTTTTTTTTTTTTTTCGTCAATCTGGACAGATACTGTCTTGAAGATGTTCTAAAAGTGACTGAAATGTTTCACAGGAAAACTACAGATTCTTGCACACATCGCGGCCTGCTTCCATCACCCGTGGTCTTCTTTCCACCCCTACCCCATCTTCCCTGTCAGCCCTTCCTTCCTCATCAAACCTGCAATCCTCTTATTTACTGTTGAGGTACAGAGGTACTTGGAGAACATGGAAAAAAGCAATCTTATTTTTTGGTTGTACAAAAACTTTGTAATACTCAGAGATGCCTTACAGAAAAAAACAAAAAAAAAAAAAAAAAAACAAAAAAACACAAAAGAAAAAGAAAAACTATTTTTTAATATTTATTGCGATTTTATTCGCATGAGCTGTGAATTGCAGACAGAAGAATAGTAGTAAGTATCTGCCTTGTTTAATTCTCATTTTACTAAATTATTGTATGTAGGTAAAAGTTCTTAAGTAATTGCTGAATCACTTCAACATGCAAAAGGGAATATTGGCTTGAAGGAGAGCAGAATATTCCTTTAGTCAACGCACTGTACTATTTTCTTATTGTAATTGTTACTCTGTTAAGATTATCTCAAATTTAGGTATATTTTTAAATGCAAAAAACCAACCAAGAATACCGAACATTTTGTCTACTTTGGTAGATCTTTTGTTATAATGCTGCAACCTATGGAGACATTTACAGTATTTATGTAAAAGAGATTTGGGGCTGTTGGCCAGCGAAGCTTAGGAGAGTATCATGAGCAGAGCAAAAGAGAAAAAAGGTGTTATGTCATTGAACAAAGGGGTAAACGTAACCTTTTTATGCCTATAATCCAACAGCCAAATAAAGGAGGAGGAACAGATGATGTAAGTTAAGTGCATTTCTACAAAGAACAGCAATAAACTATTTTAACTTTTAAAATTATTCAGTACTGTATAGTACCATGTTTGCTTGCCTGAAGTCCATTAGAGAGTACTTCCAAACCGACCCGAGGGGGCTATGCTGGGCCTTCACCCACGAGGGTGGGGTGGGAGCGTGTGTCGTGCGGTGCAGCGGAGCCTGGGCAGAGCCCCTGCGCGAATCCTGACCCAGCATTGCATCACGCAGGCATTGCACGGGTGCTGCCATCCCTCGCAGCGTGTCCCATATGCTGTTACTTGCTCTGTGCATCCCAAGTCACCTCAGGGTTTTTGAGCTCCTGGCCCATCGCGCCGGAGCCGTACGGTCCCCAAGGCTTGTGCCCAGCACCGGGTGCTTGCTCACGCTCGGCCTGTGCGGAGCAGAGGGTGTAAAGTGCTGCCATCCCGGTGCAGCTGCAGTGGAAACGGGGACAGCTGAGGTCAGATCTCGGCCCAGAATCCCCAGGGTATCACTTTCCTTCTTTATTTGCTTAGAATAAGGTTGTTTTGGGTTTTTTTTTCCCCAAAACTGAATCCATCCAAAAGTGAGTGGTCTGCCAAAGCCCTGTCCTGGTTAAGGGCCGGGTTGCTGAGGGCCTCTCTGATGCAGCAGCAGGGCCCAGGCAGGCTGCAGGCAGCAGGGAGGCTCGGGCAGGGTGCTCGCACCCCTAAGCCTCCTTTGTGTTAGTGAGATGGCTGCATTTGACTTTCCCCAGCCAACTTGCTTTAGAAATTTGGTTTTCAGATTTTGTCAATTACAAACTTCAAGTATCAGTTTTTAAAAGTAAATAAAAGTATTCTGTTTTATCATGCCAGTTACCTAGTTCATCTCCATAAAGGTTATGGCAGACCTGGTGCCAGAAAGTCCCTGCATCTTTGGCACCAGCCTGTATTGCCGTTGAAGGTGATAATGCCTAAAGCCATCCTGGGGGAAGAAGGTGCTGTAGGATGAAAGCAGAGGCAGTCAGCACTGTGTCTAATCAAGTGCCCTGGTGAACTCAAAGGCACACAGTGGGCATGTCTAATGTCATCGGTAGGCCTCAGAGTAAACAGCCCATCTTGATGAATGGAAGCGGCTTATTCCTCCCTTGCTCATATTGCATGAGAATGCAGATCCTGGTGGGGCTCTGTTCATCCTGCCTCGGGTTTTGCTTACAACCATGTGGGTGACATTTATTTCCTTTTTAAGTAATTACTTTCTGGATATGGCTGTGGGGCTGCCAAAGGAGTAAGAGCCGAGCGCTGCATCCGGCACGGCGCCGGCGGAGAGCGCAGCCTGGCCTGAGAAGCCTGCCTTTGAAGTACTATCGGGGCCGGGGATTGTTCAGCAATTCTTCTTTCTCCCCGTCATGAGTCTTTCTGAGGAGCAGGAGGGAGGGGAGGATTTTGGAGGCGGATGGGGGTGCTGGGAGCCACTGGGGAGCACTTGGCCCCGGCCCCACGGCATTGGGGTGCCCATTCTCGGGCAGTGCTTCTGTCTGGCTCTGGCACTGCGGAACATCGGCTTGTGTCTTAACCGAGGACCCGCGTCTCCCCCGGTCAATAGGAAGAACACAGCCTCTGAAAATTAATTTGTAGTTGAAAAAAAAAATGTCCCCGGTGCATTTTGAAGCAAAAAGAGTGATGATTTTCCATTTATCTGGCTCTGATTTCCTGAAAGGTGGCCAAAGCAGCCGGGAAGCGAGGGCGCAGGCGGCGCTGAACAGCAGCACGCCTCCTTCGCCCGGCACCCAGCCCGCCGCCGCCGAGTGCCATTCCTGGATCCTGCTCAGTTTTGCTCTGGGCTCATTTCGAGAAACAACCACATCAAAACAACAGCCCAACCTGCCGCCTTCCTGTTTGCGAAAACCCAACTGTGAAATTGCGGCCAGGCAGAATAATGAAATCTGCTGTCCAGCTTCCCGGGTGGAAGTGGGGTTGCAATGGCAGGTGGCGAGGGAAGCCTGGAGCCCCCCGAAAAGGAGCCCACGTGCTTCCTTGGCCTGGTGCTAGACTGGAAAAGGGGGAAGAGTCTGATGAGTCGCTGTGTTGGAGGGACAGGAGTTAAATGCAGTGCGTGAGCGGTGGGGTGCGGCCTAGAGGCAGTGGCCGTGTGGCTCCTGACTGGTCAGGGTAGCACAGGGCAAGTGCTTAAACCACTGTGCAATTGCTTAAAAGTGTTGGTTGTTTTTTTTTTTTTTTTCTTTTTCTTTTGCATGCGTTGCTTGATGGAACATCCTCTTTAACCTGTACTGTGTGCCTTAAGCAAGCTCACCCCAGGCAGCTCAGCTCTGCTCAGGGCAGACGGGAGCCCAGGGTGGGCACGAGCTGGGCAGTGACGGTGCCGTTTCAAGAGCTTTGGTGCAGCCACAGGGACGCAGGGAGGAGCGGGCAGGGCCGGATGGTTTTGGCAGGGCAGCCCCGGTAGCACCATCTGCTTGGCACAGGTTCCGGGGCGGGGTGGGAGCGGCCATGGAGGACCAGACCTTGTCCTGGGCACATCCCTGTGGCCACGCTGGAGGCTTACCCAGTCCAGGCCACCTCCCAGCAGCTGTGCCCACATGCCCAGTCATTTGCATGACAAATTTGAATCTTTTTTTTTCATAGGAAATGGTCACACCGGGGCTGTCAGGGTGAGCTTTGGCTTGCGTGGGCTGGAGCACATGCACCCCTCTGCTGTCACGGGGAAGCATCACCACAAATACCAGTGCCGGGTCCTGGTCACCGCCTGGACAAGGCCAGCCACAGCCTGGCATCGCCTCCCTTCCCACCCCGCAGCAGCGAGCCAAGAGAGAGCCCCGTACCCCAGGCTGCCGGCAGAGCGTTGCGGCTGGTGCCAGACCCTCCCCACCTGCCCCCCGCAGGAAGGGGGCGGCTTGGGTGAGATTTCTGCCCTTTCCAGGCACTACCTCGCCCCGGGGTGTCCCCTGTCGTGGAGGCACAGCCAAGGGCTCTGCTGCCAGCGACCACCCAAACCCGCTCGTGATAAGGGGCAGCGGGCTCCGAGCCCACGTCTCTGCAGCGCTCGCCCCCGCTGCCCCGCGTTATCTGGCTGACACCCCTGGGGAGCCCCGCGGGCTCCCATCGAGGTCCGGGGCTTTGCAGTGGCCCCCCCCCAGCTGGTGGCTGT
>JAVKLA010000010.1:26013889-26042522 GCA_034782735.1 Sagittarius serpentarius
CGGGGGGCTGTCCCTGGGAGGGCGGGCTGGGGGCCCCGGGGGGGGGGGCACTGCCAGCCCCCACAGCCCAGCTCCCGCGGCTAACCAGCCCCAGTGCCAAAACTTTATGCCTGAGAGGGAAAGGCCGACTGCAGGTTTTATTTGCGTAGTAACTGGGCTGCAGTTGGCACTTACCCCTTAAAATAAAGTTCACAGCAAAATGTTTTTACCCCCTCACATCCTCACATACAGGGAATGCTAACAGCATCCTTTTTTTTTTTTTCTCTTTCTCTTCTGGCTGAAACTTGTTTTTCCCTCCTTTGTGCCTCTCTCAATCCTGCCAGCGTAGAGATTCCCTTGTTCAGACATAAAAAAATAAAGGGGGGGGGAAGGAGAAAAAAAAAGAAAAGAAAAACTTAAGCCTGGGATTAAAAACCATCACTAAAATAGTTTGAATAACAAAGTCAACTGACCCGCCGGGAGCCCGGTGAATGCCTGTCACGTATCGCCCTTCGGCCGGGGGCACGGTCATGTGTTCCACTAGATAATTCCTGGAAAAGCTTCTGCTCAGCCCGATAGACCTGCAGCTGCTGATACTGCTGCGCCCGCGCCACGCCGGCCCCGCTCTCCCAGAGGGCTGTGGAAAACTTCCTGAACTTGCAGGGGTGGGGGGGATAAATAAATCTCCCTTGGGTACCAAAGACATCGGCTCTTCTTGTGACCTAAATAATAACCAGCTGTAAATGGTGATCAGGGCTCCTGCAGCCTCAGTGGTCCCAGCATCGGCACCCCGGGCCAGCAGCCCTCTCTGCCCTTACTGATGTCTTTAGCAATGGGATTTATACGGTTCTCCCCCCATCATTTTTTGCATAGTTTTAGCTACATAAATAATCAAAAAAGTGGGACCTTGCATGAGATAAAAGCAGAGGGTTTGTAATTCCACTCCCCCCCCCGCCCCCGGCAGAGCCACCTCACCACCTCAGACACATTGTGTGGGACCATGCAACCAGAAACGTGTTACTGGGGGGTGGGGTGGGGGTGTGTTGTACCTAAACCCAAAGTCAAATAACTGCAGTTTTATCCTTTTGCTGACACCAGCAGCACAAACCTGGAAACAGAGGTGTGACAAGGCACAGCGAGAGGGACGATGGCTCAGATAAGGCCCCACTGTGTGGGAGGGCAGTTAAAGGCTCAGATTTATTTGCTGTATGTGCCCATGCTCGGGAGGCTGGTGGTGGTGATGGAGAGGTTGGTGACGGAAAAGGTCAGAGACGGAGACATCAGAGGTGGCGAAGTCAGACATTGTTCTGAAAGTGCTGCAGTGTTTTAGGGTGAAACTGGGCAATAAAGGCACAGCCCATCCCTGGTGAACCAGACTGCGGCGGGCACAGGCTGTGCCCAGCTTCAGCTGCTAAACCCAGGGCCGGGGTGCGGCGAGGGCAGTGCCACCATGGCACGGGCATGTCCCCGCAGACGAACTCAGGCCAGCGCTGCCCATGAGCACAGGGCATGCATGCGTTTCTCTAGAGATTCCCTAAGTATATGTGCAGGAGTAAATTTATTTATTCGTATATAAATTTAAACTTACATATAATATGAATATATAATTATATACAGATTTGGTTAAACACACATACATAGTTTATATATAAAAATACATATGCATATACACAAAGTAAGTATTTTTTCCTTCTCTCCACGGGCACCTTTGAGCTGAAGCCACCCCTGGGCTTGCTGCATTCACATGTCATGAGCTGCACATTTACCGGAGGCGTGCCGGTGCCCCCTTACCCAGGTTATGGCCCGCGTTATCCCCCGCGCAGGGGGCTGCCTCCTGGAGCCGCCTGCCTGGTGTCAGGCAGCAATGGCGGGGGCTGCGCCACCGTCGCACACCCCGTCCACCGAACTGGTGCAGTATAGCAGAGGAAAGACAAGCGGTATTAAAAATTGCACCGGGACACCATTAGTGTTATTGGCCCCTTATTAAAGGAAGTTTTTGCATCTTCTTTCAAGAGCCACCATAGCCATCTTTAAGCAGAAATGAGATAAAGAAGTGTGAGGTGCAATAATCTAAAGGACTGACTTGAGAGAGGAGCTCAACTCCCATTTTGGGAAGCAGCTCGGGTAGCCTGATCATTAAGTCCTATTGAATCGATGAGCCCCGAAATCCCAGGAGCCGATTTTTAAAAGCATTTGCCCAGGTAAAGCTGGAGACCATGGCCTTTTGTATATCAGCCAGGAACATGCCTTGGTTTGAAAATAGCTCTAAGCATCTTATTACATGTTTAACATTCTAAAGATCTTTTAAAATCAAACTAAGCACACTTGAGCGGTTCCAATTTAATCTTTACTTATAGATAAACACTGGGGGGTCAGCGTGCGCACGCAGATACTGAGAGCTGTTTGCTTTCTCCAGCAGCATCAGCTGGCTGTGTTTACATGCTAGCACATTAAGCAATGCTTGAGCTTTGCAAAACGAAAGTGAAATAATTGTACCATTAGTATTCTGTGAGCTGGCTTTAAAATTAGCAGGTTTTAGACATAAGCATGGTAGAATGAGCCCTCGGGAGAAGAAAAGCCCTCCAGAAACCATACCGTACCTTATTATTTTCAACAGCGTACGCTACTCTTTGTTGCATGCCACTTTAGTAAGGTAAACTAATTTGGTTTCCTGTTTCCAAAGAATTTTATATGTACAAAAATATTTACATTATATTCATATATTTCTATTATATATAAATCTGATTAGAATCATGTAGGTATGAACAAACACGTTTTCTGGCAATAGTTGTGTGTATTCATGTGTGTGTGTGTGTGTGTGTGTGTGTGTGAAAGAATACATATGAATGCCTTATTTCAACTGATATTTTAACTTTTGTTTCATAAATCCTGGCTGCTGAAGGTGCCAGACGAATTGCAGATTAGAAGATAATTTAAAATGAGGAGCATAACATAACGGCAATATAACCAAATTTAACGGGAGGCAGGATGAGTTTACAGGTGCTCAGACATTTCACGCCAGGAGGTCCACGAACCATGGCCCTGCTCCTGCCCACCGTGTGCTGCAGTGTTTTCCCTTTCCAGGCTCTCCGTTTGCTGAGCCCATCCTAGAGCAGCCCAAGGGCTGACCAAGGCTTTGCAAGAACCCCAGCGCTTATTGTTGCCCCAGCTCAGCCTGGCCCTGGCCTGCAGGCTAAATCTGGGACTGTTTTATCAATTTACTTAGGGCTGGAAACACCGTCTCTGTCCCAGTAAGATGCAGACGTCCCTGGCGTGGTCACAGCCTGTTTGCTGGGAGGCTGAACAAGGTTGGGCTGGACCCAGCCCTTAAGCTGTGCCCAGACATCGCTGGGATGAGCACGAGCTAGTCTGGGTCAAAACCGTGTCTTGGACTGAGCTCACGTTGCAACAGGCTGAGAAAAGCAGTAGAAAGATCACATGCTGATGTGAGAGCCGTGGCTGGGAGATGAGCACGTACGGTCCAGCACTGTGCTTGGCTCCTGCTGGGGTACCCTGGGCTGAGCAGTGCCCGGTGGCGTTCCCCATCCTCTTGCCCGCTGCTGCCATACATGCTCAGGCACTTTGCCTGTGGGTGTCTGTCTGTCTGTCTCTCTGCATTCCCATACGCTCTCTTCAATCAGCCAACCACGGGCTCTGTAGCCTCAGTCTCCTCAGTCCAGAATACAGCTATTTTCGGCATCTGCAATCTGGATGAAAGCTCCAGTCCTGCCAGCAGCTCTGCACGGGCTTGAATGGGAAAAAAAAATAAAAATAAAAATATCCCATCGAGTCGGGTAAACGCTGCCGGGCTGCCCTGGCTGGGCACTGCCAGCCGCCTGCCTCGGCCCCTCTCCCCGTGGGCAGGGGAGCAGCCCCAGCCCCAGAGCTGCTCTGCTGCCGCCCAGCCGAGGCAGAGCCTGCAGAAAAAAATAATAAATTGAATCCAAATGTTTATAGCATTGGCACTGTTCAGGTCATGTGCCTGGCAAAGCTGAAGAGTGCGCGAATGTTTTCTTGCGACTGCCGCCTGAACTGCCAGGAACGGCTGCTGCGCAGAGCATCCCGGCGCAGTGCCGGAGGAGGCTGGCGGGGCTGAGACCTGCTCTGACAGATGGACGGGTGGAGGGACGCACACCGGAGTTGGGTCCGGGGTCATAGACTGGGCTGAGAGCTTAGTTTGGGGGCAGGTGTGTGGGGGGGTCTCTGTGTCAGTGAGGTTCTGCCAGGTTGTCGGCGCAGTGAGGACCCTGGGTTTCCCCTCCCCCCCCCTTCCACGTGTGTACATACGCACACACAGTTTCCTCTTCCCATCCTCATCAGACACGGTGAGCTCCATACGTGCAAGGCACTGAACTCCAGCGGAGCCCCAGCTCCCGCGGGTGTCTGCAACGCATCCTGGTTGCTACAGGTTTGTGTGCGGAGATGCTTAGAAAAAAAAACCCACCCCAAGCCAACCATGCGCAACCCCAGCCTGCTGCCCGAGAGCATCACAGCGTGACAGTTACAACAGGCTTACTCATTTCTCCAGTGAGTAAGACCGAAAGAGGAGCCCTGCGGGTGCGGGGCCGGGTGCGGGGCCGGCAGCCGATAAGGAGCAGCTCCTTAATCTCCAGCCCCAGCAGCCGAGAGGGCGAGGGTGATAACTCACACAAACCCCAGGTCCGCAGCTGTGGGAGCGGGTGGTGGTGCTGCTGCTTCGAGTGTTTGCAGAGTTGCCCTCACCCCGGGGGGGGGGGGGGGAGGGGAGGGTGTTTGCAGCATCCCCCCCCAACCCAACACCCCCTCGCCCTGCCCCGGCAGCCAGCGGGAGCTGGTGGTGGCGGCAACCACAGGGGACGCACCCTGGCCGGCTCATCTTGCCTCTGCACTCGATGCCCTGTGCTCCCTGGGGCATAACCACGGGGAAAGGTGGCTACAGCAGGCAGCATCTTTCGTCTGACAGCTCACCCTTTTTAGGATGATCCAAAGTTTAGAAACGGGAGGTAGGGAAGGTCCCAGTCAAGGTCTGACCTTGGCTGCCCCGTGGGCTGGGTGATGCTGGGAAGGCAGAGCACAGTGGAGCTCGGAGCCCACCCGATTCAGACCTGGGCTGGGATTTTGGCTCAGATACCTGTTTTTTATCTGCCCCCTTGGAGAGCTGCCAGAAAGGCTCGCCGGGTCAGGCCCGTGCCCGTTCCTGCCCATCTCCCATGGCACACGCCTGCGGCTGTGCCGGCAGCGCCCACCGCTGCGGCACCGTGGCTCGCCTGCTCTGCATTGCCTGCCTCCAGCTCGTGGGGATAAACTCCATCGCCCCCTCACCACCTCCCCCCCACCACGTGCCACACTACACATGATAAGCTCTGCTCCAAAGCACATTTTTGTCAGAGGGCAGCAAGATAAAAATCTTAAAATAGCTCAGCATGACATTCGCCAGGGTCTGTGCCACCACACTTCCCACACCCCGCCATCCTCCATCCTCCCTCCCCAGCTTCAGGCATGAACATGCCCGGGGGAAGGCTGGGTTCCTAAAAACCAAAGCAGGACACGTGCAGAGCTGCTCCTGCCCCCGAGCATTGAGCTGTCTGGGCGGCACGGCACCGAGCGCGATGTGGCACTGCCAGCGCTGCGGAGCAAGACTCTGCCTCCTCTTTTGGGGTGCCCTCACTCCCGCAGGGCCCCCCTGCAGGGCCCCCCATCCCCAGCTTGCTGCAGGGAGCACTGCGCCTTCTGGGCCATCTCTCCTTTGGCTCAGGCTGAACACCACTTGGCCAAGTCCCTGGCAAGGGAACAAAAGCAGAGAGCCCCAGCGACTGGCCAGGGAACTGGGGGAGGGCGCAGCTCGCTGCACAGCTCCCTCTCCAGCGCTGGAAACCAGCAAGACATAAAAGTGAAACATCCCCCTCGCTGCCTTCGCCACCCCCCGCTCCCGGTGCTGCCCGGGGACACTGCCGGCTGGGCGGCCGTGTGCCTTGCTGGGGCATACCGGTAGCTTTCTGAGGCTGGATGCCATGGGGAAGACTGGGGGAGGTGATGCCATCATCCTCTCCTGGAAAGGCCAGTGCCAGTTCCAGCTCCTTCCTTGCAGGGTGAACCCACTTCTTGAACCCCTCTGGCCAGTGCAGCACCCTGGCCGTGGTCCCTGGGCTCTCAGCGGTGTGCCAAGTGAGCGTCATAAAAAGCTTTAGCCTTTCACAGATTTTAGGCACATACTCCAGCTCTCCCTAATTTTGTGTTTAGTTTTGTGCAGCTATTAGCATGCCATATTTAAAGGCGCAGTTTCAATTAGTATCTATCTTGATCTTTCCTCTTTTTTTTTAAATGGAAAACAAGATTAAAAATAACCACTGGAGAAAACAAACATTGTTAGGCCCACACAGCTTTTTCTAACAATTTCCAAAAAGCCCATGAGAGCAACTGCTTTTAAGCAGTGAAGAGTTGCAGTGAAGAATTTGCAGCGCAGACATGGCACTAAGGAAATGAAGCATTTTATGTGCAGAGGAAAATGTGGTCCACACGCTGCCATGCTGCAAACCCGAGCTCCTTTCACTGCAACCGACTCACACCTGGCTGGTAGCAGGCGGCCCCACGGAGGCACGCTGGGATTACCGGGGAAGTCCTGCCGGCATCACCCGGCCATGCCAAGGAAAATCATGCCATTTGCTCTGCCTTGCAGTTACCGCAGAGGTGTGTTGCACAGCTCCAGCCAGCGCTCGGGAGGTGGTGTCACGAACCTCTCCGGCTCAGTGTCACCTTCAACCTCAGCTGGTCACAGTTCAGCTCCGAGGACGGGCTGTTGTGGCAGACCATGCTTATTCTTTTGTTCACAATACTAATTCTTTGATTCATGATATGACTGGTAAAAGCAGCTGAGCTCACTCCAGTTAGCCTATGGCCCTGGAATGAGCCTTTTTGCTCCCACCCTGTGGTGCAGACGATGGCGGGGGCTTTGTCCAGCCCTCCCCATGCTCCCTCTCTCCCACGCCCCACGGGCTCCCACGAGATGGGGTGGCAGCGAGACAGGGCGCTGGCGTGCGACCGGGAACCTGCCAGCAAGGCGGCTCATCCCCTGCCATGCACAGCACACGTGCAGCCGATGCCAAACGTAACGGCCAAGTGCCTCTGGTTCCCCTGCGCGCCGCAGGAGAGAGCCGAGCTGGGGACGAGGTGAGCCATGAGCTCGCAGGGATGCCACATGCACCAGTGGGATCCTGGGATGCAAGCTGGCACTATGCTGAGGAGCCGGCAGAGTCCACACTGACTTGAACTTAACTCTGCCAGGCTGGCTGGGGCTTTTGGGGGTTTGTTTAGGTTTGTTGAGGGTTTTCCCCAGCCTCCCTGGCCTCACTCACCTCCCTCAGTGACACCAGCAAAGCCCCAGGGACCCGGGTGTCGCCAGGCAGGAGCAGTGCAGCTCAGCTCGTGCCCCCAGCGTGTTTGGGACGGGGCTGCGGAGAAGCCCCGCGCAGGAATCATCGGAAGCAACCCTGCGTGACATGCACTGCATGGAAAAAGTGAAGTTCCCCCGTCAGCGGCTGGGTCGTGCCAGCGCAGTGCGCGGTGACATTTGACTGTAGGGCTGCAGAACCAGTGGGGCTCTCTGGTCCATGGGGACCCAAACCCCCTCCTTGCCCCACGTGGCCCTGGGCAGGGGAAGAGACAGACAGACATCACTGTGAGGGGGAGGGATCCCCCCCTGCTTCCCAGGTGGTGACCAACATGGCCCGTCACGGGCCCCAAAAGGCTCATGTTAATTAAGCCTCGCATCCTCCTGGCCCTTCTGCTGTGCTGGTAGCCCCAAAATATGGGTCTGTCTGCGGGCCCAGCCCTGCACGTCCCCCTCGCGGGTGCCCCAGCTGGGGAGCAGCCAGCGGCTGCCTAAGTGCCAGCGCAGGGCAATGGCCCAGCTGAAGCCCCTTTTTAAAAGCTGATTTATCCCCAGTTTAACCAGCCCTCTGCATGCCAGAGTTCAGCTGCCCACCTGGGCTTTCGCACGGTGTGGGGGCACAGGGATGCTGAGGCTGGGGGAGAACCTGGCTCAGAGCAAAACCACTCTGGAGATGTGCAATCTGCCTGGAAAACAGGGTTTTGCCGCAGCTCCCGCTGGGCAGAATACG
This sequence comes from Sagittarius serpentarius, assembly GCA_034782735.1. Taxonomy (NCBI): domain Eukaryota; kingdom Metazoa; phylum Chordata; class Aves; order Accipitriformes; family Sagittariidae; genus Sagittarius; species Sagittarius serpentarius. Next base: position 26,021,965 of record JAVKLA010000010.1, read on the forward strand.
GGCAGCACCTCTCCCTCGCACAGCCCCTGCTCCAGGAGCACACGGCACAGGTTCGGCCACTCTCCCCATGGGCACAGCAGCGTACAGCAGCATGGCGTGCAGCAGCGCTGTCCCACAGCCCGCATGGGAAAGGCTCTGCTTTGTCCCCTCGGCGGCCTTCGACGCTATGTAAATACTGACGGGATTTTCCTAGCAGCCGTGAAATGCACATCTGCTCATGCAAAGCCGCGGCTGGTGCCCTGGGCAAGAGCCGGCAGCCGGGAGAGCCCAGCAGCCGGCCGGTGCAGGAAGCTCGCCGCCACGCACGGGTGGCTTTTCTGCATGAGCCAGGCTGCCAGCTTGAACTTTTGGCCTGTGCGTGCTTCGTGTGTCCGAAAGAGCCACCTCTGCTTCCCTCCTTGCCCGGAGAGCCTGGGCTGAGCCACAGCCCACCCTTGCCCCCCAGGTAGGCAGCGGGGAAGCATCTGTGCCAGTCGCCCCGGGACAGCCCCTCCGCCCGCTGCAGCATGCCTGTCCCCAGCACCCTCACAGAGATAAGGCCGGAGGATGATTAGTTCATGCTGTCATCGAGACAAAATAAAGCCCGGCTGCTTCCAAAAGAGTTTTTTTTCTTAATTGTTCTGTTTCCATGCGCCTGTGTACGCCCGGCCACCGGGCTCTTGCCAGGAAAGCAGAGCGCTGATCATTGTCAGATGGTTCACACAGAGGTTTCTGTTTTGTTTTGTTTTTACAAGGATCCAAGATGATAGGGGGAGGGAAAGAACTTCTGTCCTCTGCTTAAAATAATTCAAGAGCTTTCCACTGTCTACGCCAGGCTCAAGCAGACATTTGCATAACAAATGAGCTTCTCCCCACTCTTCAGCCTCTGGTGAGTCCTGCGGCTCCTGCAGGAGGAGGTTCCATCTCCATCTCCACCATCTCCATCTCCGTCTCCATCTCCATAACCCCTCCCAGCCCTGGGTCTGGGTTGTCTCTGGGGAGTGCATGTGGAGGGTTCCAAGTTTTTGGCACTTTTGTCAATCAAGACTTTGGAAATGGCCTCTAGAACACTTCAGCAGTAAAACATTTGCTCGGTGACCAACAAATAATTCCAGGCATCTTTTATTTTGCTGTAAAGTGCTAAAAAGCAAGCTGATTAGTGAAGGTTTCTCTCCAAGCTAAAGCCCGTTGACAGCAGGACCAAACACTGACTTTCCCGTTAGCAGCAGAAGTGCCCTCTCTGTGCCGGGTGTTCTCCTCCATGCAGTGATGCACAAGCACAAGGCACAGGCCTAAGAGCCTGTTCAGGTGCAGAAAAACCAAGCAAAGCCCCTAGAACTATCACAGGATTTTTTTTTTGCCCCTGAGAGAGATTAACACCTTTGCTAGTTCAGATGTATAAATTATTCCAACAGTTCTGCTATTGCTATTTAGACAGATTTCATTGCAGAGTGCTTCCAGAGAGCATCTGCTGCAGTGGCCGAGGTCACAACTTTCAGCCCAGCAAGCAGAAAGAACTACGGCGAGAGCCCTTTGCCAGAAGTGTTTTGTGCAGAGCTGTATCACCTCAACCGCTCTGCTGAGGAACTGGAGGAATCTTCCAGTTCCCATCCTCCTTCTGGGAGGAAGAACGTAGGGGAGTAAAGCTTACGTACCTTCATGTAGCTCTGTGAGGTGGCAGGAGGGTTTTCATGAGAAACTGGCTAGAAGCAAATGCTATCAGGGTCCAAACGCCCCATCAGTTCTATCAGAATATTGTATTCTGGTGAAGAGGTGGGGGAGTAGGGAAGTCCCAGCAATACTGCAACATCCTTTTTAGACAATGACTGAAAAAATATTGCAGTTACTCATTTCGAAATGAGTTTCTGTAGGGGTTAGATTTTTTTTTGCATGACATCACGTTATGGGTACACACAAAAAAATGAATCCATAATCAGTCAGAAACTATCATCCCTCCACCCTTCTTTTTCTTTTCGAGTAAACTCTGAAATCTGGCATTTTTAGATAATGAGAATTATAGAGCAAACCTCCAGAAACTTTTGCAACATTAAACATCCATCCTCTGCACCAGGTCCTTGTCCTTTCTGGCCAGTCCCCTGAACTCAGCGAGTTACTCCAGCTGCAGGCGGGAGGGCACACATCCCTCCTCCAGCCTGCCGCGTCCTGGCAGGGCGAGAAGCTGCTCAGAACCACCCAGTCCTACCAGGGGCAGGTCTGAGAGCTGAGCCCGGCCGACAGCAGCAAGATGGCTCAGCCCTGCAGACCAGACAGTAAATGCTTAAGATAAGATTTGAGATTCAATGGACCTGGGCTGCTTATTTTTCCACAGCAAACTCAAAGTATTGCAAAGTACCACAGTGAGGTACGAGGTAAAAACCAGGAGAAATTCTCCTGGATCATTTGTGGTTTTGCCTCTGTGAATTTGGGACTTCTTTTGGTGAACAAAGACTGAGCAGACAAAGCCTATTAAAAAAAAAAAAGCAACCACCACTATATGGGTGTTCACAGTAAAGCAGGTCACAGGGAGTGTTTTTCTACAGCACATAAATTAGGACCCTCTGAGCCATTTAAAAAAAAATAATTGAAGAGCCTAAATGCCACTTGGAAAAATCCATCCCTGTTCCTCACAGCTGCTGTCCCAGGGACTGCTGTGTCCCAGTGTACGGGGGCAGCGTAGGCTCTGCCCGGGCTTTCGGAGCGCCCTTTCATGGGCTGCAGTTGGAGGAACAGGTGGGGAAGGGAACGGGAGCCAGGACACTTCTCCTGGTGTCTGCTAGGAAGAAACCACTCCAGGAGCTGCCTTCACTGCCTGCTCTGCTGCTTCACGGGCCCCAGAGATGGAAAGGCCAATAAAAGTTTGCCCTAGAGCTAAAAGAGCCTCTGGCTTCCTTCTCTCTTTACCATCTCTCCCTGCCTTCCTTCTCCCAGGTATTTTGCCCAAGCTCATTTCCAAGAACCAGTCTCATCCTGGCTCAACCAGGTGCAAACATCTCCAGACTTCTTGTCTTGGGGCACCATCTCAAAACAGTGCACTGGGAACTGGGGAAACTGAGGCACGTACAACAACCAGGAAAACCCTGCAGGCTATTTTCATGTTCCCTGAGAGGGACAGCAGGGACCAGTGTGCCCCAGACCTTTGGTTTGATCGGATACCTCCCATGGGCAGTTCCCTGTCCTCATTACTGCCTCCTCTGTGATTGCCCTCTGCCACCTGGTAACAAATCCTGCAACACCAGTATATGCTGCACCACAGATACCAGTAGCCATCTAAATGGTCACCAGCTAAAAAAGAAAAAAAAAAAAACCCACCGACAAAAGACCAACAAATAGTTGACCCTGTTCCCAGGCAAATACAAAGAACAGTTTTGGATCGTCACTGCTGTCCCTTTGTTTACTGACTGCGGTAACAGAAAAGGCAAGGAAAGAAAAAAATATTCCTTGATAACGACAACTTATTGTGGGCAAAGCAGGCTGGGGCATGCCCAAGAAAAGGAGCGTCAGGCTCCATGTGTATCTGCTGGTGACGGGAAATAAATGTGCCCAAAAGCACTTAAAAAAAAAATAAAAAGGATCAGACCTGATTGCAGCAGTTAGAAGTGATATATTCTTGGCATGGAAACAAAAAGCAAATTCATAGCAGGTTTGGAGCTGATCTTACTGGCTTACATGGGATTTTATACTTAGGTAATTCTATTGTTGGCTGGAGCTACCTGATTTATGCCTGAATAAGGTCCTGATCCTGCAAACATTTACTTATGTACTTTAGTTTTACCTTTGCTCCTAGACACCCTATTAATTTCACTGCAGTGAGGATAGTGCTTGTCTGCAGAGCTGGGACCTTTGCAAGAAGAAAATGTGTGCCGTAATGCCTGAAACGAAGAGGAAATTTTGCAGCAAGACGTGAACTCCCCAGGCTGTGGCCGTCCCACACCCTGAGACACTGCCAGCCCCAGGCACGCACACCCAAAAGCCGAGCGGTTGCTTGTGTAGCTCCCTCTAACCCACAAGCTTTAGGAAGCAGCAGGGGAACATCCTTAGCACAAACCTGCCGCGGCGTCGAGCTCTGAGTCAGTCTCTGCAACAAGGCAAACATCAGACAGCGGTGTAACACCAAGTTCATTCTGACGACACCCTCTCCCCAGGGCAGACCAGGGGGAACGGGCTGCTAAACATAGCAGAAACCATTTGGATTGGTTGTTTCCATTCAAGAAAGTGGTATTTATTGTTAAAAATACTGCGTTTGCCCTGTACCCTCCCTATCAGGCAAAGTAAAAGAAAGAAAGGGATTCATCCATCAAACACCGCCCTTTGACAATGAAACCTCTGGGTTTGCTTCAAAGAGAGCACGAGAATAAAAACCTGTCGGAGGTGAGGGGAGGAGGACCAGCAGAGAGAAGACGTGCTCACACATGAGCAGGAAAGACAGCAGCTTCAGCCATCCGGCCAGCGAGATGCCGCGGCGGCTGCGTGTCCAGCAGCGCCGTCGCTCACGAGCCCGTCACATGCTGCTAAAACCAGGCAAATGAAATATAAAGGGGCTGTGAGTCTTGGAGCAGCTGCTTTTCTCACTGCCGCTGCCAAACCTTCCCGAGAGCATGACCATTGCTCTGCACAGGGGAGAATTAATTTGCTTTACAATGGAGCTGTGGAGCTCGGCGGGCAGTTGGGTGTCTGCGGCAGCGGCTGCAGAGCTGCCGCAGCCCGGGGGCTGCCTGGGGGGCCAGGAGCACCACCTGGAGCCACCCTAAGGGTGCTCAAGGAGGCTGGAGGAGGGCCCAGAGCAAAACCCCTCCAGTATAAATCCCTGCTGCTTTCCATCTGAGACACTCGGCCAAGATGCATCAGTCCCCACCCCCCAAACCCAGCGATCTCCATCCGGCAAAGCTCGGATTCCACTTGTGGAGCAGCGAGTGCCCGTGGACCACAGAGCACTGCGGCTCCCGCACACAAGTTGTGGGACCTCTCCCTCCTGGACACACCTGGCAAAGGGTGCGAGCGGCAAACATGAGCTGCCTAGCCTTTCATTTCAGTATCCCTGCAAGCTAACGGCAGCCTTTGGCCCAGCCTCCCAGCTGCACCCTGCTTCTGGCAAGCGGCAAAGAGCCGCGATGAATGGCACTGCCTGCACCTCGGGGCCAGACCCCTGCCAGCCTGGGTCCGAACTAGCGGTTCCTTTCAGCTGCTCTAACCCCGGCGTGCTGGCTGCGGTCAGGGCTGGGAGCGTGGGTCGGAGGTCCGTGCAGAGCCTGCCTTCACCCCACGCTAATCAAACCTGCAGTGGATGGGGGGCAGGCAAAGCCCTGACCCAGCACGGGGGGAGAGGGAGGGCTGCGGGTACAAGGGAGGGCTGCGGGTACAACTGCATCCCGCGGTGCTGGCGTGCGCCCTGGAGTGCTGGTGCTTACGGTACAGTGAGCTGCAGGACACAGCCATGACAACACAGCGTGGCTGGACCAAATTTTTGCACTGCGTATGACGAGGCTGCAGGATGGGGCCGGAGCACCAGTGCGTTTCCAGAGCAGCTCCTCTGAACTGGGCTTTGCTTATGCTGTAGCAGCCTGGAGAATTGAATATTGCCCACCCCAGGAAGATTTAATTATACATAAAATTAGAAGGAGGAAGCGTTAGTTAAAATTTCATACTTCTGGAAGGCAGCCGGTTCGTTAGCGTTACTTTAATGAGGCACTAACCTCACTGTAATGCTTTTATTAATGCTTGTTGCTTATTGAGTGCCAACTGCTTGGCTCCTCTCCGACAGGCTGGCTGGCCCACAAAGCAAGTGGTTTAGGGGTCCTTTGATGCAAAATGCGAGCACATTTACACCACAGCCAGGACAAACGACAGTTGGTGAGATGAGACAGCCCAAAATTCACCAGATGGTGCCCAGAGCAGGTGATGCAGCGAGAGAGCAAGATCAGGGTAGGCAGGAGGGGACGCAGGAGGGAAAAAGCGAAAGGAGAAGAGGAGATGCTTGTTCCACTGACGACACCGTCGCCATTCCTGTGTACTGCAGTAGAGTCAGGATGAGGGCCAGGACAATGAGCAATGACAGTACGTCAGGACGTGATGTGCTGGAGATTTGATGACGAGGGAAGATGTCAGGTGGTACGGGATCCAGGAGGCAGGTCTCCAGTGGCTGAACACATCTGCAGCAGTAGTAGGTGGGGGCAGGCTGCAAGCTCATGTGCTTTGAGGCCACAGCTCCATCCAGCCTGGATCTCACCATAGACCCTCTTTGGTCAAACGTGAGTCCTTAATCCAACCAACCATCTCCAAAACACCTAAGGCACCTGTACCCCAAAAGCCTCTGCCCCAGTGTGACAGCTGTGGCATAGCCTGTGCCTTTGAGGTGCCCCCAGCACTGCTGTGGAGCTGGTCCAGGAGAGGACGGAGTCCCTCCTCCAGGCCCTCCGCACTGCACATGCCATTGCCCATGACCCTGTTAGACTGCAGAGGGGAAGAAGGGATTTTGCCCCCCAGCCCTGCCCAGTTGGTTGATCCCACCTGCTTGTGGGGTGATGCCCAGGCACTGTGAGCACACCTTTTGGATGCGGTCATGGACAGAAGGACAGAGATTACCCCAGCAGCTGCTGGGACACACTCGTCCACACCTCCTGGGAGCCGAGGTGAGCATATGCCATATGTTTCTCCTCCTGTTCCTCAAAACACTCTGAATAGAGGGATTAAAAATTACCCATTGCGGCCTGAAACAACAGATCCAAGGCGCCAGTGCCGGCTGATATTCCAGCACAGCAGTGAGCAGGTGGGCTGCCGCATCCACAGCGAGCAGGAATGGGAACAGCTTGTCGGAGAGCCTCGCCGTGGCTCTGCTAGCGGGGCCGCCCCTCCAGGAGCTACCACTCCACAGGAGCCGAAGCATCAAAGGCAGCTTTGCCACCTCCCTGCCTCGGGCTGGCCAAGGTCCAAGGCTATTTCCCAGCAGCATGTACCAACCTGCAATTAGGCACTTCTCCCTTCCAAGTGCTCAAAGGTAGATCTCGCCTAGGCTAAGCCAAGGGTTTTCTCCGCACGCCAGGTGGGCAAAGCAGCAAAGAGCTGGACTGGTGCTGCCTCAGCATGGGCCCACTAGAAAGTCCTCCTCACTGCACAGCGGGTGCCTCCGGATGCAGGACCATGCCGTATGTGACCCCATGCCAGCCCTGGGTGCAAGCACGGCCGCAGTGCTGTGCCTCGTTCGGAGTCATGGCACAGAGTCAAGTTCAACCGTGAGCTGGGTCTGGTATCCCACCACCGGCCACAAATGGCTTCAGGGGTAACCGGTGAGTCCTTGGCAAAGAAAGGTTCAGCACCATATCATAATCTTGATTTTTCCTGCAACTGAAATAGAGTGTTTCATGTCATTTTAGTCAACAAAAAGAGGGAAGAAGGTTATCCAGAGAAATGAGGAGGAAGCCAGTTGGCTGCCTGGGAACAGAGCGATGGGCTGGGGCCAGCCGGACAAAACACAGGGCAGAGGCAGGAACAACCAGGGAGAAAAGCTCCTGTCCTCCAGCGTGTTCTGCCCAAACTGCAAGGCAAGAACACCAAACTACAAAGTCACTGAACTAGAAAATTCACATGTTTTGTTCTCCACATAACCTGACAGATTCAAAGCCAAACATGGAAATTTCACAGGGTGATGATGTGCATTTTTCCTGTTAAAGTTTCTCTGAAAACTGGCCTGGTTCTTGTGAAGGAGAAAAAAAAAAAAAGAGAGAGAAAAAAGAAAGAGGATATTTTCAAGTAAAACTAGTTAGATACAGCCATTTTTAAAGTGACTGCTATAGGAAACTGGGAAATTGGTAAAACAAAAATGCTTTGCCAAGTATTTTTTGCCAAAATGTGGTGTGGTTTTGGTTCTTTTTTTTTTAAATAAGACTTTGATCCAATGATCTAAATTCATCAAAATTAGGAATAAAGCAGAATGTAGGAATGAGAGGGAAACAAACAAAACAAAATAGGGCAAAATGAAATGGCAAATGCTGTGAAATTTTCATCTGGCATTTAAAGCAGCGTCTAGAGCCTGCTCACACCAGACAGCACATGCTTGTCTCAAGCACAGTAAAATAGTCCCAGGATAAATCTTTTTCGTTTCTACCGGCCCCATCCAAAGCTTTCCTGCACTGACAGCCAGACCTTGCAGGTCTGCTGGGGCCCAAGCCTAACTTTGCACACATGAGCAATGGTGTCCTGGGGCAGCTGGGGTGCCAGCCTGAAACACAGCTTTCGGGTTTCTATGGTTCTAGTGGCAAAATATTAGAAACTTGATCTTTTAAATGGGGTTTTATCCAGGGCATATAGTGGGTGTGTTGTCCTAGCCCAAAACAGGAAAACACGTTAAAAACTCAGCACAGCTGTAAACAAGATGCACATTGGCAGCGTTCATCACCCTGGCAAGGGTAATCACTCTCAAGTTTATTCAAGGTAGAAGCGGGGGATTTGGAAGCATCGCATCCATGGCACACTTCCCTGCTTTGTCACATCACACTAAACACTTGATAAAAGCCCCCTTTGAAGGGGAGCCAAGTCCTCCCTTGCTTGACTATAGTGATACTGGATTGAATTCGCTGAGCCGAGTTTCCAGTTGTGCAAAGAGTCTGTAAGAGGTAGAAAAAGAGCAGGAGTGAACAGAAAGTGTTGCAGCTCAAAGAAAACTACAAAAGATAGAGTAGTAATTAATTATTGGGCTTTACTTCTTTTTTTGTTGACAGTGGGACACACGTACTACTGTGTTGGTAAAATGTATTATGAGGGGCCTGCCTTCTCTATAGTTTTGGATATATGTCATTAAATATTCAAAAATCATTTGATATCTCCCCAAAATTATGAGATTGGTAAGCAAATCATGAGATTAATAGCAACAAAGACTTGTCTTTTGTCTCTTACCTTCTGAGTTGTTAGCCTGCCAAGCTAATTTCAATAGAAACTTGGTTAAAGGAAAATAAAAAAGGGAAGGTGAGACTTTCCCATGATTACACCAGAAGTTTAGTTTCCCAGGAAAGTGAATCTGTAATGCGATGAGATCATTTCCATCTGATGAATCCCAAGTTTGTTTTTAGAAGGCTAAAACCAAACCAAAACAAAATTAAGAAAAAAACCAGCACCCAAACGCAGATCACTTGGACAGTGGGTATTTGGGCTGTGCATGTGCCCAGCCAGAGCACATAAAGAACATACCAACTCCCCTGCTTCCCAGTTAGGGCAAAGTGATACTGGTTTCCCTAGCAGAATTCATACTTGGGTAAAGGTGTAAGCGGTGAATGATCTGCCTCCTCTGCCACATAAAGGACTGTCCACCTTTTTCTCCCCTGTGACAACCCTGCGATTTGTCCCCTGGTGTGACCCACACACCAGCCAAGAGCAGGACCTGCTCGGGGGGGGGGCAGTTCCACTCCAGAAGCTTTCCTCCCGGCAGGCGCAGGAGGGCTGCTGCCCATCGCTTACTAACCAGGGCACAGGGAAGCAGGGCGCTTGCCCATTCTGCCTCTTGCATTAGCATGGCATTAGCATGGGCTGATGGAGATACCATCTTCCTCCTGCCTCTGCCAGCAGCCCCACCCTGGAGACCAACGGCTGCACAGCCTCTGCCCACCAGCCTCCGCTCCCTTTTCAGCCCGTGCCCTCCTGGGCAGGTGTTGTTTGCTCTCCCATCACAGCTCTCGTTCGTAGAGAGGCTGACTACAAAAGCTCTGCAGTCGTTGCTATTTATTCTCAGCCCTGGCTCGGTTTTGTTGAGATGACCAGGTGAGTAGGCAGGCGGGTGGTTCTTCCACTTACTTATTTTCTAGTGGATGGGGACATCAAATATTTGCTTTCAGAAATATTTGCAGCAGCTTCACTACATTTAACAACATCAGCTGAAATGCTCAAAAAGGGTGGGGGAGTGCTCCTGTGCCTTCACTCTCTCCCGGGCTTTGCTAAGCTGACCCAGAAACTCTTGGGCTTCGTTGCTTTGACACTGAACTTATCTCATGGGCAACACATTAAAATGTGTGATGGACTTCCCTTTGGTTTCACTGGAAGATGCCCACAGGAGTGGATCTGAGACCTACTGGTTCCTATTCCGTAGCAGACAGCTTTGCAGCTCTTAGGGAACAGCTTTCAGTAACACTAGTACAAATGCTGAGCGGCTAACGTACTCCCCTTAAGCCAATACTATTGCAGCAGAACACAATTTAGTCCTTGCATTTCAGGAACAACAAAACTGCCTGAGGTTACGCGCTAATTACAGACTACTTGTCTCCCCTATCATTCTAGTTTACATTGCAAGACAACATCCAATCAACCAATCTGGGGAAGAGTGTCTTATCTTTGATGTGAGGAAGCTCCAGCTGTGATCAAGTATGGATGCTGCTTTCGAGGCGAACTCGGGAAAGAGCTTCACTTTACACAGGGAAGGCTGAGCGGAGACCATCTCTGTATGAGCTACACAGCCTGTTGAGTAGCTGGTGTCAGTAAAGTAGTCACCGAGTGAGGTGTCCTCATCGGAGACCTCCAGAAGTAGACTGAATCCCAGATATGTTTTCCCTCCCTCAAAACACACTCGCATAATGGCCATATTTCAAGAGCAGACTAGGAATTTTGCGGACAAAAATCTCCATTGCTGAGATGTGTAAAGGCCTTTGTGCTCCGAGGGACTCAATGTCTCCAGAGATGGCGGCAGCAGTGGGAGATGGGTTTTCTTCCAGGCACAAATCGTTGCTCACTGCTGCAATAGGTACTCAAAGCCACAACTCAGCATAAGCTTTGCAAAAAGGGAGACACCTACCCAAGCCACGGGATTGCTTTGCTACTGAGTGTTGCATCCAAAGATCTGCTAGTGAAATGCTACTACCTGCAGGGTGAAACGCTGCACAGCCACATCAGGACAGCAGAGGACAGGTCCATCCAACCAGGAAAGTCTGTGATAAGAGACTCTGGTCAGTGGGTTCCAGCCATAGCAGTCTATTCCCCAGCTCTCACTATTTCTTCATCACCTCTCCTGAATTATTGACAACAGGCAATCATTTAGGAGTGGATTTTTAACTCGGTGCCATCAATCACTAATAGGATCAGACCCATACAGCATGCAGGGTACGACTCGGTGCTTTTTATTCTACATTCATCCTAGGCAGAGCGTATGCTTTTGTCTTCATGTACTCTGCAGTTTCTCTCTTTTCCTTCTTTTATTTTTTTTTGCCTCTTGTAAAGACTTTGCTATGTCAGAGTCTGTCAAACAACTCCTCGTACCATGTTTTTACAAGAATCCTACTTGCTGGTCAGTGCCAAGCACCCTTTTAAACATTACTCAGTGAAGTATTGCGTTGCCTGTGCTCTGCTCTTGCATGCCATATTTAGACAAAAGCTAGGGAATTCCCTGCCCTAGATGAGGGCTTGAATGAGAGCATTCTTCTCCCACCTCAACTAAAAATGTATGTGTTCACATCAGCCAGGCCTTCTACCCAGCATTATTTTTAATTGATTCCACACTCTGATTTATCTACCTAGAAATCAGAAGGAAAAAAAAAAAGAAAAAGAAAAAGAAAAAGAAAAGGAAATTAAACAAATGAATGTGGCCACAGACGCATGCTCAGTCCTGCTGGGTACATTCCCAAAGAGGGCAAAACCCAGGCGGCAGTGGAAACAAAACACCCAAACCCCACACGGACACACTACCCGAATGCACAGCTAACAGCCGCCAGATCACAGCCAAAGGTGGTTGTTAGTGCTTTGGCCCAGGGCAAACAAACAGCAAGGCTGTGGCCTAACATTGATGAAGACTGTCAAGGGGGGTTCTGGCAATGCACCAGGACCTTGTAGCCACCTGAGTCATCGGGGCATCAGATTTCTCTGGAGCAAAGGAAAACACCCCCGTCAGCAGGCGTGCGGGGCAGGGTGCACAGTGCCCCGTGAACAGCCAGAGCAGGGAGCCCTGTGATCGCTGCACATATTGCCCTGCACGTTCACCCATTCAAATTGGCAAAAGCCGGAGTGCAAGGGCTCTTCCCTGACGCTGCAAAAGTCAATGGGGCTGCAGATCCTTCTGGAGCGGCTATTGAAATGGCACATTCCAGAGCGCTATGCTAATCGCTTTTAGCCAGCCCTCCAACATCACTCTAGTCGCTCATGTTTAAATGCTTTGCCATACTTTTGTCCACAGTGCGTGGGCCCCCCAGATTTTCTGACATGTGGTTCTTCCACTCACTGCCAAGCCTGCTGGAAGAGGATGTCAGCCTCACAGGACCAAAACAGATGCCTTCCATGCACTAACTCTGTTGGAAAAGCTTCAGATAAAGGCCTGTCTTCCTTCCTCCTCTGCCCCACAAGCACTAAAAAATATTCAATATCTACCCCAAGAACCTCTTTAGGAGAAAATCTGAATCCTGAAATGGAGAGTCAGAGCATTGTCAAGTACAGGGTACATAGCCTGAAACACAGGATGAAATACTCTGAAAAAGACGAGAGTTTGCCCTAGATTTTTGCTTTCATATACATAGATACATAGGTATAAAATACATTACAGCCATCTCAATAGTATCTGTACTGCTGGTAGCGATCCTGGGGACCCTACTGCAGACAGGATGCAGACAGGCACCCGCCTTTTAACTGCTGTCATTTAATTCTGTTCAGTGTTGCTTGAGCTGACATAATAACTGAGACATCACTCAGGCCTTGACTAGCCTGGTGCTGCTAGTGTTATTGCCAAAGCTGGGAGCTTTCTGGGGACAGTGAGAGAAGAAAGAAATTATATGGACAGAGTTGTAGTGTTATAAAATGCACCCTTAGGATCATATGTTCAAAAGCACTCGGTTGCCATTTAGGGACCTAAATGAAGTTGGCAGGCTTTCAGAAGTGCTCAGCATCTATCAGCTCCTACTGAGAACACGCTGAGCTCTTCTTAAAATTGTTAGAGAAAAACAATTCAAAGATAAGAGCCAGCTTGCGGCTTACAATTAACATCATTGTATGGGTCTTCAGAGCAGTTTGGCAAGAGCAAGAATAGCTGCTTTCATAGAAGATGCTGTATATGAATTCACATCTCAAAGCATGGGACCAGGTCTATGAGCACTCACCCCCACTGATTGCCTCCTGTAAGAGCGCTGCACCCCAAGGAGAATTTTCCACTTTGTGTCAGAGTGATGCCTTTTATAGCACGCAGTAAGTGGGAGTCTGCACCTGAACATGCTAGGAGCAACCACATCAGTGGAGACGAGAAAGACCAGTATGAGTATCTAACAGCTCAGAAGAGAACCTATTGTGCTGCAGTCAGGGCAACTGTGAAACCATCTGGAGAAATGCACTAATTTAGTCCTAACCTATGTTAGTTTTTGCCATATAATTAGTAACAATATTAAATGTCAGTTGGTACCTTTTGTCTTTGAACCCCGAAGTGGTCTTTGTTCTGTGAATGAGAAAGATGTCTTCTCCCAGCAGTGACAGAAATAGTCTGCCTCATGCAGTCATGGCCGGGTTAACACCAGTGTGAACATTCAAGAGACAGAAAGATTTGTCAGATCTCTCCAAACACTCACAGAAGCATCAATCCAGCAAAGAACTTAAACATTGAAGCAGTCCCACCCACTCTCCTGGAACCACCGGTCTATTTAAAAGAAAATTTGTGAATTCAAATCCTCCTACTGTTCGCAGCTCACAGCTCCCACAACCATGAACCAGCTGGACCTTGGTACTACACCAAAAAAACGCAAACCAAGCACAACAGCTTGTGTCAGGCTTCAGCTCACCCAGGGACACATTACGATTCTTGAAGGGAACTAAGAACAAATTCTTCTCACCACGATCCTTTTTTTCACAGTGTCCTTCACCTTACCTTGAAATTCCAGAAGCTATCTTCCAGGTAGGAGTAGCTTGCTTACCCTTACTTCCCAGGTATTTCAAGAGTTACAATGTCTGTCTGCCCCTTAGCTTGCTATTTTGCTAGGTCTGATTCCCAGAAAAACTCCAGAGATTCTTCTGGGGGCAGCAGGAGCTTGAAGAATCTGATGAGTTGCTACCAATAGGTCCCTTGACTCACCTTGGCATGGGAGGTGAATCTATCATTTAATCTGCTTTTCTAGATGAGGGTGCTACACCTCAGTCAGAACTGCCATATAACACTACCACCTATAGTATTAGGACAACACAACATTTTTTCACTTTTAGCTTAGTAGAATTTTCGTGTTTTCTCAGTAACGGGTCAAAATCCCATTTGTTGAAGGTGAGGGCAAATGTATTGATTCCAGAGGAGCTGCTGCTCCTAGAGCAGCTCAAGAACTCAGCAGAGAGATTAGACATTGCGCAATCAAGCGTCGCAAGACCTTACAAACTCAGGTTGTGTTGATTTACTTCCCGACACCTAGAAATGAAAGCAGAACAACAGAAAAATGCATAGCACTATTTTCCATTCTGACTAAAACAAGTCCAAAACATGCATGAATTTAGCTTGTCACTCCTTAAATATAACAATTGATTATGATTCATTACTCCCAAGTATTCTAGCTCATTTTCTACAGCTAATTAACCTTGCAGGCAACAATTCACCCAACAGGCACCAACTTTACAAGGGAACACTATTCCCAGGAGGAAGGCTGCACTCTGCCGCCGCCTTTATGAGAACACAACTGCTTGCCATGGTTTGGCCAAGGAGCACTGCTGCCCTTTCTCGCCTTGATTTGCTGTTTATGGAACAGGGACAGCCTGAGAAGACTCATTTAGCCAAGACATGGAGAATTCTCCATGCCAGTCAGCAACATGTGCCCAATTCGAACACAGTCTCCTTGGGAGCAGGGAAGACCTGGTTAATCATTGCTGCAGCCACTGAAGGTTAACAAATACTCATCCTTCCCACAGCTTAGCTGAGCTCAACTAGGCAGGAGAGAGAAGGATAAGAAGAAAGATAAAGACACAAACACTCATCCTGGAGCAGTGAGAGGAATGGTGACTAGCGCAGCTCCCTGGGATGATGCCCTGTCCTAGGGAAGCCAGTGGCTCATACAGTTGTGCAATAGCATGGAGTTTGGACAAGATCTTTGAGTCTTTCTCTTGGTCCCTTTTATCCCCTGCTCAGGTTTACACATCCTCTCAACTCCTTATGTGTATTTAGACCAAAGAAAAACACCATTAAAATGCCAAAGAGGCTTTCAAGACAATTGTTTTGTTATATTAAACCGGCTCCAATCCTAAACTCTGCTTCTGTGAAATTACTCACTGGACAGGACACTTCAATCCTGAATTATTAATGAAGTGCCATTGCCACTGTCAGAGGATTGCTGTTTTCACAGGTCAGCCACAAGAGGAAGGAGAATTTTAGCAAAACATCGCCTGACATCAGGGATTTACACGCAGCCCTTTCTGCATCAAGCACCTCAGTGTAATACAAAGGCACACATTCTTCACTGCAAAAGTCTTCTTCATAAAGTACCAGTGCTGAGACCCGACTGTTGCTGCTGGTTTTGAAACACTAAATGCCATTTCCCTGGCATGCACTCGCAGCGCTCCCACGTACAGAAGCCTCTGTACAACAGCCACAGCCTGAGTGTCACCCAGTGAAACCCAAGAGCTGCATCCATTTTTAGAACCAGCCTGTCTGAAGATATGTTGCATTATCTGAGCAACACGTAAGGGAACAAAATGAACTGCAGCTCCCCCTGCCACTTATTTACCTTCTGTTTAAACAGTGCCTCTTCATCCCGCTCCGTTACCCTCCCGTGCACCCACTTACTTGGCACCTCTCGAGGGCTGCCCAGTCTATTTTTAAAAGCATGCTGCTGGCTTTTATCTTAAGCTGCCTGATTTTTTTTTTTTTTTTAGCTCTTGTACTCTTTAAACTTATTTAAAACATGCTGGCAGATAAAAGTAGTGAGGGGAGATATAGCAAATGCATCATGGTTGGCATTGCAAGTTGAGAATTAAGGCAAGAGATAAAACCCAAACAGATTAAAAATGAATACCTAAACTCAATGATTAGGGCCAAACAGCAGCAGTCCTCGCTAAGGGGAGTATCTCCCGTGTACTCTAAGGGGGTGGTTAAAGGCTCTGCTGGTTCCAGTTCTGAGCCGGCACTAGCAGCACTGAAGTCAGTGGACTTGCACAGTCACACAGGCGGAGGAAATACTGGAAGGAGAGTCTCCAGCACTGTTCTCACTTGTGGGAAGGTGGGAGGGTGCCAGAAACATGTGGCTTGACAATCCAGTGTCCCCACCTGTACCTGCAGTTGTGACCCCAAACCAGGATGCACTTAGCACCCTTGAACAGGGAGGCTGCTTTCAACTTTGAACCTAAAACCCTCAGCAACTCTCAGCAGTAACTAGAATGAGACTGTTGAGCCCATGAATAGCGGCATGCCACCAGATCCTGTAAATAGGGATGATGGGTTGACTATACTGATACGTCACCTTACAATATGAGAAACCACTTGCAAAACTTCACATTCTGGTAGCTTGGAGATTTTCTAGCCCGTGCCTTAGATCTAGATTTTTCTCAACTAATATTCAGGTGCCAGGCTCTGACACCACTGCGGAGCTGTCCTAAGCATCCTGCTGATGTTCCTGTAGTGACCAGACACATAGAGCTGCTTCTGTTGCACTGTGCGTGTCTCAGGCTGAGATTGGCTCGATTTCAGATTCGGGATATCTCTGAGAACTGATTGAAAGGAGGACTCACTAACGCTTCCATCAGATGCTAACGGGCCTTTTTGTGCCAGGAAAATGATGTGCGCAACAACAGCAAAAGTGCCTGGAAGCATCCCAAAGTCTGAGTGAAATGAGGGAATTTTGAGTGGCGTCAAACAAAAGGAGCAGTGATTTAATCTCCACAGATGGGGAGGGGGGAGCAGTGTCAGGAAAAGCAGGAGGATGAGATTAGCTAGGCAATAAAATGAAAATGAGCAAGAGGTGGAGCAAACTGTGCTGAGATAAGAGGAGGTGGATTACAGGGCTGGCAGATGGAAGGGGGAGCAGGCAGCCAAACAGTGAACAAAAAAACAGGTAATAAATCTGGAAAAATCATAATCAACAATATTAAATACCATTTTCAACGCATTGTCTCCAGGGAGGTATGGGTTATGGCAGATGGACGTACAGTGAATACCCTGTGCTCTCCCCTCAGGGTGCAATGACACCGCCCCGTGCTGCCGCGGTGGCCTTCAGCCCAGGCCACTGCAAACGGCCAGCAAGGTGTGTTTGCTTGGACTCTAAACTCTTGCAAGGCAGCCAGAATCTTTTCTGGCACATGGATAACACAGTTCTTTAACACCAAAAGGTGAAAGAAATTGCTTCTTTCTGGAGAGCTTGACCAACCATTTGACTCAGCCTAGTTCAGGAAAGCGACACATCGTCTCTTTTGCTGCTGAAAAGAGCATTTCCTCAAGCCTTGCAGGAGCACATTAGGCCGGGTATCTCAGTTCCGGACGATAAGGCAGGGTTTATCAAGAAACTATCATTAATGCAGTTCAACTGGCAATAGGTGATTGATAATAAGCAGACATTTGACCGTTATTTAAGGCATTAAGCCCTTGACCACTGAGTTTTTGGAGGATAATCTCTAGAATACCTTTGTCAGTTTAGAAAGGCCACGCTGCTGCTTTCCAGATCTGCACATCCTCCCCCCTCCAAAAATCTCCCAATCTTCCATTACCCCAGGCGGATCAGTGCCTGCTGGCAACACATCTATCTCGGCTCTCCCTGTCTCAAGAGGTTACATGAAATCATTTATTTGGCGTTACATTTCAAAAGTCTGGGAGAGAAACGGTATTATCTGGGTACTGCAAAGAAAAGGAGGGGGGGAATTAATGGATGAAGATAAGTAATTATCTTGTGAGCTTGAGACCTCTCTGGGGTAGGGACAGCTTTTTGCTCTGCACCAGTGAAAGTGCCCAGCCGAACAGGGTTTGTGTTGCGGCACCATTGCAAGGCAAAGGAACAGCAGTGACAGCTCATACATTGCTGCAAACATCTCTGTGGAATAATAAATACATGGTTTGAGTTGACAATTTCCCACCCAAATGTAGGGCAAGGTCAGATTAACCCCATTGCTGCTGAGCTGGGTTAAATGATCCCCACTTCCAGCCTGCTCCTTCCTTATTCCCCAAAACGGATACCTCTTCCCCATCTGCCCCTTTAGCTTATTTATTGTCTCTCTAACCTCCGGCACGACAAGGAGAGGAGACAAGCAGCAGACAGGGTGCAATTTGGGGAGAGTGACGGCGACAAGGGGAAGGCAGGAAGAGCCTCGGTCAGGACATCTTTGTCGGAGAGCCTTCTTGAAAATCCACGTGGGTCCTAGCGATCGGCATGTTATTAGGAATAAGAAACATTTCTACCATGCTGAAATGACTGCATTTAAGAGCATTTTTCTTCTTAGGAAAGCACTGTGGTCAGCCATTTCTTGGACAGGCTGTGGGAGTTAAGTGCCTGAAATTCAATACTCCGTGTTACACACCAGAGGTCAGGCTAAGGGTCCCTTCAGATCTAAACCATAAATTTAGCAAACCGTTACCAAAAAAGCCCCTCCAAAACCCCCTCAAGTCTTCCATTCAGCACGCAGAAAACTCTTAAAGAACAAGCTCTGATTGCCGAAAGCTAGCGAAGAGGCCAGAAACCCCAGGGCGCTACATCTGACTTGAGTCCTTACGGCACTCGTGCTCCCTGCCCAGCCTCGGCCAGCCGGGGAGGCTCCGGCAACAGCATCGCCCTGACGAAGCCCAGGGCTGCAGCCGGAGAGGCCGGGGCTCCCAGCTCCGCAGGCACTTGCTCCTCATTTGACCCCAGAAGCTGCTGTATTTCACGTGCTGTTCCTCCCTCGCCCAAGCTGTGATGTGAGATAGCTGGTCCTGCTGGAAACTATAACTAAAAACATTGTCTAAAAACAAATCCTCTTTCTGTGTGCCGGAGGGGAGGAGCGGTTCCCAACGAGCATAGAAAAATGGAGCTTGAATAAACAGCTGAGCTGAAAGCAACCCAGGAAGGCAGCCCAGAACGGCGGCTTCGGAGGAGTGATTTTTACACGAGGAGGCAGGAGGACCTCAGCACACAGAGCCCAAGCCAGAGAAAGTGCCTGGTGTTGCCTTGCCGAGCCGGGATATGCCCAAATCCAGCCCAGGAGGCTGCATATGCTGTAGCTGAAATCAGTTGTGTCAGGTTCAGGCAAACGGTTGCGTCTTGGCACCAGGTGTTAAGAGGAGCTGATTTCCACCACGGGATTAGCAGCAGGATATACAGCACATACTCACTGCAAAACTGTGATAATATCAAAGCTCCATCTGCACTCGGGCTGGAACTCAGAGCTACTAATGCCTACTGTGGGACAGCTAACATTTTTTTCTTATTACCAGTTAAATTAGTTTTCCTACACCTTGAAAACGAATCATTATTTTTTCTTTAAAGATATGTGTATACATACAAACAATTTTTTTTTTTTATATAGGTAATACAGACACATATAGAGTTGCACAGATTTTAAAAAATATAATATTTAAAATGCTGTGTTTACTCTTTTCTTTAGAGGAGCTCAACTGTTCTCTGCTTGGATGCAAATAAGGCATATACTTCCACTCTAGGTATTTTTGGTCAGAAGGAAAAGATAGTGTATTTCAAACGTCACACTTTCAGCTGGCTTTATCTAACTTTGGTCAAGAATTTAAAACTTTGCACTGGACGCTAGGACATTTCGAGCTTGAACTGTAATTCTCTTCTCCTGACAAGAATTTGCTGCTAACCAAGCCTATCTGTGACATGGGAACCAACAGGATAAAGCTGAAACCAAGGCTGTCAAACTCATTTCACTTATTAGTTATGAAACGGGAAAAAACAGTAAGCTTCAGTGTCACATGGAAACATGAGCGCAGCGGTGACACAGCCTTTCATACACAGTGTCAGCACTAAAAACAGAGTATAGATTATTTGGAAAGTAATAAACACCAATCTTGTGATTCTATTCTGGGCTGGTCCTATGACAAAAAAAGGAAAAAAAAACCTCCAAAGCATCAAAACAAAACCAGAAGCTGAAAGCCCACAGCAATTGGCAGTTGTGCCCGTAACAAGCGGCGAGGGCAGTGCTGCGGCTCTGCTGTTTCAGCGGAGCTCGCCCAGCCATCGGCAGGGACCCCCCCCTCCCCTGGTGCGAACCGCATGAGCCTTCTGATCCAGGGACAGGATGATTTACCCGGGGACAACTGCTGAAGTTCCCACCCCCAGCTGCCTGCTGCACAGAGAGCTTGGCTGCTCCCAGCCCCTGAACACACAATCTCTTCTTTTTCCTTTTCTTTTTTTTTCATTTAAGGCAAGTAGCCAGTGCCAGGTTATCCTGCTGGTTTGCCTTCACAGTTCAGGGGTGGCTTCGCAAAGAGGTGAGCTGTCTGCGCAGCACGCAGCGGCGGGCCGTGTCCCACCAGCAGGAGAGGGCATCCTGGCCGCGGGGGACACGTCTCCATTGAGCCTCCCACCTCCGAGGTCAGGGCAGATGTTCGGAATGGTTCTTTCTAATCTTTAGTTGATTTTATTAAGTCTGTCTCCAAACATCTCTGAAGTAACACTCGGCGTTGCTTTATCCCAAAATAGCCACTCAGTATGAGCTTTTGGCAGCCAGCACAGAGGCTGGATGAGACC
>JAVKLA010000010.1:26044729-26090722 GCA_034782735.1 Sagittarius serpentarius
GGAAAGGGGACAAACTGTCCTCTCTTTTCAGGCAGATTCAGCCTCCCTCACACTTCTCTTACTGACCAGAAGTTTTGCACGTCCCTCTCTAACCACCATGCCCATGCTGTGGAGATGCCACCAGAAATCCGCCATTTCAGAGAGCTGCTGTGCTATGAGCACACTTAACTACAAATGTAACCTCAGTCTTTCCTTCTTTACAGGGACAAATCTTTCCGCTAGAAAATCACATTGTCCTCTAACAGTCCATTCCATCACCTGACTGAAAACCTCACTGAATTAAAGAAACCATGACTTGACTCCTGACTAGGCCCTTGCCAGGAGAATTACCTGAAGTCCTACCAGGGTCCAGTTTTCTTCTGTTGCGTTTGATGGGAATTCCCTCCAGCGACTGACTCCAGCAAGGGGAGGCTCAGCCCTCAGTTTCTGAGCTGTCACTGTTTTCCAGAGTTTGTGCTATCTGGAGTTTTTCCTGCAGCCAGCCTGGCTCTATTCCAACGGCTGGGAATGAGCTTCCTGAGCCATCCCCTTTCTTATCACTCACTGCCTTAAACAAGTTTGACCTTTTGATTGATTTGAACTTTGGACGGCATTAAAACACTTGTTCTAGCAGATGAGGTCAGTCACTCAGCTTTCTGCTTTGTGTAATGGGGCAGTTAATGCTACAGCGGTTTTAAATCATGGCATATTCCCAACTGCGAGGACAGGAGAAGAAACAAAACTCACCAGAGGTTGTCCCCTGACATTGGGCTGGGCCAGGCTTGAGTGTTGCACAGTTCCAGCTTTGAACTCCTGCCTCGTGTTTACCTCTGGTTGTACACATTTCAAAGAAGAAGAAATCTTTCAAATCATTTAGAAAAAGTTCCTGTCCCTCGATCTGCCTCTCCCCTTCATCATCCCCTCACGGCTTCCCGAAGCCATCCCTGGACTGTGGAAGGTGCCTCCTGTAAAGGATGATTGGGTCACTGCTGACCTTGAGCATAGGTTTTTAATAACTAACAATGACAACCAAAAGCTCAGGACTAAAAGGACGTTTCTATGGCATTTAAAATAGACTTGGAAGGAAAGACATTTTGTCTAAAAAAATAAACATAGTCCTCAAGCTGTCACAGGCCACAATTTGTAACATCAGGCTGTATGTCAGACTTGGAAAGAAAAAAACCCAACTGGAAATGGATTACAAAGAGCAAGCTGAAAGAAATACAAAAACCAACCACGCAGGGAAAACCACACTGGAGCGAACCCAAATCTTTTCATCATTGTAAAGGTATTTTATGTTAATGTGAAGAAGAATTTATTATTTTATCAATGCAGGATTTTTTTCTTTGCCATCTCTGCAGGATTCAATATAGACAAATAAAAGTGCTGTCACTGTCTGAATTGCTCTCAGTTTTATGTAAAGGGGTTGGACACGCACTAATGGGCACTTCTTTGAGCCATGTGACAAACAGGAGTAATGATGGGCCCTTCTTTTCCCTGCTTGCAGAAGAATGCTTGTGAGTTTAAAAGATCTGATAATGTTTGCTTATTTACAGTTATGGTTGGAAAAATTACAAAAGGAAATCTTAGTTGTAGAAGGGAAATTTATAAACCTAAACACTGAGAAACAGTTTTTCTTCAGTTGTTTCCACATTGCGAACTCACAAGCCTCCTCCTTGTTGCTCATCATGTCAACGCTGCAAGAGGTCATGGCTATGAATGTGAAGCAATAGCTCAGCTTGTTAGGACATAACCAAAGGGAGAGCGTCTGGATATGATTACTTCTAAGGATGGCGTGACCACCGTCTAGGTAGATGGGCTGATGCATCCTCTGTCAGGTGAAACTTTTTTCCCGGTCTGTAGATTGATTTTTAGGTGCAATGAATTCCAGTTAAAGTGCATGGAAATCTGGAATAAACTCATCACAGCACTCCACTTCAGAAGTACAGTCTTGTGGCTAATTTCCTATGGGAACACTTTGCTGCCGTGACTGGATTTCCCACAGTGTTTGGGAAGAAGAAAGCACTGGAGCATCAGAAAGCCCCTTGGAAGCACGGCATTCACAGATCAACTTCTCCAGCATCACCTACCCACCCAGCACCAGCTTCAGCCAGCTCATCTCCAGCCAGAGGCTGATTCTGGTGCCACAAAAGCAGCTTTCTGTGTCAACAGCAGCTTTGGGAAGGCGCAGTGGGGGGAAGCTTGGCATTGCTCAGCTGATGAACGCGCATCACTGCGTGCTTGGTCCTCACTGCGTGCTGGCCGCATGGCCTGGCTGGGTGGAAGGAAGGTCAGGGACAGCCACCTCCACGGTGGCCTCTCCAGCAAGATGGGCTGCCCAGAGCCTCCCACGGACGGGGGTGAACTGCAGCCAGGCAGGGTGCACGACTTGCATAGGCAGGAGCAGAGGGGAAATCCGCTCGGTCCCTGCAGCCACTCATCAAACCAAAGGAAGCCTGTGCCGCTTTACTGCTCCCTGGGGGCTGATTTAAGAAGTGCTAGCAACTAGCAAAACCACATCCACCCACTGAAGAACGGCAGTCGTTTCCAGTTTGCAAACCCAACAAGATTTCTCATGCATTTACAAAATCACTTATAGCCAGTGCCAGAAGGCTTGTTAATCTTGGTTAACCCTTGCTGTTTCTTTAGAAGAGACCCATACAGCCCCAAAGGTCTGCAACTGCCGTACTGCTTTATCTCCTGGCAACCTTAGTAAAGAATCTGGTGTTACTTGCCCCAAACATGTCATTTCTTCAGGGGAATGTGGCTAAATTTTGAGTCTGAAGGGTCTGATGGCTGGGGTGCACCAGTTCTTGCCTACAGCAGATAGCGAGTGATGGTGTGCACCTCCCTCCGGGGCCGTGCCACAGCACGGTGCTCTCTGCACAAGGTATCCTAAAGCACTTTCAGGAAGAACACAGCCCTGCAATACCGACTGCATTTGAATGCAAAGGGAGGGAGGAAGGCAGGAGAGCAAGAACGCCACTTTTCAGAGCTCATCACTCAACACACGCGCACACACAATGCATGGGAGCCACTTGCAGGGCCCTGAACGCTTGGCAGCAAAGTGAGAAGAAAAAAAAAAATATTTTTTTAAATTTTGTTTCAAAAACAAGCAGAAAAACATGAGTGCCTATAAATTTTCCATAGCAACATTCTGTCCTTTGGATCATCTCCCCATATCCACTCACATTTGGAAAGTTAAATAACGCTAGTATCTTGTAAAATATTAATTAAAGTAAGCATTATACTGGGTCCCATGAATCATTTTATGTGTGTTTGATATTTGCAAGTGTCACCATGGTGAGGAGTTGCACCTAGCTACAGTGCATTAGTTACAAAGACTAGTGAGCAATTGCTCAGCCATTGTTACTGGCTTCCTAAACTATAAACCTGGACTATCTGGACTATGATAGCTCCGAGATCATAAGATGCAGCTTACAAGTCAACATCACTATTTTAAGTTAATCCATGGCTCATGTCAGCTGTAAAAGTTAATGTTATAAACACAAAAATATCTACAATAGGAAAGTATTGACTGCTTAATATGCACATTGACTGAGATAAAATAGAAGTGAACACCGGGCCTTTCACAGAAACCCGAACCAGTAAATTAACAGGCAAGTGATTAGGATATGAAAGTGTGAAAGTGTGAAAAAGTGTGAAAGCTTTAATGATCACAAGAACAGAAAAAGAAAATCCTTTGAAAGCCCACTAATGTGCCCTCTCAGGAGATTCTGTACGCCCCAGTTTCAAGACATATCTCTAGATCACTAGGGAAAGCGTCTTAGAGATTCTATTTTTTTTGAAAGAGATTTGCAGAATGTGCTCTTATATTCACAGAAATCTAGTCACCACATAAAAATATTCAATGTCCTGCGAAAAAGCAGTGTCTCACGCCTAGCAAAAATGGCACTAGTTGTACTTTTAGCAAATTGGGATCCAAGTACAAGATACTAGCTTTCTTTAACTTTCCAAATATGAGTGAGTACAGGGAGATGATCCATTTACCGCACAATCACTGCCACCTGGTAGCCAAAGCATTTTGTAGAAACTACCTCATGTGGCCACTTGGACACTTATCTGAGCCTTTCGGTATTAGAGCAGTCACAAAAAGCACAATTTAAAATTGTTGAACGCAACATCTGGATCAGACTCTGCCAAAGGCTAATATTTTATCAGGTTGGCTTCTCCACAGCTTGTGTTGTAAGGAGGTTTTCGGTAGTCTCCCATGCTCTGTCAGGGCTGCAGTAACGAGATCAAGCCATTCCCCAGCGCTAAGCGTCTGACCAAATGAACCACCCGGGCAAAGCGAAGCTCACACATCCCTCCTCCTCCCCTGCTCTCGGTCCACTGATTATCTCAGATCATCAGTGTTTTGGATGACTGAATAAACAG
The DNA here is from genome assembly GCA_034782735.1 of Sagittarius serpentarius. Lineage (NCBI taxonomy): Eukaryota > Metazoa > Chordata > Aves > Accipitriformes > Sagittariidae > Sagittarius > Sagittarius serpentarius. Next base: position 26,049,107 of record JAVKLA010000010.1, read on the forward strand.
GATTATCCTCTCCCAGTGCCTGTTAAGTCAAAACTGTATGGCGATCCTATTAGTGGATCGCAATAGTGTGAGTATATCCAAGCAGGAGATTATCTTTTGCTTGCTCTGTGGAGCTGAAAACAGTACCGGGAAATTTTTAATCTCCATGAAGGGGACACTAGAGCTCACAGAAAGAAAAATCAAAATCATTTTTATTATCCTTCTCAATCAGCTGCCTAGCTCAAAAAAATTATCCCGATTGACAAAGTTATAACCTTCTTTCATTGATATAGTACAGGATTTGGGATGCCAATGAAAAACATCTTACATGCATAGCCTTTTTCATCCAAACTGATCCCAGAATGCTTTACAAGCACTGCATGCAAATGGCACGTGGGATTAGCAGCACTTTACAGTGGTCTGTCTCTGTTCCCACTGAGGTTAGTGAGAACAGAAGTGGGACTTGCCGTTGAGTAAAATGTGAACCAGGCTGGAACGCGGCCAGGACACTGAGATCAAGACTCGCATTCATTTGGAAACTGCTGGCACAATGGCCCTGTTGATCAGGACTTTGGGTTTACGTCTTGTCCAAAACAATGTAGCAAGCTACAATGGGGCATAAAATGATGCCATTTTAAACATGTTGGTAATTCATCATTATTTATTTTTCAAGCACTCAAAAATATTGAAAGAACAAGCAAAGGAGGAAATACCCATATCTAAATTAAAATCTTAAATAAACTAGATTTTAACACTGAGTAGCATGCAAGCAAAGCCAGCCAGCTCCCAACCCTTTTGTATACGCACATGCAGAAAAATAAATTCTTTCAAAAGAAGCTTTGAAGAGCACAATTAAGCATGAAAGTTACCATATATTAAATTATACATGTAGTAAAAAAGAGTCATTAGCCCAACAAATGGGCTGTTAATGATTTCAGGTTTGCCTAAGGCCATAAGCTAATAAACCAGTGATTAACCAGTATTTCTGGGATGCTGCTGTTGAAAGCTGGTAGCCTGGTGTCACCGTGCTCGCCCACAGCTTAAGAACTGCAGAAAAAATAAAACCAATGAAAAAAAAATGCATTGTATTTGGGCCACAGAAACAACTGAAGTTTCAGGCAGGTGAAACCCCTGCTCTGAGGCACCTGGAGCTCCGTCACTTATCGAGACACCCGATTTCCACTCTGTGCGCTGGGACTGCAAAACACGGGACTTCCCAAGTCCAAACAGAACCAAGGGGAGTAGCCAGGAGAGCCCCTTCCAAGGCAAGAGAAACTCTCCACGGATGTGTCCCAGCACAGACCATGCCCAGGAGAGCCCATGTCACGAGTGCCTCCTTTTCTATTTGAAAGTCGCTGCCGGTACCCGCTTGGGACACCTCCCCGCTGTTCCTGACCTTGGGAGCTGCTACCTTTCTCCTCTGAGGCCACACTTTGGTGAGCCTCGCAGCCATTTATATGGAAAGTAACACCAGGAAAGTGTGCTTGACAGCTTCCTTCAGACATTTCTTAGCAACTAGTAATAGAAGGAAAGAAACAACAGGCCATTTGGTCAGCCGGCTCTCTCCAAAGCACCCATACTTACTTTCCTCATCACAGTCTGAAGAGCTAAGGATGTGGGAACCAAAACTTGCACAAAACTCCCCAAAGCTGGAAACTGCAGAAGCAGGGAGGATGGTGCCCACCCACTGTTGTCAGGGCTACAGCATACACAAGAGCTTACATAGGTATGAGTTACTTGCGCAGGGCAAACTTTTTAAAACGCGAGCACGTGCACAAACCTCACCTCCATACAAGCAAATGGACATTTGTCAACAAATTTCAGACAAGTAAAACACTTCTTCACTGACACAAATACAGTGCACTGGGTAACATTATAGGTCCAAAGAACTAGATAAACAAAGCAAAGTTTTTCAAAGGACGTAATTACTCAGTAATTCAAAACAGAGAAGGGAAGCAATCCAGTAAGTTGAAGAAAAATATTGTTCATCCCTCAACCAGCATCTTCACCAGCAGGCTCAGCAAAGCCCTCAACTCGGTTTCATCGTGGGCAAGGGAGCATGCACGAGCTCCCAAAACTTTGAAAGAAGAAATGCCCGTCCATGTACATGTTGCAGTTCAGAGAATAGTCCGGAACCTGAGAGGGACCCCAGGGACTGCAGCCAGCCTGGCCTGCTGGGTGCCTAATTCACATCACACTTTGTCTGCCGCAGCTCAGTCGCAAGGGTTGGCCGGGGATGCCCAGAGAGCCCAACCCGCCTTCCCCAGTGGCCGCTGGGCAGCCGCCCTGGGAGGGCTCAGCTGCTCCCTTCCTTGCCAAATTACCTGCCCCTCTCCTCTCTCCGGCTGATTTCTCCTCATTGCTCGCTTCCTGTGGCGAAAGGCGAAAGTGTAGAAACTGTATTTCGTCACAGTGGCCCGGAGCCGCGCCGGGCGCTTTGCTGTTTGCTCCCCGGAGAGTTGCTAATGGTTTGATCTGACATAAAGTTCTCACACTTAAAATAAGTGGTATAAACACAGCACTCTCCAGGAAGGTCTAACAGCAAAATGAGAGATTTGTTTGATTTAAGGACGCTTTTCCTCAAGTCTTTTTTAATGCTTGTAACTAACCAGTAGTTCCAATGACTTTTTTTTTTTTTTAATAAAAAGACAAAGTATTTTCCTCCTTAATTGTTCTTGTGATTAAGGTCTTGTATTTCCATGAGAAGAAAAAAAAAAAATTGGATCCTGTTTCAGTAGAGACAATGGCAAAAACTCCCACTGACTGCAGTTACCAATAGAACAAGGCCCATGTGCAAACTTTGGAAGTAAGTTTTTCTGGAAACTATTTACCAAATACTGCAAAGAGTTCACAATTTTTTTCTTATTTTCTACTTTCCTTACAGTAACATTTAAAGCACAACTTCAGACAATTTTGTTGAACTGTTTTTTTAAAATCTACATTAGTGTGTCATGTAAGTCATACGTATGGTTCCTGATTCTTCACGTAAATGCCGTTTTTTTTTTTATTATTCCTACAAAAAGAACATGGCTTGATTTCTCGCAGCAGTTGCATAGACTTCAGATTAAATATAGCAGGCATTGACTTTCCCTGAGACTCAGACACTTCTGAAAATAAGATTTTTGGCACCCACTAAGGAACACACTGAACATCTCCTTTAGTTACAAGCCCTCCAAATAAAAAGAACTTATAAAGTTCTTACATGTATCTATAAGAATTTGATCTGAGATCTTATTTAACTCTCCTTATAAATATTCAGGGCTGGTCCTGCTCTCACTGAAGTCAGAATATCTTCAGTGCAATCAGCAGTGGCATCACAGTGTACAAACGGACAAATAAGATAATAATTGAACGTAAGAATTAAATTACTCCTTTTTAGCAGCCTCACCTGTATTTGTAGGCTTGTACAATAGAGGTCATTTAAAGGGCACCAGAGATACAACCTACACCAGATCCTGAATGCCAGCAGCTCTAAACTTCTCCAGTGCACACAGCTCTGCCCTTCAGTCACAGTTCTTAATATTTAAAATGACCTTTCCAAATTTGTTTTGTTTTTAATATGTTAAAAAATCTTTCCCACTGAAGTGAGTAGATTTTCCAGTGAACTCCAGCACTTAACCCTGCAGCATTTTACTATTTCGAGATTAGAGCACGAGTTTCAAAATTTGTCCTGAAGAACAAATATCTGCACGAAGTTATGATGACGTTGTACTGAGCCTAAGAGTCATCCTGGAATAGAAAACAATCCAAACAACAATATTTGGCTCTGCATAGAAATTTTTCCAGAAGTTCAGGAGTAATTGCCTCTCTTCTGCTAAGGCTACAAATAATTCTGGGTCTGAGCTCCTGTGCATGGCTCCTGAGGCTGACACACTGTATAATCTATCAAACCTGAATATTCTGTCATGATAGTTTATATTATACCTTTTCCAATTCTGTTTTGTTCCAAAGATGACTTTCTGAAGGGAGCTAATCCTGAAACATTTTAACCTCCTAATAGGTAGACATGCCCAAGTACAAATGCAAGCAGACTTTGTGAGGTCTTTAACATTTACTTTCACAAGGACGTACAACAGATTTGCGTTATTTCTTATTAAAAGCATTTTGTTTTGTTATTAAAAAAAAAACCAAACACATCAGGAGTGGTTTATTACCACAGCTGACCACAAGATGGAAATCCTTTTCCATAAGATGCCTCCTGGTTAGGAAAAATACTAATTTAAAAAAATACACCCTTTTTCCAGGAAAGTGTGTAAGACGAAGCAAAGCAGGGTTTCTCATCCCATCAACAACCTGTTTGGGAGGCCTCATCCATTTCATGTTCTCTCTCCATCCAGGAAAAAAAATTAGAAGGGACTTCAAAGAAGATGGGGAAGCCTCCCCCTTTGCAGCCTGTTCTGCCTGGCACCGTGGCAGCAGGAGCTGAAGGGAAGGTGGGGGGGCTGCGGCCCCCCACTTTCCTCCCTTGCCCAGGACAAGCACAGCTCCCGGACACAGACAGAAGAGGGTTTTACCAGCAGACACCTTACAGAAATTGATAGGATCCTTTTACCCAGGTGGATAGCCAAGCTGTCATCCATTTAATTTATCTAACAGAAGTTTAATTTTAATTTGATCAAAACCCAAGGCTTTTCCTGAGAAGTTTTCCCTTTTCCAAGAAGGGCAGATTCACTCCAAAATCATTCTGATGGAAATGCCTAGCTGGCTCTAGTTGTTACACCAGCAGCTCAGATACACCAAGCAGAGAAAAGCACCATCAACATGTGTTCATTGTTTAATTTGGAAATGCAAAGGATAAAGTAAACTCTTTCTTCATACCATTACAGGATTTTTTTAGAGTTAAAAAGCCCTTTGAGGAATGGCTCCAGCCACCCACAGCCTGGGATGGCAGAGCTCAGGGAGTTCAGCAGGATTTTATCTAACCTGCTACACTGAACCCTGCACAAACAAAACCACTGGTCTGGGATCTAAATCCTAAATGTCATTTATTTTTGTTATTGCTTATTTACAAAAATGTGCAGAGACTCACACTGGGATGCCACCGGGCATAAACAGAACTAGAAGGCCATTCCTGTCCCCAGGGGCAGGAGAAGGGTCAGTGGACAGGGTGCTGGGCAGGAGATGTGTCCCTTTCCCACCTCCAAAGCAGCACAAGCTGCGGAATCTTCTGCGGCCCAGGAGGGAGGGCTGGCTGCGATGCTGCAGGGACCCTCCCTCATGCTACTGCTGCATCTAGCCAAGCTCACTCCAACTTGCTTTTGAACAAACTATTACGATGAAAGAAATGAAAAGAATAGCTTCTACGGTTTTAATTATCTGACGGAGTTTTCCACGTTATATCAAATTGAGACGGCAAATAGGGAGCTACATTTAAAGACAGACAAGACATTTGCATCTGTTTTGTTGGTTATAGTAGTTGCACATTTTACTTTAAACATCAATGGGTTGCAACTGCTATTCAAATGATATGGAAATTGCTACTTTATACTGAAATTTCCCTTAAGCAACAAAGGAAAGGATTAGCACATGGCTCTGGTTTTTTTCTTCTATCTTCTTCTTTTCATTTTAATAAAACATAGTGGCAGTGGAAAACTCTTTGATGGTTCATGAACAACACCTATATCTTCTAATTTTTTATTCATACCAGGTTACAGGATATTTGAATCCTTCTGTATAACTATTATGACCACAATTTCGAACTAAAATATCCTTCTTGATCTGAAACACTGAATTAACTTCATTTTCACAACAACTCTTTGCCACAAAAATATACATACACAGGCTATATGGATAATTAAGCAAGGAAATTAAGGTACCAGCAACAATTTGTAATTATTTTCAGATTTAGGCGAAGCTAATCAACTGGATGCCTTCATAGAGTCTGTCTTGTTCGCACGTATCCAAGAAACATTTCTCATCTGGTCAGTCCCACTCAAGACTGAATACTACCCGTTTCTAGCAGTATATAGAAGAGTCAGTGCAAATGAGAATCAGTCAAAAGCACAGTCAATCAGTCAATCAGCACAGTCAAACCACAGTGTGAATTTTTCTCACTGAAGCTCTCATAAGTAAAATTGGTTGCGTTCCACCAGTTTGCAGGATTGATCCTTTAATCCCTGTCCAGTTCTGCACCTTTTCATGCAATCCTAAAGACAGCAACTTTTTAGTGACTTTTAATAGTAAACTTCACTCCGGGCAGTAGAGGTAAAAGATGTTAAAAACAGCTTTACTAGTCTCCCAAAAATCGATTACTTTTACAGAAGACTGATTAAAAACACTTTAAAGATTTTGAATGTTACTGCAAGTTATTGATATGGTAGAGAAACAAGAGCAAATGCATATCACTGGCTTCTTACGTACCTTATAGGTACCGACCAAGGAAGACTTTCAAGAGGACCATCATCCTTTTCCATTGACTCTGTTGTTACAGAATCTTCGTCATCCCCATCATGTACTTTAATCTGAACATCCCTTCTCAGCACGGCTATCCAGAATCTGCTGAGGAAAGTAAAAGCACATTACAAACAAAATATTTTTTAAATAATCGCATGCAGACACATAGAATTAATTTGTAAACCAGAATTTAACTGACTCACAACGTTCCTATTTTGATGTCAAAGCTTTGAGGCTTCAGGGTGCTAGGAACAGTGGGAAATTAACAAGTCTTGAGCAAATCAGATACTTTCCTGTTCTTGAAATTAGTTAATTAATTTAAAAAATAAAACACTGAACTCAGTCACTGGGTTCTTCTGTTCCTTAAGCACCTAGCACAGATCTGGTGAGAAACTTTCAATTCTTCATACACAGCTTCAGAAGAGAAATGCAAACAGAATGATTAAACACAGCAACTCCTTTCTCTCAATAACAAGTTTCAGTGTATCACCCACAATAGAGAGCAATGCCAGTCTAGAACTGCCTACATCATGAAGGGGCACAAATCCTGCTCTCACTCATGCGATCCCGCAACTCCACTACCGTCAGTGGATTTTTTTTCTCACAAATGTAAAAAGGATAACATCACTTCAAAACATTCCCCCTGCATTCATCACACAAAACCCAACATAACAGGGCCAGTTACAATATATTCACGCATGAGCTCTGATAACCATACTTGCACTTTTGGTTTTGTTAGTCTCACATGAATATTTATGCACATTTCCATGATATGTCCCCTGGTTTGCATAGGGCACAGGTTGTCAGCAGCTGAAAGCCATTAGCATCTGACAGCTGCTAAAATAGCTTGTTTGAAACAAATACGTGGTCCCGGCCGTTGTCTAGCAGGCAGGTGATTAAGGCATCATTACAAGCTGCATCTTCTTTGGCAGCTGCACGGACAAGGAGGGCCCTTCTCCCACTGCTCAGACCTGCCTGGTGGAGGGGAGATTTAATTACTATCACTACATAATGGGTAGTTTGTAGAAGACGAAGACCTGACAGAAACAGATAGTGGGCAAACACAGGACACAGATCGCAGCCGATGAAGTAATTACAATCTAAATAAGACTGTATGAGCTGGCTGGGAGCAGCAGATGTTGCTGCCCATCAGCATCTCCATATAAAACATATGTTCAAATGTTACTTGAAAAAAACCCAGCAGAACATTATTTGCAGAGCTACAGGATGCTTGCGGGGGGTATACTTGGGGAGGAAACTGGGATTCTCGCAGGCAAAATCCAGGGGATCTCTCGGGAGCAGAGAGGTGGAAGACATCCAGCGCATGGGGCACGGACTGCCTGGATGGATACCAGGAGGGACCAGGGAGGAAGATATTCCTTGGCCTTCAACCTACCAACGTCCTCCCCTCCCAAACATGTTTCATGGATCTGATTCTCAGGTAGAGAGAGTGGGAATGAGCTGATGAATTGTAATTGCGCTCGGAGGAAGAGAGAGATGAAACCTGTGCCCTGGGCAGGCAGGGCCAATGACTTTCCACCTCAGGAGGGCAGCCATGGGAAGGTGGTCAAAGTCCTGCTCACATTTAACCTCTCTAAGTGGAAAAGGCTGCACACACGGCAAGTAAAAGATGCTGCTCAATTTTTGTTCAAGTCATGGCATCTTGCTTTCTCATAAACAAAATAAAAGCATGTGTTGGGCAGAGATGAAACGGGGCGGTCAAATACAATAGAAGAGGGGTACAGTGCAAGGCAGCCCTTCTGAGATGCCGGAAATACTTGTCTTCATACCACACTAATAAACACAATTATTCCACTCAAGGCTATTTTCATAAGTTACTTTAAAAAAAATTGATGTAAAAGCAGGAAATCTCAACATGTGCACATTACTTCCTTTCAAACCATTTTCTTGGCAACCACCCCATCTGTTCTACCTCTGTCTTTCTTCCAAAAGAGAATTCATATTTATCTTCATAAACTTAACATTTAAAGAATTTCTGAATTGACTTTACCTACACAGCATCACCTTCCAGACTTGCGACGCTGTCACTTTCACCACACTTCATTTTTTCAGCATTCTTTTTTCTTCAAAATCTGTGTGAATAATTACCATTGTAAACACATTTATGTGCCAAGTTTTCAAAAAAAAGCCACACTCAATAGAAACATAAATTTCGTTTGTAAATTGCCATGCAGCACTCTGTCACATTATAAACAATGATGTACATATACAGCTTCACTGCCTTTGATGCAAAGCCAGAATCAGACCTTTTCAACGTTTTCTTATTAAGGATAAATTACAAAACAAACCAAGCATGCTAGAGTGAGATGGCCTTGACAGGAATGGTATCCAGGTGTTAGGGTTTCTTTGTTTAACATTGATACAGCCTTCCAAATACTGCAGCCTTTTCTCTGGAGACATATAAAAGTCTCAGAATCAGGGTTTTTCTAGTAAAAATGTCACTCTTAGATAATGTCCACATGAAGAGACAATCATGTCTTTTGATTTTGTCTGGGCTCACAAGAAGGGATGTCAGAAAAGATGAATATATGTGTGCATTACCTTTTGGGAGCTAGTTTTCAATTTCACTTCACCCTTTCCCCATTGTACTACCCTGTAAGAAAGAAGATAACCCCTGGGGACAACCCAGCCAGATCCTAACGTCAGCCCACGGAGCGGCCTGCTGCCTCTGCCTTTTGCGAGCCATTTGCAGCATCCGAGTGAGCAAAGGCGGCCGGGAAAGCAGCGGCAGCAACGTGCGCTGTGAGCGCTGAGCCCCTTGGCAGACGCACCCTTGGGCCGGCAGCGATCGGGGCAGGCAGAGAGGAGCAGGAGGCTGTCGAGGCTGTAAGTCTACCTCCTCACGGCAGCTCAACTTCTTTTGAGCACGTAGGGAATCTGGCCTTGATCTCCCAGCAGATTTTTTCCCATGTTCTGTGTACATAGTTACTATTATAAGCACAATCATGGTGAATGTTTGTGCAAATGATTAGCTCTGAATCTTCTTGGTACTTTATACATCTTTGTTACTATTTTTGTTTTACTTGTATTTTTGGAAATGGTGAGCGTGGAAATATACCCCACTTTCCTGGAAGCATATGCACAATGTGGCTCTAATTCACAAACCTTGAAGTTAATAAGAACAGCAAATATTTATGCCTAAAATCATCAGTGCAGATCTGACCTCCGTTATCCGGTCTGAGGGCTTACAAAATGCTCAGTGCTGCATGTTTGCACAGTGTATTTTTAAAACATGCACTGTTTCAAATATGCACAATTAATATTAACAAAGACCTGTAGTTCCCAGTATGAGTGGCTGCAACAAGCGCTGCCTTCTGTCTGATGTGCAATGACCTTTTGAAATATTTTTAGGCACTGTCCTATAAGCAACGGGTCTTGCATAAATTACTTCTGCCCAGATATAAAGCAACATTAACCATGAGAAGGAGAGAGCAACATGGGATGAATTTATGTTTTCTAAAATTGGGAGAAAAAGAAAATTACCAGGGTTTATAACAGGATTTATAAACTGCAAAATTTTCTCTCTCATTTAATCCTAACATACAGGATCATGTGCCATGGATAAGGACATTCACAATGGACTGAAGTGTTATGTGATTCTCCCATTTTTGAGTAAAGGAAGAAGACTACAGTAATTAGTTCCTTGTAAGAAACAGAATTAATAGAATCCATTATGTGTTTAATTAGAAGTGTTTGTGTCTTCCAGGGAGGAGAAAGATTAATTTAGGTAACTACTAAAAGTTTTCAATCTTCATAGCATTAAGCTAAAAACTCAAGTCAGAAGAAACCTGTGTGGAGAAATACTTACCACTCCGTGTGTTGGAAGTGATTGCCTCTCCTAGCCACGGGAGAAGCCAAACTGCATTGTGTACTATGGTATACAATTGGCTCATACAGTTATGTATCAATATATACCAATAGTGAAAAAGTCTAGGAAATTACATGAAGGGCTAGGAAATGCTCAGTGAAATAAGTAAAATAGAAAATATAAAGTCAGACGTTTTCATACCTCAGAATTTTTGTCCGAGTCGGAAAGGGAACATAGAAACAAAGGAATTGCAGATTCAGATTCAGGAAACTTAGCAACTACTGAACACATGCAAAATGTACATCCAAAACACTTTCTGTAAACTATTTCTGTGAAAAAGTGCACAGAAAATAACTATTTAACTGCCAACTGCTGCGATTCATCAGCTGGAGGAGGATGCACCACACACACTAACCTGCTTCCAGCAGCGGCCAACAGCAAATCTGCAGAGAGGAGTACTACCAGCAAGGTAAACACAACGCGAGTCTACCTGGAATACCCCCTCCCTGCTACAATCAGCGCTGCTGGCACTTCCTGAGCCAGAGGATGTTTTAAAGCCACACTAACATCAACAACAGGACAACTGCAGCAATCAATATCGTCCTTAAAAATTAAACTTATGGTAGCAAAGATTTGGTACAGGCATTAAATATACATATATGCAACTTCATGTATAGAATGGATATAAACTGTATTCAAAGATTGTGAATGTACAGTGTTCGTTATATGAAAAACAAAACAGCCCCCCCGTACCTCTCTGCACATACAAACACAACTAATATGTTTCAAAAATTAGGTCTTGGTTTTAATCCATATTATTTTTCACACAAGTATAAGCTTGTGAAGAAAACAGAATCAGCTGTATTTTAGCTCTCAACAAAAACAAATGGTTGTGGTTACCCCACAGACAAAAGCTAATGTACCTGTCTGTGTTTAGTCATTCTGTAGCAAACAAAGAGCTATCAGGAAGCTTTTTATCAATAGATCATACCACAAACCAAATCCTTGTCAAAATTTAGAAGAGATATAACATTAAGGGCCTTATTCCTACCCACTTACAAGTAGAAAAGCCAAGCATCAGAGAATAATCATCAGCATCCAAAAGACGAACCAAGTTCCGAACTGCTTTTTTATTTACTTAGCCAAGATTCCTGAAAGAAAAAAAGGAAATAAAACTCCATGTGGAAATACTTCTGATGCAGGAAGAAAACAGGGTATGATTACATAAAGGATCACCCACTTCAGGTAACACTGCCAGACAATTTCCTTCCCTGTTACATCACCATTAGGTTTCTTATTAAGCTCATTTCTTTCTTTAAAAGTCAGCCACAAAGGCCCCATGGCATCAAAATGCCATATTCACAGGACGCTTTGTTAGTGAGGACAGGGTCCAGGTTCTGCTGCTGTCTAAAGGGTGTGCTGAGCAGCTCAGAGCATTGGGGATGGAAGTGAGTGGTGGTTTCAGATTTAACAGCTCTTGAAGCTCTAAGGTGAGCGATTTTAACATACGGGTAGAGATAGTGAAAGCCTTGCCAGCTGCTTGCATCTATCTTTCCAGCTGCCTTGGATATGGACTTTTTTTGGTACAGCGCTGCAGTTCTTTGTCGGACCTGGTCCTCTCTGAAGCTCACTAGTGTAGCCCGTGGTCAACTCTGAAACTCTGCTGGATCTAAAAGAGCGAGTCCTGTCCTGGCAGGAGAGCCAGAATGTCAAGGCATTAGCTTTTACCAGATTTCAACAATATCACATGCATTTCACTTAAAAATCTCAGTATCTATATCCAGCTCCACAAGTGTTTGTTCTTCCTTTCCTTACTAACTGTTTGAGTCATGTTGGCAGGCTCAGTCCAAAATCTGCTGCAAACACCTGTTTTAATAACATCTGTTGTTGAGAAGGCCAGACAACAAGTTAAATAGTCTAACTGATATCAAACTATGAAGAAATAAAAAAAAAATACAATTTTTTCCATTAAATCAGATTGAAAGGTGTAATCTATGGCATTTTTTCAGTTTAAGACTTGGATATTAGATTCTTCTGGTGTAATGGTGCCACCAGCAGATAACAGTTAGAACTGGTTTTAGCTGAAAAACCTAGACAAGAATACAAGTTTCTCTATGTAGGTTATTTAAGCTTCCAAAAACGTATCCTTTAATTTTTTAAAACAATATTTTGAAAAGAACATGGAAGGTAAAAATTGGTTCTAAATGTGATCTATCAGTAGATAAAACTTTGGATTAATAATTTTCTGTGTAAGTTCCTTATGTGTTCCTCTATGATTTATACACAGGGAAGTGTTTGGGACAGCGTGGGGATTTTTTCCACAGTAGAAACTGATGATTTTTCATGCCTGAACAATGACAAACACTGGAGCAGTAACAACAACATTAAACTCTCAGAACTGACTGACTGGAACTCTTCAATTTTGTTTATATGAATATTGATCTGATAAACACTGAATATCTGAGTGGATCAACTCCTTTTCTGCAGAGACACCCAGGACTCTTGTCACTTCTGTTGCAGAGGCAGAATTGAGAGTACATGTTTCTCTAGTCACTGCAGCGTCGACATTCCCCATGTTACTGCCACCTTTCTATCCATAGCACGTTTATTACATTTAAAATTGGTCACTTCTCATTCATATCTACTTAGTGGGTTTAGGAATTTGGAATATAACCTAACACATCCTCAGATAAGTTTGCAAGCTCCCAAGAAAAAAGTGGAAAAGAAAAGTAGACACTAAGAGCTGTCGCCCCTCAATTTGTTAGAAAGCCAGAACAAAACTCGAATGCAGAACCTTGCCCCAGTTCACCAGTGCTTTTTCATTCCCTGATCAAATTTCCATGCCTCTTGGAATCTACCAGCTCAGGCACTGCCTTGTCCATACTGGGTGAACTCAGTGAAACTGCTGTCTGATCTGCTTCTGACAACCAGGACAGTCAGAGATCGTACACTCTGCTTCTTCAATGTTAGAAGATGGGTCTTGAAAAGTTGCCTCCTTCACCTCCAACCTTCCAGTCTGGCCCAGCAAGATCTCTCAATGGGGAAATAAGGCAAAGCAAGATGTCTGCAGAAAGCTCCTCAAATACATTTGCAGGAAGCAGCTGCTTGCAAGGCTTCCCATAAGTAATTTGTAGAGTTTTTCCAGGAACAGTTACATTAAAAGCCTTCATGAAGCTAAAACTATGAACAATTAAAAATAACATACTGTGGCATACAAAATTAAAGGGCACACTAATAAAGCATGCTCACCATTAGAGTTTGTCTAGTCTCCTATAGACAGAAACTACCTCAGTTGGTTTTTTTTTTTTTCCCCCCAGGACTGGAGGTTGAACTTCTAGAAGGGTAGAAGAGACAGAACATGAAAACCCCTTTGCTCTTTCTTCTTTTACTGTTACGGAGTAAAAATAGGTCATAAATAAAACTTCCAAAAGTGCTACCCAAGTCGCCTTTAAAACAAGGATACATTAAAAAGGCTCTGGGGAGACCTTATAGCGGCCTGCCAGTACTTATAGGGAGCCTACAGGAAAGATGGGGAGGGAGTCTTTAACAGGCAGTGTAATGATAAGACGAGGGGTAACAGTTTTAAACTGAAACAGGGTAGACTTAGATTAGATATTAGGAAAAAGTTCCTTCACTGTGAGGGCGGTGAGGCCCTGGCACAGGCTGCCCAGCGAGGCTGTGGCTGCCCCCTCCCTGGCAGTGTCCAAGGCCAGGCTGGATGGGGCTTTGAGTGACCTGGTCTAGCGGACGGTGTCCCTGCCCATGGCAGGTGGGTTGGAACAAGATGACCTTTAAGGTCCCTTCCAACCCAAACCATTCCATGTTTCTATGAAAAATCCATTCTTTATGCTCATTCTGCTGAAGTGCTGGAAAGCCTTATTATATTAATTCTAACAGTGTAAAATACAGTTATTTGCCCTTTCTTTTAAAGGAACAGGCTCAAATGCTACTTTATTGATATGCACAAGCAAGGAATTCTAGAAACCATAACCAATTAATGATATATTCTTACCTGTTACATAAATCATGAAATTGCTACTTCATTTAAGTAACTAGCACATGGCCCTAAAATGCTTATGTCTGTAACAACAGCTTATCTGAGAATATTTTTTCCTCTTAGACATAAACCATTTAGAATCAAGTAACTAATGTTTCTATAAGGTGCAGAGTGTACTAATACAAGCCATGCAATAAATTTGTTGAATTTGGTACAGTTTAATCTTTAAAACTTGTCTTGGAAAAAAAAAAGCATGATAAGCTTCACATAAAAAAAGAGACAACTGACAATTTAGGATGGGCCAAACAACACTGATGCTACAAAGCAAAAAATGACACAAAACTTATCTTCCATACAGAAAGAATCTCATGTGAAACTTTAAGGAAAGCAAGAAAACATCAGAATAACAGCTAACCCGTTTTTCCCTAAAAAATATCCTTATGTTTTGCTTGCTGTGACAAAGACTTCATGAGAAAAAATGCTGCTGTGTCAGCCTACAGCTTGGCATGGCTTTTTCTCTCATAATCTTCTCTAGATAGTAAGTCAGTCTTCCCTGCATCAGCTCCAAAACCACACATAAAAAGGCAATAATGCTTCCCCAGTTTCACAGGGGATTTTTTTTGTGAACGACTACAAGGTGCTCAGATACTGCAGTAAAAGGAGCTTTAAAATGTCTTAGTATAAATTTGTCCTGGTTTTCTTCAAATACAATTACACTGAGAAGAAGAAGACGACGTTGTCCATACCGTGCAGGTATGGATTTCCTTTCACACAAGGAACTGGGAGCTGGATCACAGTTGCAGCAATGTAACTGAGCTAAGTCAACTGCCGTGAGAAAAGTTACTCCAGACTGAAATATGAATAGGGCAATATGAGAATCAGATCAGTTATCAGCAACATAATTTAAAACAAGTCTTCCATTGGCTGATTTACAGGTTTTGAATACAAGAATGTATGTAGGAAACACATATTCTGCAATCCTTTACAGCCACAGCCTCTCACTGTGTTTATCTCAAGTTTAATGGGGCTAATCTGGAGCACCCCTGGCAGCCCTGTGGGGCCCTCAGTGCACAAACCCGCAGCTGAAAGTCACTGTCACGCGTTGTGCATTCACGCTACTGCACCTGCATATTTTATTTCACACACAAAAGGTCAAAAGCTTGCCAGCAGGCTGCCTGCCTTCTCAGACACACAATGCACGGAGAAAAATAACTCCGAGGAGCTGCTTGCTGTAATTTCCTGCAATTTAAGACTATTTATTTTTAAAACTTTTGCTGCCAACCTCCCCATCTGACTGTCACACTCTTGCTGAATTTTATCATCAGAACGTAGTAATTTATTAGAGATCAAATCCAACCGGTTATTTGACTGTCTTGGTTTTAAATACTACTCAGCCTTTTTAGCTGCTCTGAGTCCTTAGGGCTCTCTATAATTAATGTTTCTTTAGCACAGGCAGCAAGGGGACTGGCTGTGCACAGCCCGTGTTAACCCTTTGCTGACACCAACATAAAACCACAGTGAGGGGCTGCATTCACAAAGGCATTGCGACAAATGATGCACAGAATTGTTTCTACTTTTGGCATTTGAAAATTACTCTTTTATACAAGCGGGCTGAGTATAGCCACTATCTACCCACATGATTAGAAACTGGTCTGTGCCTGCAAATGTTAATTAACAGATGGGGGGTTGCACCCACACATACAGCATTTTGGGAGAGACTAGAACTTCTGTAAATCTTTTGTGGCAGATGAAGGATTTTGAGATGAGTGAATGGGAATGAACAAGAAAAAGGCTGAGTATTTGCAGTGTCAGGTATGTATATCTTGGCTCTAATAGTAGCACAGCAACAAACATACATGTGAGAACCAGGGGCAAGCTAGCGTGGAATATCTGAGCCAGAAGCTGGGGTGGTAGGTGATCATTTCACCTGAGAAAGTACCAGAAGAAAAGAATAAGGATGCCCAGCATCAGGCACACCGATTTTCCCCTCTGAATTTGACCCAAAATGCTGAAGCCTAATGGCAGCCAGCAGGCCAAAATGAAGTGTCACATTTGAGAGGTGACAAAGAGGGGTCAGCCCTTTGCAGCCTGCCAGCACATACCTATCTCAAGCCCAACCTACCTGAATTCCCTGGCAACAGAAAGGTTTTCCCAACCTCACTCACATGGGCCACATCTAACCAGCTGTCAGAAGCTTCTAAAATTGAGCTCTGATAAACCTTGGCTTGTAACACCAAGCAGCACATCAAAAAGCACTAGACTGCCCTTGAAAAGCAAAAATGAAGCACAGAAGCACAAAGCAGCCCAGGTTGGAAAGGACCTCGAACCATTACCTGGTCCAACCTCTCCTGGGAAAGGAAGCCTAGATGAGATTATCTAGCACGCTGTCACATCACATCTTGAAGACTTCCAGGTTGCTGCTGTCCTCTGGAAATGCTCCTTTGTCCCTAGCACAGGTAAATGTTCAAACCAACTTCTGGACTCCTGAACAAACTTGAACTGACTTAATGAATGAGGGCCTACATCTACAGCAGCTTCAATGCTTTCTTGTTCAGCCACTTGCCCTGCAACCTCACTCCTCCCCATTTTCCTCACAACCGAACAAGAACAAATACAAAAATATTTATGAGTAAGTATTGAATTTTATTCCTACATTGGAAGATAATCTCCTTTAGGTCAGTATTATCATAGTCCAGAGAAAGTTAATTACCAGGTATTTGGCAAGAAGTAAAAACCTTTGCACAGTAAAAGAAGCCAACCAACAAACACATTTTCCTTTAAATTTGAGCATCTTATCATCCTTTTTTTCCAGCTATGTGGCCTATTGCCATGAACAGAAAAAACATAACCTAGCATAGGAAAATGACGACATTAATCAAGGTCTACTCTCAGCTATGTATTTTTGCATTAGTGAGTTTTTCATAGTTGAGGGCTGAATTTGACCTCAACATTCCAATAATCTGTTGTAAAACAAAACTACAGAAAAATCACTATATTTTATATTTACTTATTAAAAATTGTTACTGCAATTGGAATTCTGAAGGGCCTGCCCTAAGAAAGCTGTCCTTTTCTGGGTGAACTATTTAAGGCAGTATCCTTGACTGAACTTCCAGCATTGTAGCTAATTTGACCATGTTTGTCTTCTACCCAAAGGACTCCCAGCAAAAATAGCTGCCAGAGCTCCTGTGCAGCTGTTGTCTCAAGAAGATAGTCTCTGATTTTTGCAGTTCTCTTATACTGTATTTTAAGAAGATTTTTTTCCAAGTCTCTCATCAAATAGCTTTTAGTAGTGGCAGATATGTTTGGTGTAAGTCTGTTAGTTTCCCATGAGCAAGAGCTTTGGGGAGACTTTCAAGAGTGTATTTGAATTATAGACACTGAATTAATTATAATTAAATATAAAGATCTATGGTGGGCATGAAGTACTGTTACACAGTTTGCTGAATAAGTGGCAAAAGGCATAAACTAAACCACCATAATATCAGCCTATTGTTCCACTCTTGAACTAATGTTAAAAAAATGTAAATTTCTATTCTGAACTATTCATTCATTATTTCAAAGGAATTTCTACCAAAGTAAGCAGGGAATCACTGAATTTTACAAATTGTATGCATATTCTATTGTACTAAATGTGTCTGAAACCTATAAACAGTTTGTACTAATCTAAATCTAAATGTGTTAGTCTATGTTGGCACAATTTTTTCTTATGACTATGTTGCTACCTACCTATTTCATAATAGTAAAGACAGGTTTAAATTAACACTTGCATGAGAGTTGTATGATGTAAACCACTATGTCTCTGATACTGCAGCCTTTATCAGTGTGAAAAGTCTCATAGCAATTTAACTGAACAAAAAGGAAACCTGACTGAATAAATTGCAATATGAGAGCAAAGCTTTATTATTGTAATACCTACACTGGCATGTACTTTAGGGACAGGTACTTGTCTTTCCTATCACACTTTCCTGGAGTTTGAGCAGAAAAATCTATGAAGGGGGAAGTAACAGCAGATTAAAAAATCTAAAGCGGTTTCCAGAAAATAGTATTCTCCCCCTGCCTTTGTATAAGTGTTAGTAGGAAAGGAAAGGAACATGCCTCGACATGCAAACCAGCCCCAGAGTGCATCAGAGAGGAACAAGTCTTTGTTTAAAGCAGTGCAAGGTTACCCTGCACTTCTTTATTCTGCCAGCTTCTGGTAACCATAGAAAACTGATCCACGGAACAAACAGCCTGAACAGCGAATGTAAACGTCTGTTAATAAATAGGATCACACGTAATGTGGGATGCTTATTTACCTTCCTCACTAATGGCTGGCTAATCCGCATTCTTTATGTAGTTTTGCCAGAAAATGAACACTATAACTTCTTTAAAAAAAAAATAATTTTGCTTCCAATCCATTGGACCTCTGGTAAGGAAAAAAAAAAGAGCGAGAAGAAAAATTCTCCTATGGGCAAAGAAATAGTCTATTAAAATAGGAAGCATTCTGTGGTATACACAACGTTCAAATACAAACTGTTGTCTGAGGTAAAAAACACACCCTAATTTTTGCATTTGAGTTAGTTCCTGCCATTTTAACTCCTCCTTAGCGAGCACAGCCTCTGTTTAAGGTTCCTTATGCTTCATGTAATTAAATCCTAAGTGCCAAGGGCTGGACAGACAGATAATAGTGTTACTTATTTCCTTAGTTTCACTCAGCAATGCAACCACAAAGCTTTTGGATTTTAATCCTGCCCAGTGAGAAGCATGAGACTGGCTTTGTTTTGTAACACTACAGAGAAGCATAAAATGATGTCATTATTTTTGTATCTTTTGTAAGGCACAAATACAAGCTTGGAACAGTTAGTTAATTTAAAAAGTCTGCACTACAAGGAACAGACCACTGTCCATGACCAATACTATTTACAATTTCTTTCTAAGTGCATACATAAAAAATTGAGTCATATTCAAAAGCAAAAGACATGCCTAACAGCTAAGCATTATGGTAAATGTAAATAAATGTACTTATGTGCCCAGTCGGTGCTGATTCCTAGGCTAGATGGGTGTCCCAGGGAGCGTGAGCTAGAATAGAACAAACTTCTTCATTCCTTACGTCCTTGCTAATGGTCTCTGTATCATGCTGCACAAGGACTTAGATCTAAGTTACTTCTTTACTAAGCAAGAGTACATATGTATTCAGGCAAGATGTATTTTCTCAAGTCAGAGCACTTAAAAATAAAAAAAATTTCAGTTTCTAAAAATAGGATTTGATTATGAATCTCATTCTTTTAGAGTCTTAGAGGGACTTTTATTGGTTTCATAAACAACCACAGAACAACCTGAATTCTGAAAAATAAAAATTAATCTTTGACTAGTGATTTCAGCGGACGTTACATGAAGCAGCTGTGTCTATACCCATTAAACAGTGGCTGTTCTCAATTTCAGGCTTGCTTTCACACCAAGTGCACTCACAAACAGGCTGGAGCACACAAGATTTTGTTCACCTGGAAACACCATCAGGTGCCGGAGCACCACCCACCCCTGCCACAGACCGAGCCATTGATGCTTCTGAAAGGTACATTTATATTTTAATGCATTTTGAGACACATGAATACCTTTTACATTACTTGTGTGTTTTCTAGGAAATCCAAATGGTTTCACCTTCCTCTCATTTACAAGTTTAAGAAGCTAGGGCCACAATATCTAAACTTGCTACCTAGCTGTTACAAGACTCATTTTTGAGTCTTAGCTCATAAGAGTTGAGCATTTATTTAACAACAACTACTGATATGCTGAGAAATTTGATATGCTTTCATTGCCTCTCATTCCCCAGTATGAATTCTCATCCTCATTATTTAGCATTGCTGATTTCTGTGCCTTATGAAGGAGTGGAATAAAGAGCTAATTTTGTCACAGGGATGCTGCTTGTGTCCTGTCTGTAACTGCTCACTCTCCAACAGAAAAGCTTTTTGTATTAAATTGTAAAAAAGTCACTGGACAAACTCGAGGAAAATGAACAAATCATTTTAAGAAAAAGATGTACTTTCAAATTAAATATTATGAATTATGTGTGTGCTGCTCATTGGTATTTGTTGTGAAATAACAACAGCTAGTGTATTCATCAAAGGATTTAACACTAAATGGTATTTTTATGGTTAAATCACAACTACTTCTCTGTTTCAGAACGGGACTACTTCCTATTCACCTGCTGACAGAAGAAAACATGCTTGGATTCTCCAGTTGTATCTCATGAAGGAACTTTCTTGATTTAAGGCATAGGATTAAGTTCACTGCCAAGTATATATTTACAAGCAGAATCACTGCCTAATGCTTTGTGATAGGAGCCACATCCTCGGGGTGCAATTACAGCAATTATCTGGATGGATCTTCTCATCAGTAACCTTTGACTCATCTCCTACAAACTGTCAGTCTTCATCATCAAATGGGGAAAGCAACGTATTGTTTGTATTCAGTCATCTGCTTCTGAGAAAGAGAAAACTCCACTATTAGGACAGCCTGCCTCCCCATACATATGGCCTCCTGTAGCTAGCCTGCATCTGCCAGACAGAGCGGCAACCCCCAGAATGAGCAGCAGTTCACTCCTGTACTGTTCTTCTGTCAAGATGAAGCCAGCAGGCACCCTTGCACACTTCCGCATTTCTCTTAGGAATTTCAAGAGAAGCAGGCAAAAATCTTTTTGTATGCAAAGTACAGAAGCATTGCCTAATCGTAAAAGGTGTTGAGTATCTCAGTCTTCAATGGGATTTGTTGGTTATGCATCAATTTTTGGAAGTTAGCCCCAAAAGGAAGAGACCACTGTCTCAGCTCCCACCTAACTAGAATGAATTCACTGAACTAAATGGCTTTACTATAAACTTACACCTACGCAAAGATGGAGCACAGTCTTACATTAACACTATTATGACCTTTATTATCACACAATTTTTATTGAAGTAGAACGCCTGCAAAAGTTTTGTTGGAGGGCATGGCCTGGAGGATACAGCCCATTTAAAATTGATTTCAATTCACAGTCAGTAATGCTAAATGATGTAGGGATAAATAACATTTAAAATAGGATGGGAAAATAACTACTATAAACAGTTTTACAACTTTCACTTCACAGTGAAACACAGCTGATGAGCTACTATAACAGAACAATGAAAAAATCACCTTTGCCTTAAAGGGAGGATAGCTTAGTTCTCTCAGCATACAGTTCTTCCAGAAAAAGGATGGCAGTTCCAAGGCTTAATTATAATCACCATTAACTGCTACCTACCATTTGATTAGTTGGTAATAAAAGCACGGCTCTTTCTTATCAAAGCAAACCGCAGTGTCACTCCTTTTCAATCCTCCCATTAGCTGCAAATGTTATGCGGACAGGGCAGGGATAAAACCAGTAATAGACCGAAACTGGAAAAAAACCCAAAGCTAAAAATAAACAATATCATTTACAGAGGTAACTCAAACAGTCAGCTACCAAAGAAGAAAGAAACTGAATTCTTCAATGTCAAGTGCCAATTCAAAGTGAAAACAGATTGAACAAGAACTGTCAGAAAATTCTTTACCATTTTGTAACGATCACACACCCATAATGCCAGACAGAATCCAACTGTTTCAGTGACTAACTTCAAACAATAGCTGGGCTGTTTAAAAGCACAACAACAGGGAATGATGTTTGCCTGAAGACATACTGTATTAATGTAAATTTGTAAATTGCTTTCAAATGCAGAGTTTCTTAAACAAAACAAAAAATAGATATTAAACTGTGTGAGTGGAAGTTACTGTTAGAGCCATATGCAACATTGTCAGCTGCAATTCAGTCATCCATTAGTGACTGCAGGGACTGAGCTTACATTCAGTGGGAAAGACAGCAAAAGGGGCCTCTATTCGTCCCAAAGGAAAATGTTATTCATTTTACTCTTCCTACTGTAGAAAGGTCTTAAGACTATGGAGTCTGCATCCTTTATGAACCTTCCAATTACCACCAGATGAAACTCGCTCTGTATTTTCTCCTTACGAGATGCTATACCACCACTCATGCCCATGGCTGTCATGCTGCCATAGTGCCTTCATATTATCTGAAGCGCTGACCTTTAAGAAGTTATGTTATTTCTGTTTTAGTATTCCGAGTTTAATGTCTCTGGAAGTGATTAACAGCACTGGCTTAATGTCATTAGGTCCTTGCCTGTTTGCTCACCACCTTTTGCTAATGTAACTTCATCATTACCTGCTGCAACACCCCAGGTTTCTATTTCTAGTTCAGTGAGGTTAAACTAGTAATAAGCAGCAGCATGCTGTACCATCAGTGGGCTTCATTGCTCCTGAAGGCAAAAGGATTAAATCAAAGATTAATTTCATTCTCCGTATCATCTTTCTCATCTGTACAATGGAGAAAACATAGCTATGGTTGAGACACACACGTTAGGCTTCCTTACAACAAAAATTAAATTTCTGTCTGTTAACTTTTCAGCAGTTATCTTTGCAGTACAGTTGCGAGATTGTTAAATAACCAAATTCATTTTAACTAACAAAAAAGTAATCATGGCAAATATCTTCAGTAGATGTACTGACAGACAGCAGACATGTTTCCCTAATCCAGGCTCAGTAATCAGCAAAAAGATTTGAAAGACAGGAAAAAGATTAGTTTGGATATGAAGGAGAGGATGGCAGGAACTTAAAGATGACAGTTCAAGAACATTTCTTGGAACATTCACAAAAATGGAAATCAGCTGGAAATCCACTATTTCCTCATCTGCTCTACCAGAATAATGCTTGGACAATGAGTAAAGATCATCTCATGGTAAAATCTTACATCACAGCATGCAGAGAAAAGACCTAGTCTTTGTGGTGATGCTGACTATGCACCATTTCCACACTGTTGTGTCAAAGCTTAACTTGGAGAAAATATGAGAGATTTACAGGAGCTGACAAGCTCACCCTTTTATGAAGGGCCAGATCACTCCTCATGGCCTGTGTGCACCTTTATCTCACCTTAAAGGACTTTTTAAATTTGTCTAACAAATCTGTTGCTTGTTAAAAGCCCTAACGTCTCTTTAACTAAAGATTTCTTTAACAGCTTACATTATCATTAAACAATAATTTTACATGAGATGATAAAAAATGATTTATCAGCAACAGAGAATATATCAACGTGCTCCTGGTGCACACTCCCTACACCTCCCTTGCACTCACCTGACCTTCCACTGAGGCAGCTCAGCCAAGTAAGCCAGAGCAGCAGCAGGCGGCAGCAAGGGCAGGCGCAGGGTCGAAGCGGCATGGCAGTCAGTCAACGCGGAGGCCCGGCCGTGCAGCTGGGGCTGTGCCGGCTGCACTGGGCGCCGGTGCCCAATTCAGCAGCGCCGAGGCAGCCCCGTCCCAGAACAGCTGTGCTTCAGCAGAAGACAGACAGGTATGCACACCCCATCCTCTTTCCTGGCAGCGGTGACTACACGTTGTAGTGACACTAGGACTTATTAGCCTGCTCAGGAAAAAAGCTACAAAGAACTCATTTTATATAGCCTCGACATGTATAAAATCGTCAGCAAGATACCTTACCAAGTCAAAACTAAGACAAAAAAAAAATCAAAGCACCTTCGGGACGGATCATTTGTTTGGCTGCCTGCTTACATAGATGTGAACGTACACTGCCATCTACAGGAAGCTCCTCTAATTACCGCCATCAGTCATCAACTCGCGGCACAGTGCTTAATTACACGCTATCATGCAAGCACACGTTCCAGCTTACAGCCCCACTCTTGCTGACAACAGCTACTTGTCTTCATTTCTTCGGCAGATTCTAGGATTTTGGGGGGAACGATTTTTCAGAGTTTCAAAAGACAATTCATTCTAATCGATACATCAAAATGAACTTACTTTTGCAGCATCATATGCCACATATTATCATCGTTGAAGTTACTGTGCTTCAAGGTCTCAGTTATGTTATGGAGCCTCATTAGTAAAAATGTATCCAAAGTACTGTTTTTACTCTTTCTCTGCTTTAATCTACTGGGTATGATGTGTAACATGTGCCTGTACAGAAACTGTACTTTTCCCTACACATGAACTATTTAAAGCATAGACAATTTCTGCTTGCAGAGGAAACTATGAATGCATGCATCCTCTTACGTAGAAATCTTCTTTTCCAAATAACAGAATTATCTGAGAATGCTGTCAGAGAATACTATAGAATACTTCAGTATTATCTGTTACATGACATGAATCATTCCTGTGTATTTAACAACTCCTCCATAACTAGTAAATTAAAATGTTTTAAAATTTGCATCTGTTCCGAATACGTACTGTTTTAAAAGATATTAATACATGCATACTGGTCTAAAATACATGAATAATATCATTAAACTATCTTTGTAAAATAAATACCTGAAAGCCATAGTGATGCAAATTCTTAATCATGAAGAACAATCCCTGTTTGAAGTTAAAAAGCACAAGACCACTAGGAATGACTCTTGAAGAGGTCAAAGCATTCTTTCTGGATTTCCAAAAGGACACATTCCTAGCTTCTAATTACTCAATTATTTTGTAAGTTGAGCTTACAAGATCTTTTATTATTACATTCATATTTCACTTCATGTAGTCTGATTTTTAGATGTCAGCACAAAATGAGTCAGCTGTCTATTAACAATTCAAATGAACAATATATATTCAGAAAACTGATCAAGTAATTTATACAACTTCTAAAATTAATTTTAACAAAGAAATCTGCTGCTTAGAATATATGACACAAATGGAAACAGCACAAGAAGAATAAAGTCAACAATATTATTTAAGCAATTATCATGGACAAAAGTATTCTTAAGTCTTGTGATGGATAAGGCAGAACAAATTACCTTACTAAAACTAGATAAATATTACCATTATGAAAACAGACACAAAACAATAATTATGAATCTTTATTAAACACTCAAATAACACCATTATAATGAAAGGACGACAAAACCAACGAGTAATTTTGATAAATTCAAATACACTGACTTCTCAGTGATTGCTAAAAGCATACGCTACAAAACTGAATGAGGTTGCTATTACCGAAGTTGTAATTCCTGTTCATGTATTTGACTGAGCTGACTGATTAAGGTCTTGAGGCCTTTTAGTGTAGACTGGTCTGTATCTTCTAAAATTGGATCATTTACTTTTATTCTAAGACAGCAAGTAACTCTTGCTAATACCGACATCCTTATCTGCTCACCATGTGCATGGAGATAGCCAAGACACTGCCTGACAGTTAAAGCTCCTAAGCACGCCATTGGTTTGGGTCATATTAACAGCAGAACAGCTGCTGAATTTAAGAAGTTATCCTAGTAGAACAGGCATATAGGCATGTTACCGAGTACAGGATGAAGTTGTTAATTTGATATACTAACTGGCAAAAACTAACCTTTCATTTTTAACAGACTTTACAAAGTAACAAAAGTTAAAAGTTCCAGTATTTAGATCTCAACTGCAGTTCATCTGGAATGCACAGCACACAGCAGAATTCACTACGCAGGCCACATCAGCACAACAGGCAAACACAGCTTGCTCAACATGCAAACCTGAACAATTTTATACTGGTTGAATTATGTATCATACTTACAATAAAGTTAAACACCTATGTTAATCTTGAAATTAGGATAAAGGTTTGGCATTTTAAGTGAAATTACTTACTTGTTACATGACCTGATATTATTAAAATTGGTTAGTAATGCTAGTGCTTATTTATAATGAAATGTAACATAAGAATAGCAGCATTAAAGATGAATATTTTAAAAGTATTTAAGATTTTATGAACAGGCTTCCAAGTATTAATTATAAATGACACAAAAAAAGAGCCAACAGTGCATAAATGGCAATTGTGATTATTGTAACTAATCATAAAAATCAATAGCACTTACTGTAATTACTCTATGGTAATTAATTATTAATTAAGCAGTAAACCCAGCAGTTCTTATAACCTAAAAGAAGTTAGAGAATTGTATTTGACAGTTAAAATTTCTCTTATTCTAAAATGTACTATAAACATGAACTTTCCTAAATAATACAAGTGTGCTTTATTGAAGACCTAATTAAAAACAAAGTCATGGGTGTATTTTGGATCTAGTGCTAAATTTATGACCACAGTCTTACATGGAAACACTTGCAAGAAGGGTATTGAAAGGGGAAGGAGCGGGGATAGAAACAGCTACCACCTGCACTCAAAAAATAGTCAGCTTAAGGTGACACAAAGTTATGCATTCCCAGAAAACGGGTGGTCTCGCACACTTTTCTGACACCAGGACACACTGCTGCTGCTTCATTTTTGTCATCTCTTAACGATAATGCAGCTCTATGTCTGTCCAGCTAATTGATCTGATCAAAACTAAGACAAGAGAAAAGATTAGTTTCTGATTAGATCTGGACACTGATCCAACTCACCCTACAGCCGTATGGTTGCTAGAGCCAAAACAAGAGGGAAGAAAATTATGCCCAGGACATGGGGAAAAAGACAGGACAGGCAGCGTGATCCAGCTGTGAAACCACACCCCAAAGCTTGCAGGAACTTATTCTAACAACAAGCCAAGAAGGGATCTCCTTCTGCCACTATTTTCCATGCTGACGTAGAACTAAAGGAACTCTTCAGAAGAGAATGACAGTATACCTGTTGAAAACCACTGGGAAAAGAGAATGGAGCTAATAACATTTAAAAATTACTAGAAGTATGGGGCATAAAACCCTGTGCTTTTTTTAGCACAAAATTGTATTTTAGCATCATGAATTCTATTAGAAACAAACATGTTTGCAGAAAAGAGATTTAGTAAATGTTCCTTGCATTAAAAAATCATTGCCTTTCATGTGCTCACCTCAGGAAAGTACAAATAGACTGAAGTTCATGCAGCTCTCAATTCCGTAGACCTACTAAGGAATAAAACTGCTTCAGATCAGTATGCAATTCTGTGAGTAAATCTGGAAGAAAAATTAAATGCAAGGTGAAACAAACCTACCTACTTTTTCATAAATTACTCTGAAATTAGCTAATTTTTTCTTGATTCTGTTATTACATGCATATAATAGAACAGGTGAAGGTTCCCTGTAACTTTCACACTTTAGCAATGTTATTTAAGTTACAAAGTAGAAATTGAAACAAGAAGAAAAACCATCACAGAAGGGCTTCAACAGCTTTCAACTAGTGTTTTTTCTAGCTTTCTAACTGGACGTAGTTACACACTTTGAACCAGTCAGTTACAACCAGTAAAAACAAGGAAGACCAGAGTCCATTCGTGCGTTATTTGTCCATCATGTTGAGAATCATTTCACAAGTCATTTCGGTTTTCTGTTCTCTCAGAGTTGCTGTTTCTATTTCATCTAAAACAGGAACAATCTCACTAGCACAATGTTCATTTTTCACAGTGGAGACATCTTGGAATGATTCCAGGTCAGCTTTGAAAAAAAAATTAAATATTGTGGTGATTAACCAGAAAGACAAGTAAATATTTCAATAAATTTAACAAAGCAGCAATTTAATTTAGTGGAGAAAATACTGCCAATATAAAACAACAGTGTATCTTTTATCTGACAGTTTATTTGGAGAATGAATATGTATTATGTTGAATGTTACATTACAAGCTATGTAAGTAAGTAGTACCCATGGTATTCTTATCAGAGGAAAACTAAGCATTATTTAACTGGAAACTGAATTCTCATATACATGCGCTTTCTTTTTTAATTATTAGTGACAGCTAATCACTGACAACACCAGTCGCACAAGTAATGTTTTGTAAAGCCATATACAGGATCCCACAGGCCCTTGCAAGTTGTGCAAGAAGTGGACAGTGATATACACTCACAAATGTCAACTTTGGGAAAAAACCTTCTGGAACCAGCACAGAAATTTCTAATATTTGTGTGAGTCAATTAACAGACTGAGTATTTCCATGAACAACACCTAAAGACACATTATCTTAGCTCTAGAAAATCAAGCTTCCAGATGAAGGTATCTGCAAGAAACTAAAAAGAAATTGTTTGCACGTAGCAAAACATCAATAAACAGCAAAATCTAATTATTGCAAAAACATAAACACTGCAGCTGTAACATTCTCTCTAACCATACCATTACAGCCTTACCAGAGAAAACAGAAGTGTCAATGCTAATGTAAACTCAGCTGCTGATATATATTCATTAGATTCAGAAAAGCTCCAACATTTCTTCTTCTCACTATGTCAAATTTTATCTCAGTGTCACTGGCCACAAATCAGTGTAGATACAATCTGATATACCAAAATGTAAGGTTTTAGGACACCTAGGCCTTACACGTATCTCCATTATTGTCTCTTACTCCATAAAAATCACCTGAAGAATCCTATCAAGTAGACTACTATAGCTTGCAAACAGCATCTAGGAAGCAGAGGGGCAAAAAATGACGGCATATTCTGGTCAGGCAAAGCTATTTTTTTGGCCCCGGTGGCCCTGAAGGTGACCTCAGAAACAAGTGACCAGCTCTCACCCTGCAACAATGCAGAGATTCAGCATTAGATCAAACAGACAAAGGAAAGGCAGGATCCATGAGGATAGAGGGTTCCTGCCCATGGCCTGAGCTAACTGAATACTGAATATTGTGCTTTGTCTAATTCAACAGAAATGCACGTAAATTAAATGATGAGCAGACACCTCCTCTGGGTCAAATTTAGACTGTAGGGTGAAACTGCTAGAATATTACTACATATGTGGTGACAGGCTAAGGTTTACCCAAGAGAATAAAAAAAAAAAACTTCATATGTTTTTAGAGCTGCAAATAAGATAAACCATAAATGATTGTATCAGGAATGTACTAGCATAACCCAGATAAAAAAGGCACTTTGCTGTGGAGTTCTTGCTGACAAGCCATCAACTGACCAATTAGTCTACCATTTTGGTCTGCCAAAACCTGAACTTACGCAATTTCGGGGAATCTTAACCTAATGAGAAAAGATGAGGAAGCAGAAGAAAAAGAAGGAAAGAGAGAAACTATGGGCCATCTTTTGGTTTATATTGAAGTTTACGAATAAACGCTCAGTGCTCAAGAGCTATCCACGGTGAGTAACATTAAGTAATTACAAGTGAGTTTCTGATTGCAGACATGCTAAACCAAGAGCTCTATAAACTGGCCTGATCACCTCTGCAGTATGACAGAAGAATGACGCTAGCTATTTAAATCAGCAGCATTTTTATTATTATTTGATCACTATCTGGTCTAAGTACGAGAGAAAGAAGATGAACAATTTCTTTATTAAGATGTGCTAGATCTTTTGTGATAACATGCAATCTGAGTTCTGAAACTGAAAAGTTTTCAATCTGGTCTGTATTAAAGCAGTATATTATAAATCATGAGCTCTTAAGAAAACTTGTTATGGCTCAACTCAGTAATGATGTATTTCATCCTCCTTTATAAAGGCAAAGAGAATTTCTAAAAGGGAAAAGAAAAATGCATTTGTAAGCATTGCCAAGCAGGGAGTTTAGGAAGATGTTTGCAGGAGCAAGGGAACAGAAGTCCCAGAATAGGTACCTGAGCAATGACCCAACTCAGATGACAAGAATTTCTGACACACAATAAAGACTATTCTGAAGTATTCTTCCATTATTAGCACTTAAATTAGCTTCATTGTGAAACAGTAATTAAACAGCAGGGGAGATTCACTGCCTTAGCCTTTAATTCTTGATTCTAATTTACATGATTAAATTCTAACTTATTCGCTGATTACCTTCTTGCTTAACACGCTTTGGGTTCTCATGGGTTTTATATTTGCCCTTGCTTCTTTTTCTGGGTGTAGTAGTTTTTGCCCTCACCAATCCACAATTTTCAGCATGCTTATGCATATTATTCTGCTAGCATAATGAAGCATAAATATATGAATCAAATATTAATGTATGTAAGCAATTTAACACACACACAAAAAACAAATATGGTTCTGACAGACAAATTTTGGAACACTAAGTGAAAGGCTGATTTAGTTAACAACCTCCATAAAACTCCTGAAGATTTTCCAGAATACATATTAAAATTCTGGTTTAGAGGAACATTGCCATTTGGCTGGTATAAAATAAAATTTATCATTTTCTGGTTCCTGGATAAGCAATAAAGTTTTACATGTAAAATCTGTATGTGGAAAAAAGGTTACTTTTACTTTAGAAGTATGCATAGTTAACCCCAAACCAGACATATGTTCTCACTGCATATGGTTTTGAAATAGTGAATAATAATTTCATACTTTCCTTGCTGAACTGGTCTTAGCACTCTTTCACTTCAATTATCTTTCCAAGTTCTTTAATTTGTCTTAGAATTCATACCTTCACACTGCCTTTTTATTTGTTTTAAAAAGACTACTGTATTAAACATTATTAGCTTCAATACTGGGTTGTACAAACCAGTATCAACCCTGAAAATATGATGTAAATATGATGTGGCAGGTATTTTCTACCTAAAGGGGAATACTATAAAGTTCTTTATTAGTCGCTCAAAGTAAGGTTTTGGAAAGAAAACAAACAACTCGTGCTGGCTTAGCATTAAGGGGTTACCATTCCAGCCAGTACACTGCTTTTTACTCTCAGTCCTTTGTGACATTATGATCTGCAATACTTAGCTAAAGATACTTCCTTTTAAGGAATCTCAGCAGAGTTATCTTACCCAGAGTGAATAGCCCTTACCACATTTAGGGCATTCATAAACTGTAGGCTTAATATTAGAATCGTGGTGCTTCCTAAAGTGAAGAGTGAGAAGCTGCTTCCGTTGAAAGCTTTTGCTGCAGCACAAGCAAGCGAAGGGCTTCTCACCAGTATGGGTTCGTTTATGCATAGTTAAGCATCGCTCCTGAAACAAATGAAATATATGTAATATAACTATACAGCTCTGTGACACATGTTCAAAAAACACCATGCAGGCACACAGAAAAGTGCAAGGATGTTGTACAGATTCCTTAATCATCCTCCACTGTAAGCAGATGCTGAAGAACACACTGGGATACTGCTCACTGCCTTGGAGAAGGTCAGAGGTTTTCCTTCTAACCTTATTAAGGTTAGCAAAGAAAATAATCAGAATGGAGCAACGGTACATTCCAACATAACAAGGCCAAAGCAATGCTATCCTAAATGTATTCTTTAGAATAAAATTTTCAGTTCAGATTGAATTTATTCTGTGACACTACTGAAAATCACATTTAAGCTGCAAATATTTTATTTTGTTCTTATCACGTCACTGAAAGTGATTGCTCTTACTTTGTATGTCTAAGCAGTTCATGTACAAGAGATTTATCAAGAAGATAGCCTCAGACTTTCCAGCATTTCAATTTTACTCTTTGTGAACCATTTACCTTGCAAATAAATGTAACTACACTATTTTAATTAGATTGCAGTCACAAAAGTTTTTATCTTCTTAAGGTAAATATAACCCCAAAGCCAAGCCCACCTTGCCAAACCATCAGTTGAATAAGCAATAATTTTTCAGTGAACTTAAATACCTGCTTACATGCGTAGCTGCACTGATCACATTTGAATGTTTTTTCATTTCTGTGAGTCTTCTTGTGCTGATTAAGAGCATAGCGTTCATGAAAAACAGCTTCACAGTAACTGCATTTAATTGCCACTGCCATGTAGGAATGCAGATTCCGCAAGTGGACACCTGAACAGTTTTTAAAGGCAATTTTAATGGTAAATTTTTGTTTTCCACAATTTTAAACAAGAGTTAGACTGTGCATAGACCTCAATAATGCATACATCTTAGAGGAAAACACAACCCCCCCCTTCTGTGTTCTCTGCAGTAGGGGTAAAATTGCCAAATAGGCATTTTTTCAAATTAGTTTAAGGTAACTAAAGTTGCACCAAGACGTTGTAACTTTCCACAGAAATTAAGCAGTTATAAGCCTAAATCTTACTGATTTCAATGGAAATCATTTAACAAATCAAATCCTTTCAAAAATTCTGGCAACTGCCTGCTTTTGTCTATACACAAAAATTCATTTGAAAATGCTATCCAAAGTAGTATTTACAGTATTAAAATGAAAAGTGTAAAAAAAAATGAACAAAGAAATTGTATGTATGTATGTAAATAACAATTCCACTTCTACCTTCAAATACTTAATAGACTTCAATGGGATCTTTATTTGAAAATACAAATAGATGCTAAAGGCATCTTTGTATGCCTAAATATATTTCTGGAAACTTAAAATTTTATATAGATTTTGTTGGTATTGGTCAGCTATATTGCCTCAAATACAGTAAATATGCTGTATTTCTAATACACTGATTTATTAATAGAACTCTCATGAACATTTTCTTCCTAGAAAAGAAGATGAATTTACATATGATACGTATGGATAAGGATAACTTTACTGGTACTTGAAGCAGGTACTGTTCCAAACAAGAGTAGTTAAAAAATTAAATATATAAAATTCCCAGAAAATCATGGCGGCTTGTATTTCAAGAACTGTGGTTTGTACAAGGAAAAAAATCTTAATTTATATTTTCATTTACAATTATAATTTTAATTTATATTTTCAGTATCAACTTGTATATCAGTACTGTTTCATACTGATGGCAAAGAAAAAAAATCCATTATCTGCATACAGAATTAAGACGAATTTATGCAGTGGTTTGTTCTTTGCATTCTGGGAAAGGACCTCAACTAGCTAAGAGACATTTGAGTTTATTGTATCACCTTTTGTGTTTCGTGAGTGTTATGTAGCCAAAAAATAATCTTTGATATTGATGTAATGGAATTTAGAATTCTAAGAGTTTTGAATGCTTGAAGCATAGTAAAACCATTGTCTGCTGGACTGATGAAGTCAAACTTAAAAGTTAACTTGCACTTTACTAACTAACGCAATTACATGTATTTCTTTAAATTACAAGGAAAATGCGCTCAGCAACGAAACATGCAGTACAATTTTAGATTAAGAGGTAAAAGCTGATTTGGTATATTCAAATAAACACATATACTAAAACATTCAATCTATTTTAGTTTCTTATATAGCTAGATGCATACACACATTTTAACTAGAGCTGAGAAAGAAACAGAACATGAGAACTGAAATGGCTTTATATAGATCTGACTATTCTCTGTGGCTTTGAGAAAAAAACTTTTCAATACAACCTGGACATATATTTTTGCGAGGTACCTTCCTACTGAAAAACAGAAGGTCACAATGCCACAGGTGTGGAGCAAAAAAAAACCAAACCCTAAATGTTTACTACTTTGCATTTTAAACAAATTACAACATCAACCACAAGATGTCACCACATCTCCTTGCAGGAGGAACTTACCTGTAAAATAATGAATATATTTTCCATAGAAATATTCTGTAATTTAAAGTCATACATAAAATATTTTGTATCACTGTAAGCAGTGAAAACTAGAGACTTCACCTCTAATACTCTCTATGTTTCATTTTCAATTTTTTCCTTTAAACTCACCCAAGTCACTTTTTCGTGCAATAAAGGTACTACAATGTGGACACTGGTACTTTGGCACATTTTCTCCATGCTTCTGTAACATATGAAATTTCATGGTACCACTTTGAGTGAAGTTGGCCTGGCAAACATAACATACATAGGGTTTTTCGCCTATAAAAAACATTAAAATAACTTATGCTTAGAAACTCTACCTATTTGATTCAAATGCAAAATTCCCACAGATCTCAACATTCATGTTCTAAGAGCACAGTCTCCGGATCAACCAAAATGTTAGTTGACAATGCACAAAATGCAAAACAAGTTTACATAGCTGATTACAATGCAAAAACTTGGCTTCCAGAATCTGCGAGTCAAAGTGATGAAACATAAAGCCACTAATATAATTCTAAACTATTAATCAGGAATTATTTTAATTATCTTCTATTCTGTCTTGAATATTCCATGTAAAAAACACAGAATTATCCTCAAATGTGCAAGGAGAGAAAGTTAACAGCTGTAACATCATCATGATAAAAGTGATTCAACACCAGCCATTGATAATGGGGAAGAGAAAGTGGTAAATTATTTCCTTGCCTTTCTTCCCCAAAAAGTCGCATCAGGTGTGAATATCATCAAAAATTACATCAACACTGGCACTTGACACAGTCTAATCAGATAGAGAAACAGCTAGTACTGAGGACCCAACATCCACACAGATTTTGAACCAACTCCAAACTGGTTCTGTGGAATAAGTCCCCACCAGTACTGGGTAACACTCTTGGACTCTCCTGGTTGGACTCTTCTGGTTGACTCTCATTAAAAAAGAACTCAGTTTAATTGCACCAAACTGCCTCAAGATATGAACCAAAGCATGATAAGTGGGGCTATTTGGAAGATTTGATTCAAATCATTCTCACACTCTTGATTCAAACTAAAACACTAATCATAACATACATTACTTATCATAATTGAGCCAAGTTAAACCCTAAAGTATATGACAAATACTAACTGCCTTCTCAGAAGACATGCACATTACAGAGCCATGATTGGAACGCATTGCTTTCAATGTTAAAACAATTTAATTCTTTGCTGACCAAATTAGTTACTAGCAATCTGGGGCCACAACAATGTCCATGTTTTGAACAGACATTTTAAACTCTCCCATCAGATACATCTCCATATAAAATTAACCAATTGAGAAATAAAAGTGAGAACTTGATACACGGAAAACAAGACCACA
This sequence comes from Sagittarius serpentarius, assembly GCA_034782735.1. Taxonomy (NCBI): domain Eukaryota; kingdom Metazoa; phylum Chordata; class Aves; order Accipitriformes; family Sagittariidae; genus Sagittarius; species Sagittarius serpentarius. Next base: position 26,083,914 of record JAVKLA010000010.1, read on the forward strand.
TAAATGAAATATTTTTCTAATATAAAAAGAGTTTAGGAAGAACAGCAAGACTGTAACTACTAGCACGGTACAGCTAGACTTTCAATAGCCAAATCCAGAAAATGTAAAGAGAACATGTTTTTCAGGCATGTTTTTACTCAAAATCACAAATTTTAAAAGGGCTAATTTAGAGTCTGAAATTAGATCACTTTAACCCTATGAATGTTACGGGCCTAAGGACATAGACTTGATCATGACATCAGAGTCCTTCCTACCTGAATGAGTTATCATGTGCCTTTTCAGTTTATATGCATCTTTGCTAGCATAACTGCAAAGGTCACAGGCATAAGGACGCTCTCCTGTATGCGAGCGAATATGTCGTTTCATTTTGCTTGCCTAGTATAAAACCAAGAAATGTGCTGTAGTAACATTCACATTAGAGACATAATCAATTAAAATATAAGCAATTTTACCAAATACATCTATTGCAATTTTAAGTATTGCATCAATCCCTGAATTAGCACTTCCCCCCGCCCCCTGCTTTTTCCTATACGGTGAGCCTGTTGTGGTGACATTTCTGTACTCTTTCCCCAGATGATCTTACTTTCATGTTTAGTGTCAACATAAACAAACGGAGAAATTTTATAAGAACATAAACCCTAGAATTTTTTAATTAGCTGAAGGGGATACCTACTGCCTTCAGGGTACTTGGATATGCTGAAGATAAAATTCTTTGAAAATACTACGGAAAATAAATGAAAGATGACATTCATTAACCAAAGTCTTTATTCACCTTCAAGTCTCAATGAAGCACTGTCATTGAAAAAGTTTAATTCATTCTACTTCTTTATACTGTTCTCGTGATATGTTCTACATAAATATTGTAGATATGCAAGCTAAAATTAGGAGTTTCCTAATGTTCAATTCCTCCACTTATAAACATACTTAATGAATTCACTGCTAGATCATTCAAATCTACAATACTCTTCACTTAAAATTAAACATGATTGCCAATTTTTGCTATATAAAAGTCAAATCATACACATCGTATTACTAGGGGTGTCCTTCAGCTCTCCTCATTCAGGTAAAACAGCAATATTAGTGAGAGTTCTGCAACAGCAATGACTACTGAATACTTCTTTATCGAAACAAGGGAAAGAATAGGATATTTTAATATAAACCGACAATGTTTTTAAAGATGCAAGCTATCCAAAACCTAATTAATAAGATAAGGTGCGCAGAATAAAGTTCAGGCTTGCTTACAGCTTTAGATCTGGATGCAGTACATAAAAAATTTAGATATTTAACATCCATTAAACTGTGACAGTGGTTCAATCATAGGTGCATGACTGAAAGCCTATTTTTTCCAAGTGAACCCTTAGGCAATCTCTAACTTTTTTACTTCTAGATTAAGAAAATTTCAATCCTGTAAAAAAACCAAACATCATCAAGCATGCAAACACAATACACGAGCTTTATTTTAGCTATTAGCCAGTCTCATCCTACAGTATATGGAATGAAGTATAAAGGAGGACCAAGTATGCTTTTGTAGGATCAAATTCACACAAACACATTGTCTAGCAGCAATTTTAGTATAATAAGAAACACCCTTAAAAGGTAACTAGTTTCAAAAAGCTAAATAATTGTATAAATACTAATTTGAAGCAATTAATTGATAAATACTACTACACGGACAAAGTAAGGATTCAAGGAATTCAGACTACTTGTTCCCTTTTTGAGGGGTGATGGGAATGAAAAGATGTGCATACAAATGAAACGCATGTCACCAAAAAGCTTTAGTAATTAGCTATCTTGCAGTAATACTGCAGTTAACACAGCAGACAAATTCAACCCATCAGTGTGGTCCAAGGCCATTAGTGGAGTCTGGTGGTCTTTGCTTCAATGTTATTGTATGTGGGCCACTGATTCCTGGGATCCAGCAGATCTCTCTACCTTTATGGTCTCTACAGTCCTGTTTCACGGTACTGAAATATTACAGCAACCACAAATTTGGCCATTCCTCCCAATTCAGAATGCATATATACATCCGCATCACAAGCCAAGTATTAATACTATAGCTTGACATCTGTACCTACCTCTGTAATGTACTGAGTTGATCTCATATAGAAATCTTACAATAACTAAAGATGATATAGACAGTACAATACACGCACAGGTACGTCTCAATTTAGCAGAAACTTCACAAGGTTAAAAATCTGTACAAAAATGCTGACAGTACATTAAAATCTTAGTATGTGAAAGCCTACAGACTCTCCCAAAAGATTCAGTAAGGCTGTACTTACTTCTACACTAGAATATTTACACACTGAACACTTGAATGGTTTTTCTAAAGTATGCTTGTAACGCCTGTGTCGTGAAAGCTCACCACTGGTCACAAATGCCATATCACAGTCACTGCATTTATAGGGTCTGGTCCCTGTAAGAATACACTGTTTCTTAGAATTTCATTTAACAACACAACGGTATGATTTGTCTGCCTTAAATCAACATGCACAATTTTTTAAAAGAACCTTTTCTGAGATTCTGACTTTTTGTGTACAATAAATGTACACCAGAAGTTTATTATAAACACGATTTATCAATTTGCTTCATATATATTTATATATATTCATATACATTTTGTATTTATATAGCAAAATGAAAACCTCACAAAAAATGCTATTATGCACGTAGGAATCAGACACAACTGAAGTCAATATTCAGTTGACAAAAATTTTTAGAATGGTATTTAACAAAATAAATGAATACATACACAGACAGTTACTAACTATAGACCACGTCTTTTCAGTGTGAAACTCCAAATGAAATCACAGAAACTTCTGAGCACAAAATCATCACAGAATACAGCTCTAAGACAAAGTCATTTGCATGTTAATTAAATTTTGCAGACAATATATAAAATGAAGTATTTTCACACATTAGATACCTGTATGTACATTCACATGGTTATGCAGGAGAGTAGCTGTACGAAAAGCCTTAAGGCAGAGGTGACACACATGACGTTTCTCATCAAAATGGGTTTTCACATGACGATTAAGACTTGATATTCTGAGTGAGGTGAACGTGCACAAACCACAGCTGAAAACTGCTTTTTCTCCTGTGGGAACAGACATATTTAGATCGTATGAGCCACAAAATAATGACTTTACTTTTTCCAAAAATAGTACCAATTTCAATATAGTTCTTCTACTTTGGGTAAAACTACTTCCTACTTCTATATAAAAGGACTTCAAGATACATTACAAAAAATCAAGCTGTCAGACAGAAATTATTGTATCTATTTAAGACTTCAGTGATTTGCCCAAAAAATAGTGCCATGTGTTAGTGATACAGTTTAGAACCTAATTCCAGGAAACCTAACTCCTAGCCTAGCTTTCATCTCCAAGACAGGATAAAACTTCCTCTCTTGATAGCATCAAGACATGGTTCATCAGGGCACTTAGAACCTTGCAACACACTTCTTAATGACAACTGTATAATTAGTACTAAGTAAGCTAGTTCAAAGATTTGGAAATGGCAGGTTAAGCTATTCTCAGCTTTCTGGTAGTCCTGAATCCATAAAGTGTATGTAAAAAACATCATGATGTAAAAGCCTCTTTAAAATTATTAGCTGAATTTGAGGGAAAAAAGATCAGTTCCTTAAAGAAGTCACAGAATAAAGTTATGCTTTCTGGATTACATAACATTTCCAAGTTCATGGCACAGCAGTAATGAAACTCTTGAGCTTAACAAGTTAAGAGTAAATGTGCAACACTTTCAGTTTTGAAGAAGATTTGAAACTGCGAAATGGCAAATACGTCATCTTTCAAGAGCCTTTCCAGAACAGTTGTCTCAGCTCCCAAGTGCACTTCCTGTAATGATTTTCATGCTGAGACCAAAATGTATTTTATACAATGCTTTATACCACGCAGAGATGTGCAGCTAACACTTCACTTCAATAACAGCAAACAAAACCACTTTATTGTTATTTATTCATTGTGGATTCATGCCCACACAAAAGAACATTGTTAGCTTTGTTAAAGCTGCTCAAATGTGCTTCCTATAAACACTAACTAAAACAATGGACATAAACAATTTGTACAATATCCATACTTTAACCTCAGCCAAGACACCTTAATATCCAGATACTATGACACACACGTTTACAGACTCTTCAACATTACTGATGTCATCCAACTTTTACAGTACACACACCCAGTTTCTAGGGAAACAGTTGCTTATCTGTTCCCTTCTAAGTCAGTCCTTAACTTCTGCAACATACTTTTACGTTCCTAAAATCTTAAATCAGCCATTTTCTGTTACTTTTACTTAGGTTCTGGGAAATACCTTACTGACAAGCATTGACACTTGCCCACCACCCTCAGCCAGCAACTTAGAACCACTCTAAGCTCATCCATAACCCCCGGAAAAAGCACATTTTGAAGCTGAATGAGGGAACTAAGAAAGACCAAGTAAGTTACTAGGTTTATTCAAAGGCATTTATACAGCATTAATTTTGAAACCTCCCTAGAGGTTTCAAATACCACATACTGTTCAAAAGATCATTAATTTCTAAATGCCATCCAAAATGTCTCTCCTGAACACAGGAGATACAACTTGAACAAGTATCTTTTATCACTTAAGTCTGAAGGGTATTATTCCTTCTTCCAAATTTCCACAGAATGTTAGATTTAACCTAACCTAAACTTCACAATTAACACTGTGAATACTTAATATAAAATTTGAAGCACACTTCAAAATCTAACTTAACATATGTTATCTAAAAATGAACTACAAAGACTATTAACTTTTTACCTTTTTCCTGATGTGGAGGACAAATCTGAAATTTTACATTCTCGGGACTTATTACAACTCTTTGTTCTGATGGAGTTGCATATTCCTGCTCTTTACCTTCATCGCATGAATCTGACAAATCATCACTGGCTTTGCAGCTCTGACTCTTTGTTTCCCCAAGAGTGAAAAGAACTTCCTTTCCTCCCCCCTCTTCAGATGGGGTCAGTTGCTGGACCTTATTTTCAAACACAATGACAGTATTATCTCTATTTAAAAAAGAAAACATTTTACAACTTCCCTAATCAAAGGTAGCTGCTAGCAACAAACCAATCAAGCTATGAACAAAATGCAAGCTACTAATTAATTTTGATTTTCAGCCTTAAATGTGATGGACAGAACTGCAACAAAAAATTTGCATTTAACATACAGCAGCCTAACTAGGAAGTGAACAACTATTAAAATTGAGCCCTAGATCTTCAAAATTTTATATAAAATTTCAGAGCATCATCACTTGTATCCTCATTTTTTAAAAAAAGATTTAAAATATGATTTCAGTACATTTGCCTTTTAAAAGAAAATGACAAGAAAGTGTGCTCTTAATTTTTTACGAAACTAATACAGGACTTTTGCAGCCTAATTGTAATGCTTTCTTTGTAATATGGCAATTAACAATGTTGTGATACTTTCTGCATTAGATAAATTTAAATATGACCATACCTCAAAAATTATCTAGGGTGGCACATGAGCTTTAAAAGAAAAAAAATATTTATTATAAAACCAATAGCCAGCACAGGATAAATACCAATGTTTGCATGTCCTTTTAATAAAATGCATTTCAAATGAGACCATATTACACATTCAGCTTTAACAATGACTGCAGTGTTGTACTAATGCAGGAGAAGGGAAATTGTCTAACGCTACTTAAGAGATCTAGGCTGTCAAACCAAATAGCATCGAACTGGCAAACTGAATTAAATACTCGTCTGAATTTCAACAGGTTAGTCATCTAGAAAGGCTAAATTTTCAGTTTGCCTTTTTAAACATGGGATGAGATTATAAAAAGTTGTACAAAGGATTAGATACTTAACTCCAACAAATCTGAATGCCTAGAAAAAATAATACTGAAGCCAGAACCAAATCAGTGTCATAGTATAAGCTAACATATCACCATCTTCACCACATCCAGAACCAGCACCTCAAGCAGTAGCACGTCTGGTGGTTTCTCTGTTGACTTGCTTTCTGAACTCTTTGCTTGCTCTTTTTCTTGCAGAATGTTAATCTATGTCAGCCCTGAGTCATAAAAAATACAGATACCTTCCTGCACACTTACAGCTATGCCTGCCTGCTGCACCACCGGCTGCAGCACAACTGCCCCAGCCATCGTTGCCATTACCACCCCATTCTGCGGGTGGGCAGTTACGTGGCAGAATTCCTCCAAGTCCTCTTCCTCTGCCCTCAGACACACCGTCTGTAGTGTCAGCAAGTGTTTTTCACCCTCTTCAGGAGACAGGGACCACTCTGGGGGGACACTTGCCACTGTCTGCATGTTGAGTCCCACACTGTGCTCACTGGCACTGCTCCTCTCCTTCACTCCAGTTATCCTGTCGCTGTCATGCTCTTCTGTCCCTGCGTTTTTCTGCACTCCCGATTTTGGTGCAAGGTTCCAGCAGCCCTGAGACCACATATGCTGCTGACTGAACCTGTTCAAAAGGCAAGGTTAAAAAGGAGGGCAAATAACAGGTTTTCAGGACAAGCCCCTGGCCCTGCCTCACACTCCAGCCCTTGGACCACCTTGCTGGCCTGCTCGCCCGCAGACCTCCCGCACACTGACTGCCACAGCACGCCTGCCGCCCCCTGCGCCCCCCGCCGCCTCTCTGACCACCCCTGCCCGCAGACCCACTCCCAAAGCCTCCCGGCCCGCCCTCACCCCCTCAAACTCCCCCTGCTCCTCGGCCAGGGGCTCCCCCACCCCAATCCACCTCACGGCCCCGCAGCGGGAAGGCTCTCAGCAGCCGCCCGCCGCCCTCCTCCCCCCG